>CM027089.1:14812712-15172712 GCA_015343265.1 Pao palembangensis | reverse complement strand
CTGACGTGTGGCTTCTGAGGCAGGAGAGAGGAAAGGTGGCTATTTTCCGGTGTCTGTTTCCACGTTGAGTCTGGTCGTCTCCAAACCCCTCCTCGCTCTCCTCCTCGCTCTCCTCCTCGCTCTCCTCCTTGCTCTCCTCCTTGCTCTCCTCCTCGCTCTCCTCCTCGCTCTCCTCCTCGCTCTCCTCCTTGCTCTCCTCCTCTCCTTTGGTGTTTTTGTTACCTGGACTCTTTTCTCTGAACCCTCTGATCTCACACTCGGCTCTCGTTTTCTCTTTTTTTTGCATGTCTCCATCGGTGCTCCCCCTTTTCCTCCTTCCTGTCCTTTTCTTGGCTAGCAGAAGATTTTCCAGCAAAGACACTCATCACCCCTCCCCCTTCCGTCCTCTGTCCCCTCCTCCTCCTCCTCCTTCTATCAGAGATGATAACACTACGTCACTCAGTAATCTGGCAGAGAGCTGCAGCGCTGCACGCTGCTGCCTTAGCAAACAGCAAGTTTTTCCTTCTCTATTCATCGTTCTCTCCTCTTCTGCCCTCCTTCCTCTTCCTCCCTAGACCTTGGTGAGTGCATCTATGGAAGACAGTTGCATCAGTCGCCTGTGATGTCATTCTCCATAAAGCCACCTCGACCTTGGCCATTGCAGGCCTCCGTCTTTTCCTCGCCGTCTTCCGTCTCTCCTCTCCAGCCGCGTCTTCCTCCGTTCCATGAGGAAGTAGATCTCAAAGAGGGAATTCTTCACTCGTACCTTCCTTCTGTCCGTCCCAAGCAGGGACGCTCCTGAGAAACCAGTCCTAGTTTGGGACCGTGACTGGGAACCAGTTCCAGTCCTCGTCCTGCCACAAGCCGATCAAGAAGCTGATGGTTGTAGCTACCTGCTGGGCTGTTCCTGAAGACACTAGCTTCTCCTCTCGTTACTTTCGCTGGCTTTTCTTCCATTTCCACTCTTCCTCCCCCTTCCTCTCGCTTCTCGCCGCCTCAGCCCCCTCCTCCCCCACAAGGTCAGGGATATGAGGACAAACAGATGATCACATGATCCCGCTGGAGCTGCTGGAAGGTGGAAACTTTTCAAACTTTTCTCTGTTTCCTTTTAAGCAGACAGACAGAGAGACTCTTTTGCATCTGTGTTGGTGCCAGTAAGGCAGATGCATCATCGTTCCATGCAAATATATTTCTCTGCTGGCGACAGCAGCAAGGGGAAGCTGGATTATTCTTCTCTGGAATGTTGCATCGGGCTAAATTTAGAGCCTCTCCAGTCCTCCTGCTCCACCTCTCCAGCTTTTCCTCGTTTTGCTCCGCGCAGATGAGCCGGAAGCAGCAGGTCCTTAGCATTAAACTTTGAAATTAAACAGCTATTCTACAGAAATAGTTGATTAAAGCTGACAAATAATGAAAAACACGACATAAACCGAGAAAGCCTCTTTGACGTTATCACCACCGACAAAGGCTTCAAGGCTAAGGTTAGCCAAGCATCGCAGGCGACCATTAGCTTGCTGGTGACTCCAAGTGTTCTGTTGTGTTTCAGGGTGGCCAAATATCCACTTAGAATCTCAAAGAAACATGGACGGGCTCACATGGGTTGTTAAGTAGACGTGTGTGTGTGTGTGTGTGTGTGTGTGTGTGTGTGTGATTGAGTTCCTGCTGCAGCAGCTGTGTGTAGCATTAGCATTACAAACACACATTCGTGACGCTGGGTCAATAATCCGAGATTCTTCGTCCGTTTAAACAGCCATCTTTGCGAATTGTGAAAATGTAAAAGCAGCCAGAAAGAGGAGAAAAATGGGGCGCGGACTTCCTTTCTTCCTGCTGTGGTATGTTCTTTTCTTCCATCTCCCGGGGCTTCGCCGGAGCAGGAAGAGCGAGAAGAAGAGAGTCATTACTGATGCGCTGGTGGCGTTGCCTTCAATGTCAGCCCCCGCAGACGTTGGTCTCACGTCCGCCCAGCAGAGCAGCTCCGGTAGACGTGCACGTGCTCAGTGACTGATTCACTCCCTCACCCCTTCTTCCTCTCTCTCTTTACTACTAACAGGTCTAAATCCCTTCAAACTCAGACTTAACCCCTCGCTTTCATTTCGCCCCTTTACTTCTGCTCGGATCTGCAGAAACCATTAGTGTTTGTGTGTGTTTGAGTGTGTGTGTGTTCAGTAAATAAACGCTCAGCGCCACGTTCCGGACACGTGGCTTGTGTTTCTGTGAGGGTTAAACGCAAGAACTGCAAATGAGCAGCAGTCACAGGGTTCACCAGGAACGTAAAGGCAGGGATACGCGTGTTCACCAGGAACGTAAAGGCAGGGATACGTAAAGGCAGGGATACATGTGTTCACCAGGAACGTAAAGGCAGGGATACGTAAAGGCAGGGATACGTGTGTTCACCAGGAACGTAAAGGCAGGGATACGCGTGTTCACCAGGAACGTAAAGGCAGGGATACGTGTGTTCACCAGGAACGTAAAGGCAGGGATACGTGTGTTCACCAGGAACGTAAAGGCAGGGATACGTGTTTAAACGTGCTGCATGAACACGCACAAACCCAGACGCTGGAAATTCAAAGGAATAATCAGGTGGACAAAGAGTTTAACTGTAAAAGATCAAAGTACAGGTGTTGGCATCACTTTTTTATTTTTCTGACTTTCACCTGGCCTGATCTTTTGACCTTCACCTGGCCTGATCTTTTGACCTTCACCTGGCCTGATCTTTTGACCTTCACCTGGCCTGATCTTCCATCCTTCCTCGTCCTCTCTGCCTCCTCACTTGTCTCCTGAAGCACCTCTTTAGTGGGAATCCTCTAGGAAGCATCTGTTGCCCGTCAGTAAAGCCAGACCCAATTAGCAGGAATCAGAGCACAATTAGTTTTTCTTCTTGTCGTTTTCCACCCACCACCCCTTTATCACCGCATCCTTTTCTCCTCCCACTCCATCAGAGTTTTGTCACTGAGCTGTAGGACATTTCTGCCTTCAGTCTGGCTCTCTCACTTCTCCCTCTTCTGTTTTCTACCCTCTCTCTCTCTCTCTCTCTGAATCTCTTGGTAGACCTCTTCTCTCTCTTTCACGGTGCTGTTACTCTCCTACATCTGTCTCCTCTCTCTCTCTCTGGAGTGTTTTTCCACCCACACCTTTTTCTCTGTTGCGTTTCTCTTACTGTTGTTGACTTAAACACACGGCCGAGCTTGTTTTTTTTTTTTTTTTTTTTTTTTTAACTCCGTGCCTTCCTCCCACTCGGCTTCCATCATCCCCTCCTTTTTTCTCTCACTCGCTCATCCCTATAAACCAGGTTTGTTTACACCTCTGCTTCCCCCTGAACGCTAACAAACAGTCCGCTCCTCAAAAAAACCGTTTTCTCTTTATGCCCCCGACACCTTCTCCTCCGCTGGGCGGCTCTCTGCTCCTGCACTTCATCGGCAGCTTCCCCTCCATCTTTGTTGTTGTCTTTCCTCCTTTCGCTCCAGATCTGAACCACCTTGGCTCAGGTTTTCAGGGAGGAGGTCTCGCTGCTCGCAGCTGAGATCTTTTGTTTTTTTTGTCTCTTAACATCTGCATCCGTATAAAAGCCACCATGAAGGACAAGTTCACCTCCACCCTCCAGGTCTGGGACACGCAGCCATGTGGTCTTCCTCATCTGAGGTGTGTGTTCCGTCCGCTGCGAGTGCAGTATTGAGATTGGGCACACTGATGAGGATCTATCAGCTTTAGGGTGGGCAGGTTCTCTCGGCGCTGAGAGTGTGTCTGTGCTGCACCATCAATCATCTGCGTGCATCTGGAATTTGACCATGGAGCACTGAACCAGCATTGGTTGGCAGTCTTCCTGCACCTTTAATGTGTTCCCTTTAGAGCTGGTTATTCCTGGAACTATCTCTCCATCCTCTGGTCCTGCTAATCAGGTTTGCAGGAGCTCAAACCAGGCTGTGTTAGCGTGTAGAAAAACCTGCTGTCCATCAGAAATCAGCGTTTTTTAACCTACATAACACTCCAATTGACAATAGATGATCTCTCTCTCTCTCACACACACACACACACACACTCTCTCTCTCTTTGTCCATCTGTTCTGCTGAGTCTTGTGATCAGGAGAAGGTCCATAAATCACCTTTCGCCACCTCCCTTGGGACAATGCAGTGGAGGAGGGGAGAGAAGGAATGGGGGAAAATCTCTTTTGGTGTGCTCTCCCCACACACACACACACACACACACACACACACGTGCAGACATGGACAGAGACGTACCCAGACACATCCCCAGCACCGTCAGCAGCTGTTCGCAATGAGAGGAAAGTGTTTCTGACTGGCTCGGAGGTCATTTCTGTCTTTCTTCACACCCAGATGAACGTGTTCACATCTGTGTCTGGAGGAGAAAGTTAGCAGAAGAAGAGAGCGATGAAGGAGAGCGCTGCGTTGGGACGGAGGAGTATGACCGAACCAGTGGAGAGAGAGACACGAATGGAGTGAAATGGAGAGAATTTAGGGAGAGAATGTGGGAGGGAGGGAGGCAGAAGGAGAGATGAGTAGAATGCAATAATGTGATGAAGCAGCAGAGGAATGGAGGCTCTTCTACACACCGATGCTTTTAGTCCCATTTCTACTTTTTACGGCAGATTTCATCATATTACCAAAGGCCATTTTGGCGCTATTGTGGATAATAGGCTGCTGTGGAATTATTGCAGATGCTAGCTTAGATAATGGTCATTCTCCCTCTCTTTCTGTTCTGCCCTCTCACTCGTCCTCCGCTGTGTGAAGGAGGGGAGGGGCTGAGACGGAGGAGGTAAAGGAGGAGAGAGATTAATGGCTTACAAAGATGGGCGGTCGGGGGCGATGAAGATAGCTGAAGGTGCAGCGCGAAGAGGGCCGTCTGACGCTAGCATGTAGCATGTGTGTGAATACAAACCTTTGCTTAAGGACATTTAATCAGTGATTGATAACAGACGACGGTATGTGATTACACTCGAACAGCAGCTGCTGGTGATTCTGAGAAGAGGAAAAGGCCGCCATGTTGGTGTTTAGGCGTCCGTCATCATTTGGCATTTAATTGAAGAGCTTGTTGCAGAATTTTATTTCCAGCAATGAAGGCAGAAATAATGCACCAAAACTCAGACAGTAGAGCTTCGGAGGTGCATGAGTGTGCGTGTGTGTGTGTGTGTGCGTGTGTGTGTGTGTGTGTGTGGGCGCGCTCACCTGCTCCCTGAAACACTGCACCACCGTGGACAAAGATGTGGCTCGGTCAGAGGGAAACGGAGAGATGGAGAGAGCGAGGAGGGATGGAGAGAGGGGAGAGCCTTGAGACTATGGCAGAGAGAGTGAAAAGGGAGGGAGAGAGGAAGAGTGATAGCCTTACAGCAGTACCTAATGGCTTCTCTGGAGAGAGGGAGGGAGTGTAGGGGAGGCAACGGCATAATGAGTGGGCTATGACACGGGCACAGAGAGATGGAGAGAGAGATGGAGGGAGAGACAAAGAGAGGTGGAGGTTATACGGCCGCTGGGTAAACATGGAGAGAGAGAGCGGGAGGAGAGGGGGAGACGTTAAATGAGCAACAGCAAGAATAAAGATGGATGAGAGTGAGCGTAGAATAACAAAGGAGGCGGAAGGAAGGATCCAGCGTCAGCTGGACAAAGAGGGAAGGAGGGAGGATGAGCAGAGGACAGGAGGGATGAGTTAACAGACGAGAAGACGGGCCACAGGCCGATGGAGCGCTTAGAGAGACGGCGGACAGCTGGATGGGTAGAGCTGAGAGGGGAGGACAGACGAGGGAGCAGGTCTTTACCTCCGGAGCACACCAACAATCCTAAACGTGTGAACACCTCCTGGTGGAAACGCGTCACACACACACTCTGCTGGCGAACACGCCACGCACTGCAGGCCACACGCCACACACGCACGCCACGCACACACACACACGCACGCACGCACGCTCGTCTCCGTGGCTACTGTTTCCAAGGTGATTTACTACAGCACCTGGCCCCTCTCAGGGTGGTACGCTTGCCGCCACGGTGATCTCATCTGCTCACGCCGCCCCCCCCCGTCCTCGTGAACGCGCTCGTGAACGTGCTTCGCCCGTGTCTTCTGGCGCTCGCCGTGTTCCAGCCGCCGTAGGAAGCCGAGGCAAGGCCTGATCCTGATATTCCAGGATCCCTGCCGACCGTGGGCTCCGGACAGACCCCAGAGCCCACAGGTTTGCTGCAGGGATTCGTTTACCTTAATTAGTTGACTCGTGCACGCCCACGTGCATTCCACAGCACCTCCACGCAGCAGCGCGCCTGTTCTGTTAAAGGATGATCCCCACAAAAGCTGCTAACCCACTCCACTGTTGAGGAGCTGCGAGGGAAGAGGCGTTTGCGTGCGTGCGTGCGTGTGTGTGTGTGTGTGTGTGTGTGTGTGTGTGTGTGTGTGTGTGTGCGTGTTGAGGAGATTCAGAAATAGGCCAGTTAGGGTTTAGAGCAGAGAGATGTTAAGAGATTAAACAGACCGCTGTGGGGAGCACGACTCCTCTCCATCAGTTTAAATATAACCGTCTGCGGGGAGAAATGGTGTAAGAGAGAGTGTGTGTGTGTGTGTGTGTGTGTGTGTGTGTTTAGTTTGGTGTTTGATAAGTGGGCAGTTGTATTCTACACACTAGTGGATCAAATCACCGTCTTCATATTTCTCCGGTGTGTGTGTGTGTGTGTGTGTGTTATACTTGCAACATACTGACTTTTTGCTGGTCCTCAGAACTTCAAAGGCCTGTTTGAGGGTTCCGACTTAGAACTGGTTAGAACTGGGTTTAGGTCATGGTCGGGTCAGGGGAATGTGTTCTGCCTAGGAAAGTCCTCAGAAGGATAGAAGTAGAAGGGTGTGTGTGAAGGGTGTGTGTGTCAGAAGGAGGTCTTCTCCACCATCTGCTCAGGTTAGCCTGCGTGTTTGATTGTCTTTGTGTCTTCACTGGCCAACACTTGTCTTAAACACGTCCTTTAACACAGCACACGTCTGTTTCAGACCTGATGCCCCGCCCCTCATCTTCCACGAGAGCAGTGAAGCTGAACACACACTCGTGTGTGTTTGAAAGCAAATGAACACTTTAAAACCACAGATACTAAAACAGCTGTTTATTCGCGGAGATGCTGGGTTGGTTCTGGAGTACAGGTACGGGCGTGTCTCTCAGCCTTAGAACGGGTCTAGAACGGGTCTGGATCTGTCTCTCAGCCTTAGAACGGTTCTAGAACGGGTCTGGATCCGTCTCCTAGCCTTAGAACAGTTCTAGAACGGGTCTGGATCCGTCTCCTAGCCTTAGAACGGGTCTAGAACGGGTCTGGATCTGTCTCTCAGCCTTAGAACGGGTCTAGAATGGGTCCGGATCTGTCTCTCAGCCTTAGAACGGGTTTAGAACAGGTCTAGAACGGGTCTGGATCTGTCTCTCAGCCTTAGAACGGGTCTAGAATGGGTCCGGATCTGTCTCTCAGCCTTAGAACGGGTTTAGAACAGGTCTAGAACGGGTCCGGATCTGTCTCTCAGCCTTAGAACGGGTCTAGAACGGGTCTGGATCTGTCTCTCAGCCTTAGAACGGGTCTAGAACGGGTCTGGATCCGTCTCCCAGCCTTAGAACGGGTCTAGAACGGGTCTAGAACGGGTCTGGATCCGTCTCCCAGCCTTAGAACGGGTCTAGAACGGGTCTGGATCTGTCTCTCAGCCTTAGAACGGGTCTAGAACGGGTCCGGATCTGTCTCTCAGCCTTAGAACGGGTTTAGAACAGGTCTAGAATGGGTCTGGATCTGTCTCTCAGCCTTAGAACAGGTCTAGAACGGGTCTGGATCTGTCTCTCAGCCTTAGAACGGGTCTAGAACGGGTCTGGATCTGTCTCTCAGCCTTAGAACAGGTCTAGAACGGGTCTGGATCCGTCTCCCAGCCTTAGAACGGGTCTAGAACGGGTCTGGATCCGTCTCCCAGCCTTAGAACGGGTCTAGAACACACTCCGACAGCCGAGCATGGTTTTACAGCCCATTGCAGCCTTTTTCCTTGGCTCTAATGAGGCAGCCATTCAGCCTTCACTCTGCTCCGGCTCCTCTCCTCACACCGCCTCCTTCCCTCCCTCCATCCCTCCATCCCTCCTTCCCTCCCTCCCTCCATCCCTCCCTCCCTCCCTCCCTTTTGCACAAGTGGCTGACAGATGTGAGCCACTCTGGAGAGCAGCCGGCACGCCGCTCCTCCCTAACACGCTGAACAAGTGTGTGTTTAGCTGTGGTGAGCGGATGAGTTTCACTTAATGTCTGTTGACATCAGAGCGCTGCAGTCGTCCCTCTGACTGTGTGTTTCCATCCTTGCATGTATTCTCGCGCGCGCGCGCGTGTGCGTGCGCTCCATGAAAGGTGTTATTTCATAGGAACCAGCGCTTGCAGCTGTGTTTGAGGCGAGTGTGTGAACATGGGAAGCTCCATCCCGCTCTCAGCTGCGGCCGTGCACACGTGCACTTCCGTGCACTTGTGCAGTAATTGGATCACCTAAGTTCCGCGTGACTCCTAACCTAATCATTCGGACAGTGTCCAGCACACAAAGGCTTCCTTCCTGCTGAAGCATGGACATGGAGGACATGGAGGACGGAGGCTGACAAACGGAGAGCACCAGTCAAAGCCGGGTGTGCGAAGCGTGCCGAGGGTGGTGGTGCACGGCAGCCGTAACCACTCCACCGAGCACCATCTGCTCCTCGCCACGGCAACTGTTGCCTGCTCTGCTCTCCTCCCCTTTTATCACATCTTCTGTCACCCATTTGCTTTTCTGCTCATCTCCATCATCCATTTCCTCTCCACTGTTTCTTTCTCTCCATTAAATTCATCATAGATCAACACTTGTTTCTCTGACACCAACGAATCACAGACGCGTTTCCTGTGCTCTCTTTAAAACCCGTCTTTTCACCGTCCCTCCCTCGTAATTGTGTGGACGGAGCCTGTAGTGAGAACAAGCGAGCAGCAAAAAAGGAGTGTAGAAAGCAGAGATGGTGTGGCGTTCGGAGAGGTAGTGTGATTGGAGGGGGGGGATCATAAATCAGAGCCGTCATGATTGAGCCATCTGCTGAGGGGAGGCTGGCGAACAGCCACACACGTATCTGTGTGTAAGGATCACCAGCGCCACCCGCTGGTCACTCCGCCACCCCACAGCTCCGTCCACAGGAAAACGCTGGCTCGCTCTGAACGTTGAGCCGACGCCTCCGGCTGTCTGCTTGGCCGTCGGTGCAGCTCGTGGAGCTTTTTGATTTACTTTCATCTGAGGTTTATCTCCAACTTTCCTGTCAGAGCGAAGCCTGACCACAGGTCTGCGTCTGCATGTGGTCGAGTGTGTGCACGTGCACATCTGAATGGTTGTCAGCGTAAATAATGTTCAGTCTCATTGAGCTGTCGTACATTTAATAGATACAAACACTCTCCTCCCGTTGGCCAGGCGAGGCCATTTCACCCTGATAGAGATTAGCATATGGCTGAGTGGAGGAGGAAGTGCTCTTTATATGCTAATAAGCAGATAATGTATGCAGAGAGCACCAAGCAACGCCCCACCGGGAGGACTCAGGGTGGCCCGATGAGCTGAATCTTCAAACAGTCTGGTCTTTATCTAGTTTCTCACACTGATTCGCCAACATAACGGAGTCTTTATAGCAGCAGCTACTGTCTTAGCTCCAGTTTTACCCTCACCGGTGCTTCCAACCGTGCTGCTCTGTGCCAAATATGTTATATCTGATACGTTTATTCTGGTTTCATGTGTCTACACAAACTGCTTCGGTCGTCCTTGAACCTCGTAGTTCCACCGTGGTGGAAACACAGTGAAAATCTTTCCGTCTTGGTTGGAAGCAGACTGAGTCCTAATGCTAATTTATCCTAATCAGCTTCTAGTTCAGAGGTGGGCAAACTGAGGCCCGGGGGCCACATGTGGCCCAATGAACTCATTAATCCGGCCCGCAGAGCCTTCAGAGTCATTTCTCCAAAAGCCAAATGAAGAGGGTTGTCAGCTTGATTGGTTAGAACAAGGACCAGACCCCCCCTTCACCTAGCATGCTAACATGTCCTCTCAAGAAGGTGGGGCCAAACATCATTTGGAGCGTCATCATCCATCTCAAGTTGGACCAGTTTACAGGCTCATCAGAATATTTTCAAGCATCAAGCAGGATTTTTAGCTAACCTACGAATTTGGGGGGTAGTTTCCTGCACCACCTGGCCGGCCCGTTCACCAAGATCTAAAAGCCAACGTGGCCCTTCAGGCTACATAATTGCCCACCCCTGGTCTAGGTCAATATTTACCAGGTGGATATGAGAGTTAATTTGCTTCTGAGAAGCAAAACCCCATTTATTTACACTGACAGCTGACTGTTTGTGAACTGTCCATCCGTCCTGTCTTGTTTACTCTTCAGGAACAGGGGATGGCGGGAATGTCGAGACCACCAGGAGCCATTCCGCCCCCTCACCCTGCTGGTGGAGTCGCCTCAGGGGTGGGGCCAAATCAGGGCTCAGGTCCACCGCCAGGATATGTGGGCAACCAGCAGCAAGCAGCCATGATGAAACAGATGATGGCCATGGAGCAGGAGAAGAGGGTGCAGATGCACATGCTGGAGCAGCAGAAGCTCTTCCGAGAGCAGCGGCAGCAGCAGCTTCTGGCCGAGCAGGTACGAGAACCGGGGGAGGAGGGAGGGCTCGGCTTCCTGTGAGGGCAGCCTACAGGTGGCGTCTGTGAATTCACCTCTAATCTGCGTGTGCCCCGTTGGTTTAGTCCATATTTCAGCGCAGTTACGTCTCAGCATCGATGCTCTCCTCTCTCAGATGCTGGAATAATGATTCTCAACTTGCTTTTATCTCTTCAGTGTGTGTGTGCATGTGTTGGTGTGTGACTTATCCACACGTCACCAGCTGTGATAATGTGCTGTTTTTTATTTACGCTCTGTGAGGGAATCAAGTGTTAAATAGTTCTGAATGCTGAAGTCACCACCTACTATGCTGTTTTTAATTGGATCAACAAAAACGTGCCCAGACACACAAATACGGAAACACGCCTCAGCCATGTGCATTTACTCACTCCACATACCACAGAAGAGCCAATTTAGCTGCACACCTCTCAGATAAAGATGCTTGTGACGTAGCAGAGGTGTTAATACGGCACAAAAACATCTGGTTCTATAGTTTAGAGCAGAGGTGGGCAAACTGTGGCCCGGGGGCCACACGTGGCCGATGAGATATTTAATCCGGTCCGCAGAGCCTCCACAATCATTTCTCCAAAAGCCAAATGAAGAGGGTTGTCAGCTTGATTGGTTAGAAAAAGGTTCAGACCCCCCCCTGCAGCTAGCATGCTAACATGTCCCCTCTAGAAGGTGGGGCCAAACATCATTTGGAGCTGTTTGTCGCCTCATTCACCCCTAAAGCCACCCTGAGAAACCCAAAACTGTGTTGCATTTTTCCCTGCCTGGTATCTGATATCGTGTGTGTGTGTGTGTGTGTGTGTGTGTGTGTGTGTGTGTGTGTGTGTGTGTGTGTGCAGCTTCAGCAGCAGCAGCATCTTCCCAGACAGATGGGCCAGGGCCAGAGGAATCCATACCCGCAGGTCAACCAGTACCAAGGTGAGGCGTCTGGGCGGCAGGTGAAGCCTGTGAGGAGCGTCCGCCTCTTGGCTTCGATAAGACTCGGACGGTTGCGGTACACAGCTGTGGTGCGAGGACATGCTTGTTATGTAATGACGGTGAAATAACCAGACAAGAGTCTGGAATCTTGGAATTTGCTATATTTACACGCAAACAGCAGCGCTGACTGAGCTTCACCCTGACACCGCCGTGCTCTCCGTCTGTCTCTGTCAGATACATCACGCTCTCCTGCCTCTCCTTTCCCTCTTAAAAAAATGCTGTTCTGCCTGTTACCACGGCAACGTGTCTGTCCTGGATCCCCCTGAGTTCTGGTGAAGTCAGAGAGATGGATGAGCGGAGGGAGACGGGAGAGCGTAGCGGCTGCTAACAGCAACAGGCAGCTGGTTGACTGTTGACGCATCAGGATGGTTTTTAGTTAAATTCTCTCGTCTTTACTTTAAATTCTCTTCCCCCCTCATGTGCAAAGCTTCATGTTCAACACCGCAGACATGCAGCCGGCGACCAGTGCACCATGTTGGGTTGAACCTCCGTGTTTCCTCTTCCAGGCTCTCCTCAGGATTTGGCATCGAGGAGCCAGGCTCTGCAGAACATCCGAGCTGCCCGCCTCCTGCAGCAGCAGCAGCAGCAGCAGCAGAACCAGCAGCAGATGGTCCAGATGAGCACGGTCCAGGGCCAGGGCAGCTCCGTGGGACCCCAGGCTGACATGGGCATGGCATACCCCAGCCAGGGATCCAGCCAGGGCTCCCTGTACGGACTCAACCCGTCCATGAGCCAGATGATCCACCAACAGCAGCACCAGAGCCAAAGCCTTCAAGCCTCCATGGGGCTTCCACCGCAGCACACTCCTGCAGGAGGCCCTGCGCGGCAGGCTGGTGTTGGGGGGATGTCCGGGGGCCCCGGAGGTGGCGGAGCCGGAGGGTATGGGGGACAGGGGATGCTCATGAACTCGATGAGCCAGCAGTCTCTCAAAGGACCTCAAAACGCCAAAGCCCAAGCACAGAGACTGCAGAGCATGCTGGGAGCAGGAGCGGGCAGCGGGGGGATGGCGGCGGGCGGCTGGCCCCAGCAGCAAGGGCCGGCTCTGCAGGCCATGGGAGGAGCCATGGGGAGGACTACAGGGGGAGCAGGGGGAGACATGGTGGCCTTCACTTCCTCCCAGGGTTATGGGATTCAGCCGGGACAACCTCCACGCATTCCTAAGCAACACTTTCAGAGCCCGGGCCAGGGGATGAGCCAGGGAATGGACCCCAGGGTGGGAAACCCTGCCGCTGGCATGGCTGGACCAATGATGGGGCCTCACATGGGTGGGCAGCCCAGGACCAACCAGCCGCGGCCCATGGTCATGAACCAGGGGGTAATGGGCCAGGGGATGACTGGGATGGGAGGGTTTGGGCCGGCACCTGGTGGACCTGCAGGAGGAGGAGCAGGCGGGCCCTACGGCTCTACGGGGGTTGGGGTCGGAGGTCAGCCGCCAGGCTACCAGAGAACAGCCAATCAGGACATGTCATCCTATGGTTATGGGGGCGGGCCCTCAGGAGGAGGAACGTTTGGGTTGGGTGACGGCTCAGGGGCGGAGCTGGACTCGGGTAGCGGTTGGATGGAGGAATTTTTCCCCAGCCAATAGCCAGCAAAACAAATGGTGTGGAGCTTTTACTGAACCCACTTTAAATCGGGACAAACGTTAAAACGCGGAGGAAGACGTCACGCCGACCGGCTCGGGTTCTACAAACTGTGGAACCTGTAGAGCAAAGATTTCAGCACGTTCTTGTTTCATGTCGGGTGTGCACGAGCGCGTGTCGCGAGGTCCGGTGCAGAAGGAGAGATGGCGACGTCTTGTGCTTCAGTTGCAAACACCAGTAAAGAGATTCGGGTGTGTTTGATTATTTCCTCCTCCTTCACGGAGCTGCAGAGCAGGGCTGACTGGCCTCCACGGGCTGGGAAGAGGGAGGACAACCTGTCCCCCAGACAGCAGTTGGTTTTTGTTGCCGTGTCTGTGCTTCACATCTCCCACCCCTGAGCAGCAGACGGAGCAGAAAGAACTCTCCTCACACCTTCTCAGTCCTTCTCCTCCCTCTGTCTCTCTCATCCTCTCCTCCAGAGCAGAAATCCCTTCTTCCCAAACCCTTTCCTGTTTGAATTAACATCAGAAGAGACAAAATGACGTGTTTCTGTTGCACAGCGCGGGCGAGCTCCGCTCGGTGGGGGTTGGTTTAGAGCAAAGCTGTGGATGGCACAGCTTCTGGCGGAGGAAGAGGAGTCGACGAAGGAGAGACCAGGCAGCTAAAGTAAGCACTCAGACGGAGACGCTCATGTACACACACACCAAGAGCATGAATGGATGTGTAAGAGGCAGCTAATATCATGCGAAACCTTCTTCCTGCGTGACACAAACACACACGAGTCAAACGTAACGAGCGCTGGGTACTGAATGTATTCAAGCACCACAAGTGACTTCTAAATCAAACCATTTAGTTCTGATGGCGATGCTGGTGGGGCTGAAAGAGGATAAGATGATAAAACACGGCTTCTTTTCAGTTTGTGTTGAAAGTCTGTCTGTCCTTCCGTCGTGACTCAGCTGTCAATCACCCTTCTCTCCATTTATTCTTGTGCCACCACCGGATTCCTTATCACCTACACTGTAACACTACTGTGAAGACGTACACGGTGTCCCCATCCGGAACTTGAACCACTGATAAGCCTCCAGTTTGTTTCGAGGCTGCGGAGCAGAACCTCAGCCAGCCACTTGGGTTAGTTAGCATCGGTTAGCATCAGTTAGCATTAAAACAGTCAGTGCTTCCAGCGAAGGCGGCGTCTCTCCTTCTCTGTGCTCGTTATTTAACTTTGTTGGCTTCACACCAGGCCTTAAGGCTTTAATTCATTCATTTGTCGAAGGTTTTGCCTTTGCGTGTGAGAAATAAATGTGTGGATTTATTTTTTTTCAGTTGAAAAAAGGAGCCTCTCTGTTCCTGCATCACTTTGTATTTAGCTCATCAGAACGAACGTATGGAGGTTGACGCTGTAATCAAACCAAAAAAGCCTTCTCTTCTCTGTAAACTAACTCCTCATCATCAATGCATTTGTTCTCACGGCTGTACATATTGTGTAATTCAGCCCTTTAAACACAGACTTTATAGCCACCGTGTGTGTCGTACGCCGTGTGACCACCGTCGCATTTGGCAGAAGCCAAAGTGGAGCTTCTGCACGTTCATATTGTCACTTGGGGATGTGCAAGTCCTGAAATATAAGCGACGGTGAAGAGCCGAGGCAGAAAGGCGGAAAGGAAACGGTCCGGTCGACCTCTTTAGTCTTCGTCAAGTACGAGTTCACCGCCCGCTTCCCCAAATGTCACGTTCTGGGACCAAGTCTGTACACTTTTAAAACTTCTTGTTGATGTTCATTGTTCAGTTTTATTTGTTTTTGTTACTGGTGCTGACATACATGTGATTATGAGAAAAACTATATAAAAGATAATGGCTATTTGTAAATATGTTTTTACAGGTTTAAATACATCAGATAATACAGTCTCTACTCTGTAAAGAATTTACTGTTTGTTGGAAAATAGAGAAGTATTTTTATTTTGAAGGTTGTTTGTTTCACGTTTAACCCATCTGAGCTATGCCATTGCACTTCAGACAATGTCTTACTACTAATTTCTATTATAAATCTCCTTTTTTTGATCATTTTTTCTAGTTTGATTTGTTCTTAAGCAGTGCTTATTTCTTTTTATTCTGTACAGAATTCTGAAATGTTAACAAAAGAGAATTACAAAATACTTTTTTTTTGTTTTTCAAAAAGTTACAATAAAGAGCGAGTGTTCTGGCTGATCATATTCGGTGAAACCCAGTTTCGTTTGTGCTCACTGCTCAGTTTTCTGCGTTTTAGCCGGTTACTGCTGACCTGGAGTCAGTCCGGGGTGACGAGGCTGACTGAGACCAACGCACATCCACGCAGACCCAGACTGACTAATGTTTCGTCTAACAGCCCTGATTTGCATAATTGGAAGAGCGTATGCTAAAGAGCAGAGCTTTAATCCTGTCTGCCAGTAATGGTGTCGATGAAGCACGCACGCACGCACGCACGCACGCTGTAATTCATCTCATCCCAGCATCCACCCCGCACGAGAGCGCTCCTTATCCTCTGTTGGCCACACCCATTTTCTTCATCTGTCACAGCCACCCCTGCACACGCACACACACACGCACACGCGGGTGCGCGCCACACTCCTGCTTCCCGTCTGACATTGATAAATGGAGACTAACAGAGATGACAACATCATTACTCATGTTCAATAGCGACACCACCGAGGACAGAGAAAAACGAGAGGAAGACTGAAGGACAGGACGGGAGGAAGAAGAGGGAGGCTGCGGTTCGGCCACACGCACACGCCATCGCGCCTCTGCAGGGCACGCTGCTGTGGGGGACAGTAGCAGAACAACTTTGTTTCATGGCGACAGCCTGGATGAGACGGTTTCTGGAGGAGCTGAGGAGACCTGAAACAAGCAATGAGCTTTTATCAGCACATCTGCTGCTGCTGCTGCTGCTGCTACATTAGACCAGAAAAACTGTAAATGTGCCCAAGGAATTTACATTATTAATGCATTATTAATGCATTCTTCCATTCACATTTTTACTGAAAGATCGCGTCATTTATAGATGAAGGTTTGATCATGTTATGTGTTGGCACCAGCCCGTCCAGATGATGTGTCAAAGAAGACTTTGAGATGAGTTTGAAGAATCTTCCTGTCTTTCTCGCAGTGTGGAACAACAGACAGAAAGACAGAGAGTGTGGCGTCAAATTGATAAATGTGGTAGCAGGAGCCAGGGTGGGGAAGGAGTAGGAGGCCACCTGATAACAACAGAGGAAGGTCTTCACTGTCTCACTGTGAACACCATGAAATCTCTCCCCCCTCTTTATCATCCCTCTTTATCCCCCCTCTCTCCTCTCTCACACACACTCTCTTTCTCTCTGTATGTCAGTTTTTCCTGCTGTTTTGGCGCCCTCTAGAGGCAGTTGACTGGAAGTGAACGTAATGGTTGGATTTTCTGACCTTAGTGGACTGTGTGTGTGTGTGTGTGTGTGTGTGTGTATACAGCAATTGAATAAAATCTTGGTGTAAATACTGAGTAATGTATATTATAACAAATCCATATATGTGCCATGTTTGTGACATATCTCATTTTCTATACAGTTGAATCAAATGTTTCTATACTGGGGTAAGTGAAAATTATATATATATATATATATATATATAATTTTTTTTGTGTAGAAGGGGATGGATGCTGATTTTTGAATGTTCAGTTTCAAGGCCGTTTGATCCTTAGACTTGTTTGGTTTTATTACCATGTGAGGCCAGGCGTGGGGGTTGGATGAATGCACACACCTTTCATTTGAGTCATCATACTGTATAATTTAAATATTAAACAACAGTTATGCATTTACTGGGCTGTGTTTAAAAGAAGTCAGCCAACCAGAATTAGTCCTAACTTTTATAAATAAATAAAATAATCACATTTTTAAAATGCAGATACTCTGTTTTTTTGTTTTATTTATTTTGCCTGGATGTTAACCTCTGTCAGTGCATGTCTCTTTAGCAAACTAAAGTTTCCTAAAACTAAAGTTCACATTTATTATAAAGGCCCTGTTTTCCCACCGCGGCCATTTTGAAAGGTGTTTGGAGCTACGTCACCGTGTGAAGGGGGAGCGAGTGTGAGTCGATCGCAGAGCAATCGAACGGAGCGGCCGGAGCAGGAGGACCAGGGCATCTCTTAGCTCTACACGTTTAGACTTCCTGGGCTAACTTTAGCTACATGTGCTGAGGTCGAGGGGGAAATTGATCTCAACTGCAACAATGCCGACAGTTACTTTACCACCGAAGGAGAACGCTCTCTTCAAAAGAATTTTGGTAAGATGTGTGTTAAATAGAATACACGACGTTTGCTCTCGTAAATACAGTCTGCTGACCAAAGTAAAGGTTGAACGGCGCACAGTTTAGCTCTCCGGCTGTTAGCATAGCGTCAGTTTGTTAGCAAAATGGCATCATTGAATGAGCTAGCTAGTCCAACCCTGACGTGCGCTGTCATTGTAACGTAAAGTCAAAATGGTTGTTCATTACTTTCTTATTGTGTCAGAAAGAAGCATGACAGAAATGGTGTAGCGCC
The DNA here is from genome assembly GCA_015343265.1 of Pao palembangensis. Taxonomy (NCBI): domain Eukaryota; kingdom Metazoa; phylum Chordata; class Actinopteri; order Tetraodontiformes; family Tetraodontidae; genus Pao; species Pao palembangensis. The sequence continues at coordinate 15,154,990 of CM027089.1, read as the reverse complement.
TAACTTAAATTGTTATATTTGTTTTAAGCCGTCTGAGTAAGCTAGTTGGGATAAGCAGTTTGGTTCAGTTTAACATCAGTAGCGTCAGCTAATTTCCACGATGGCTAGCTCGCTAACCAGTTGAACTCTTGCCTCTCAAATAGTACTAGAAATAACGACTTAATATACTCTTAAATAAGTTTTAACGTTTGTTTGTGGTTGTTAGAACACATAAAATGTGTCGACCAGAATACGCCAGCACGCCTGGTTTGAAACATGGGCCATGCTTAGCTAGAGAGCTAAACAGCCCGCCGGCTTGTTATTTGTCGGTAACTTTCATTCGCTTCACGTACTTACGTTGAGATATAGGTGATATATGGAATTGTGAGCTTCATACCTGTGTACATTTAAACGACGACTTAAGCTGCGTTCGTTACAAATATTAATGACTGTGTGAAAGTGGTTGGTAATGTTTGAAGGGAAGTCCTGCTGCGACTGTGTCAGCAAGTCTTTAGCTGCTCCAGGCTGTTGTAACTGTATTATTTTATTTTTCAGGTTTCTATTTTCTCTCAGACGAGTTGTTTTGTTTTTAAATGAATGCATGGACATCTAGCTGCACACTTTCCAGGAAACGTGTCAAGTGCCATGATAATAACAAGTTTAATGGAATTATCTGGTTCAAGTAAAGCCATTGTTTGTAGGGCATTGCTAGAGGTTAGTGGATGTTTATATGCAAGAGTGATTTTGACAAGATATACATTTATTTCATACCTGACTGTTGCTTTTCTCAAACCACTATTGCCACTGTGTTTAGACGTCATTTTACAGTAAAGTAACGCTAATAATACAGGGTTTTATTACTCAAAATATTATAAATGAATTTCTGGGGGAGATTGATACAGTTGTGTTGCTGCCTGCAGTCAGGGCAGGACCACTCTCTTTTTACCTTCCCAGAGCAGAACCCACATGCACGATTAGGAATTAGCAGGTCTCCATCATGCACATGACAGTGGGTTTATATTTTGTTGTTTTGGAGTTGGACTATGTTGAAATAAAGCAGGAACTTGCACCATTAAACCAGTCAAATTCCCTTTTTTATTATTGTAAATTTAGGCAGTTACAGGCAAATTGTGTTTAAGTGAGCAGCTTCTACCTAACCTATGTTAATTCAGTGGTCTTTGCAGCAAAGTGTGTGGACATGCACCTTTTGTGATTGTGGCTAGGAGTCAAATTCTGCAGTTCTCCTTGTCACTGACCCCCTTTTTTTACTAAGATCCTAACCTTTGCTTTCTCTGCGTTGCTCCCTCCAGCCTGACCGCTCCCTCTGCCTCTCTGGGGGCTGAGTTATTTTGGTACAGGGATAGAACCTGCTGGATCAGCACAGCCGGTGATGTAAATGTTGCTAAATTTGTAATACCTGGCTCGTGGGCGCCGGAATCATTCATGTGCGACTCTGATCTAATACATGTTTCAGGCGTCACTGACAGATCTGTTATTGTCCAGTTTCCCTGTATCCTCTAAGGAAAATGATCATTTAAAACAGACAAAGCTGCATATCTATTCTATCGTTAACAAAACGGCACATTTCCTCATGTGACACAGTAGAATTTTCTGTAACTGCCTAAAGTGAACAATGCGTAAGCTGCAGTTAAACCTGACTTTTTCTCTGCATACAAAACGTATAAATGTGGTAGCAGGAGCTACCACAGGTATAAAACGTGCATCTTATTTCTCCTCTTCCTCTGAGGCGTTCAGCCAGGACCTCCTTCCATGACGGTGCAGTTTAAGTGTAGATAACAAACAAGTGACGGAAGCTTTAAACGTGAAGCTGGTTCCTCCGCTGACACGCTGATACTTCTTTTGACAGCGATGTTACGAGCACAAGCAGTACAGAAACGGGCTCAAGTTCTGCAAACAGATCCTGTCAAACCCCAAATTTGCAGAGCATGGAGGTAAGCAGTCACGTGGAAAAGAGCTCTGTCGTCTAGGTTTGAGCTCACGCTGTATCTGTGGCTCCTTCCAGAGACCCTGGCCATGAAGGGCTTGACCCTGAACTGTCTGGGGAAGAAGGAGGAGGCCTATGAGCTGGTGAGGAGAGGCCTGCGCAACGATCTCAGGAGCCACGTCTGTATCCTTACTCATCCTGGATGGTGGTTAAAGACACAGAGAAGCTGTCTGTGCTACCAAAGTGAAATCTGTGCACTTCACACCATAAATGTTATCTTGACTAAAGCCCCAAAGTCAACATGCCTGTTTGCAGATGCACACACCCAGCTCTGCTCATTTCACTGGTCACTTTACCACAAACCAGTTTGTCCAGTGTTCATTTTGAATCTCAGGACTTCCGCCTGAAGGGTTCAAAGCAGCATTTGACAACAAAACCCTGTTAAAGTTGCCGTCGCTGCACGCAGATGCTGGGGTGACCATTTAATCCTGCACTGGGCTGCAGCTGCGCTGTGCACGCCACATGCTGACTGGTGCACTTTCCATCACAAACACACGCATTTTATTTTGAAAGAGCAGAACCTCGGTTTCTTTTGGTGAGACGTTTCGGGAGAGGTTGTTTGTTTCCATAACTACGCGTGTCCCAGGCTGGCATGTCTACGGCCTCCTGCAGCGCTCGGATAAGAAGTACGACGAGGCCATTAAGTGTTACCGCAACGCCCTGAAGTGGGACAAAGACAACCTGCAGATCCTCCGGGACCTGTCCCTGCTTCAGATCCAGATGAGAGACCTGGAGGGCTACAGGGTGAGTTTCTGAGCTAGCCAGAGAGGCCAGATTCACCTGTGGAATCTGTTCCCAACCCTGTTTGTCAGAAGCTGGTTAATGCAGACTAAAAAGCCTTCAGAGGTGAGGAACTGAGATGTTTATTGACAAAGATGGAAACCCAAGATCAGATGAAGGTGTGTGGAATGAGTTCAACACGTGAAGACCTGAGTAACCCGCAGGTTTTTAGGCAGCCAGGCGTTAAATCCTGACTCGGCAGAGTTTTTCGTCTTCCTCCTTGTGGTCAGTTGTTCTGTTTCCTCCCCTTTATCCTCCCAGGTTGGTGCTAGTAGTGGGAGAAGACCCAAGCTAAATTCATTCTTTTTCCAGCATGTATTCCACTTTCCTCCAGGAGACACGCTACCAGCTGCTGCAGCTCCGTCCGGCTCAGCGGGCCTCCTGGATCGGTTACGCCATAGCCTATCACCTCCTAGAAGACTATGAGATGGCTGCCAAGATCATTGAGGAGTTCAGGAAAACACAACAGGTGAGATTGTGTGTGTGTAGCTGCAGGATCCCCCTGCGAGGATGCATTATTGTGTTGTTTGTTTTTGTCCAGACGTCTCCAGACAAAGTGGATTACGAGTACAGTGAGCTGCTGCTCTACCAGAACCAGGTTCTGAGGGAAGCGGGCCTGTACAAGGAGGCTCTGGAGCATCTGTCCAGCTATGAGAAGCAGATCTGCGACAAGCTGGCTGTGGAGGAGACACGAGGTCGGTCCAGCAAAAAGCTGTCTGGACCGTTTGAACGTTTGAGCACCTCTTCAGTTTCTCTTTATGCTCCTATTGCTGGTGCGCAGGAGAGCTGCTGCTGAAGTTGGGCCGCCTCGAAGAGGCAACAGAAGTCTACCACTGCCTGCAGGAGCGCAACCCAGAGAACTGGTCCTATTATCACGGCTTGGAAAAAGCTCTAAAACCAAGTATGACCTTTGTTCCCGTCTGAAAATCACCCACGAACGGCAGAAGCAAACTGAAGATGTTTGCTCTCTTCCCCTTCAGGCAGCATGGAGGAGAAATGTAAGATCTACGAAGAAGCCTGGGAGAAGTTTCCTAAAGGACTGGTGCCTCGCCGACTTCCCCTCAACTTCCTGTTAGGTGTGGCCGCTTGTGCTTGCTTGCGCCGCCTTTTGTTTACTAAGGGGAAAAGTTTGAGGCCCAGTTCAACCCAAACGCTTGCATTTGTGCCCAGGTGAAAAGTTCCGCGAGTGCCTGGACCGATACCTGCGGATGAACTTCAGCAAAGGCTGCCCGCCCGTCTTCACCACCCTCAAATCACTGTACGCCAACAAAGAAAAGGTGCGACTCGGAGAGCCAGGCGCCTTCCCTTCACCCGTCTGCCTCTGATCTGAGCCGAATCTGTCTGTCTGCGCAGGTGACCATCATAGAGGAGCTGGTTGGTGGTTACGAGACGTCGCTAAAAAGCTGCCGAATGTTCAACCCCAACGGTGAGTGGGGGGGGTCTTTAAATGGCGTGGGAGAGACGGGCATTTGTTGGTTTGACGAAGGAAACTGTTGCTGTTTCCCAGACGACGGTAAAGAGGAACCGCCCACTACATTGCTGTGGGTACAGTACTTCCTGGCGCAGCACTACGACGTGATTGGCCAGCAGACGCTGTCTCTAGAGTACATCAACGCCGCCATCGAGAGCACGCCCACGCTCATCGAACTCTTCCTGATCAAAGCCAAGATCTACAAGGTAACGGTTGTGTCTTTGAGACGTGCGCGCTTGCTGCCCAGACCGGTGCACAGACCTTTCTTCTCCCGCAGCACGCTGGGAACATCCGGGAGGCCGTTCGGTGGATGGACGAAGCCCAGGCTCTGGACACCGCCGACAGATTCATCAACTCAAAGTGTGCCAAGTACATGCTGAAGGCTGGCATGATCAAAGAGGCCGAGGAGATGTGCTCCAAGTTCACCCGGGTGAGCAGAGTGTGTTTCTACAGCTGGTGCGTGACGCTGTCGCATGAAGCTCTGGCTCAGCAGCTTCAAACTATTTTAAAAAACTATTTTAACAGATTTATTTGAGATAAACACGTCGGCGTGTTTGACCTGTGAGCACTTTTAAGTTGATCTTATGTGTTAACCCCCCATTTCCACCGGATGCGGCGTGGAGGCTCCGCCCACAGCAGGGTTGGGGGGCTCCGTCGCCCTCCGCAAAAATCCACATCGCTTCTATTTTGGACCGACAGACGGCCGGACGGAGCACGCCGCAACAATCTAGCACAAGGCATCGCGTGCGGCACAGGTAGTCGGGTGCGAAGAAGAAAATACAACATCCGGGAATTTGTCAAAATAAAAGGTCCCATATTTAGAGCGATGGTTTTTTACGTTATTCCATGTGTGAATCATCTTTTTTACCTTATTACATGTGTGAATCATCTTTTTCTTGGGCCGTTTTATCTCTTGTTTGTGTGAAACAACATCAAGTTAACTTATTGTTTGCAGCAGATCTACGAATATATTAACATAAATAACCAGAATTTACGAGAAATAATGGATCTACGAGAAATAATGGATCTAGAACACATTTTAGGAAAGATTAATAGAATTCCCCATGGTGGAGTCACCAAGATCTGAAGAGAGGGGAAATTATACTCCTCTAGGAACAACGAGCGTCTTCTGTGGCTCCTTAAAAAACTACAAAGTGCTAATCTCTCGCAGTCGTACGTGATTTCGTTTTCAGCGTCCTGTTGACAGAGATCGCTCTAAATACGGGAGCTTTTATTTGGACAGTTTCCCGGATGTTTTATTTTCTCTTCGCACCCGACTTCCTGTCCCGCAGGCGGTGGATGGTGCCAGATTCTTCCGGCGTTCTCCGTCCGTCCAGACCCGTCCGGTGGAAACCCGGGTGAGTCATTTTATTTCTCTTTGTCCAGGAAGGGGCATCAGCGGTGGAGAACCTCAATGAGATGCAGTGCATGTGGTTCCAGACGGAATGTGCACTCGCCTACAAGAACATGAACAAGTTTGGGGAGGCCCTGAAGAAATGCCACGAGATTGAACGGGTGAGCTCCTCCCACCTGATCCAGCAGTCTGAAACACTAATGTCACGTTTTGTCGCGTGAATGACGTGCTGTCTCCCGTCCTCTGGCCATAATTAGCATTTTGTGGAGATCACAGACGACCAGTTTGATTTCCACACCTACTGCATGAGGAAGATGACGTTGCGCTCATACGTGGACCTGCTGAAGCTGGAGGATGTTCTCCGCATGCATCCGTTCTACTACAAAGCTGCCGTCACGGCCATCCAGATGTACCTGAGTCTCCACGACAACCCTCTGATCGACGACAACAAAGAGCTGCAGGCGGACACGGGTGAGGCAGCGTGGAGGGGCCGGCTCTGGGTGGGAGGGGACAGCATTCATGCCTTCTCTCTTCCCACCAGCTAACCTCTCAGACAAGGAGCTGAAGAAGCTGAGGAACAAGCAGAGGAGAGCGCAGAAGAAGGCCCAGCTGGAGGAGGAGAAGAAGAACGCAGAGAAGGAGAAGCAGCTGAAGAACCAGAAGAAAAAGAAGGAGGATGACGACGAGGAGATTGGAGGTCCCAAAGAGGAGCTTATTCCTGAAAAACTGGTGAAGGTTAGAGAGAGAGCAAGGCCAGTATCAGATGGAGGTTGGAGGACAGGTCCTGAAGGTGGCTGCTTCCTCCTGTCTGGTGTTTCCAGGTAGAAAATCCACTGGAAGAAGCCGTCAAGTTCCTGATGCCTCTCAAGCATCTGGTCAAGGAAAAAATCGACACGCACCTTCTGGCCTTTGAAATCTACTTCAGGAAAGGTGGGCAAAGGTGGCTCTTGTTCTCCTGTCCTCGTCATTGCTCAGAGTTACAGGTTCTTCTTTTCACGTCAGAGAAATACATGTTGATGCTGCAGTCGATCAAACGAGCCTTGGCCATCGACCCGGACCACCCGTGGCTGCACCAGTGTCTAGTTCGCTTTTTCAAAGGAGGTACGAGGGGCTGCCGTTGCTCACACACTTTCCTCATCCTACTTTCACTCGTCGGTGATGAAATGTGTCTGTTTTCCTTTTTTCTCCAGTGTCGGAAAGCAAGGAGCTGCCGGAGGTGGTGAGGACGGTGCTCAAGCAGGAGATCACCCGGCTTTTTGGAGATAGCAACGCCAGAAGCTTCAACCAGGCCTACCTCACCAAGCACTCCAACTCCATACCGCACCGACTGGCTGGTAGGCCCCACACACACACGTGCAGGTTCCAGTATTACCGCATTTTCCGAACTATAAGTCCTACTTTTTTTCATAGTTTGGCTGGTCCTGCGACTTATACTCAGGTGCTACTTATATATATTAAAATGTGTTAATTCACACTGAGCGACATGACTAAGGAGCTAGTATTACCTACAGCCGCTAGAGGGCGCTCTAGGCTTGTGACAACTACCGGTATGTGCTGCTCCTGTACCACTGAAAACTAATTTAAACATGAACTTAAAGACACCTGAGAGACTGAACACAAATGCCCCCAAAAGAAACTCCTTTTTACCGAAGATGAAGAATTCAGATGGAGATTTTGCTAATCGTGCTAACGGTGACTAGCTTGTTGGAGTCGCAAGCTAGTTATGCTAATTCTGCCTTTCCAGCCTCCCACATATGTTCTTTACGCTCTTGTGTAGCTAAATAACTGTTAATGTGTCACATTATCACACCTGAGACCTGTTCAGCCTGTTGTTCTAGATTCTATTATGATTATTATTATTATTATTATTATTATTATTATTATTAGAACTTGCCTTTCAGGATGTAAAATACGTTTCCCAAACAAATGCGACTTATAGTCCAGTGTGACTTGTATATGTTTTTTCTCCTTCATGACGCATGTTTTGACTGATGCAACTTATAATCCAAAAAATACGGTTTATAGAAGCCCTAGCGGATGCGTTTGCGTTGCAGCTTCTGTGCACCAAAGACGCAGACACGCAGGGCGCGTAGGTGTGTTACAGGGTCGGTCGCTCAGTCTGTCCCACACAAACGCATCCTTCTATATCTCCTTTCGGTGCAGCTGCCAAGATGATGGTGCATCTGGATTCGTCGACAGAAACGAAGGCAGCGGAGCTGGCCACAGCGCTAGACGAGTCGCTGGACAACAGAAGCATACAGGTGGGCTCCGGAAGCAACCCCCCGTCCCCTCCCCCTTCCTCCTGCTCATTCTCTTCTTCCTTCGTCAGACGTGCATCGAGGTCCTGGAGTGTCTTCGGAGCGGAGCCCTCGGGGACTGTAAGGAGCTGGTTGAGTCGTATCGAGACAGCTGCCACAGGCTTTTCCCCTACACGTTAGCCTTCGCTCCCCCCGGACACGAGGAAAACAGCAAGATTGTGAACGGAGACCTTTCCACAGAAACGGAAGAGCTCGCCAACGAAATGTGAGGCCGCCACGACATCAGCAGTCCAGGAAAGGATGGGGCGGGGCCGAGCGCGGAAGGCTTCGGTATGCCTGGCGGCCTTGTTTCAAGCCAGACGCGGGAAGCCAGCGGTTTCCCGGCGTTTTGTTCTTTGACTCAGCTTCATTCGGACTGACCCGGCATGGCTTAGGTCTCTCCCACAAGTCGAAAAGAAAAAATAAGAAAAAAAAAAAATCAGGACACTGTGTGAGTGTGTGTGTACGCAGGTTTGTGTTGAGCGCATGTGTGCATTCATGTGTAGTTGTGTTAACGGGGGAGAGGAAGATAGCAGAGCGGCCATTTTTACTTTTTAATACAGCTGACAAAAGTGCTGAAAATAAACAGTTATTAATAAACGATTGGGAGAAACTGCGCTTTTCATCAGAAATGAGCAGCGGCGGTAGCCGTGCGTCTTCTGCGTCGGCTCTAGTCCCGCACACGTGCACTGAGGCGACTCGAGGACGCGGCGGTTTCCAGCTGATGAGAACCACAGACCTGGGAGACGCGTCCACACCAGCAGCCGTGTCTGGAGCTCCACATGGGCGTGTGGCGGCGCCACGGAGGACTAGAGGAAGGTCCGCTCTCCGCTCCTGAACAGTTGCGTTTTTCTGTGGCTCCATTTTCACGTGCTCGCCGCTCCTGGTCGCCTGGGAACGTGTCATGCCTGCAACAGCACCTTTGTAGCACAGATTAAAAGTTGTGGGTGTGCCTCTCGCCCCGTCACACATGCTCCTGCTTGTGGGATTTCTGCGTAGATCAGAGCAATATCCTGTCTCACACCCTGTCCACGAGTCTCACAGGTCCGACTGCTTCGAGCAGCCTGAACTGTCCACGTTGGAGGGTGCCTGCACGTGCACAGCCTCCACTAGCCAACATCCTCCTCTGCTCCTGAAAGTTCCGTGGAAATGTTCAAGAACCACTCATTCACCATCATGTGAAAAACAATTAGGATACCCGTTAAACATTCAATTTTTTTTTTTGAAATGTTCACATTGATGTCAAATCTTGCTTTTATTTATCTCTGGAAAAGACTGATTTAAATACAGGTAAACAATAAAAATTAACCTTGTTTTACAAAATGGAACACAAATGTTGCTTCTGACGAAAGTCAGGCCCCCTGATAGCAGCTGTTACCCAGTCCCACGGTGAGACTGTTTCAGGTCTCCACACGGCTCCTCAGTGGGATCAGGATCTGGGGTCTGACCCGGCCTCTTCAGGAGTCTCCAGTTCTTGGTGGATGTACTGGTTGGTTTCAGTGGTCTCCTCGAGCATCTTCTCATCCACAGAATTGTAACTTGTGCTGCATTTAAAAGTCGAGTTCAAAGGCTTTCCAGGTCTTTTTATTTTTAGATCCTGATCGCTGATCCAACGGCCTCACTCGGCGCTTCGGACCTCGTTCCGCATCTGCAGTCAGGAGATCACCAGATTACCGGCTGAGGTGCAGCTTCCTCCAAACCCATGAGTGATGCTGCGAAGCGCGCGGCGCTCCCGGAAGGGTTTCCGCCATGGGCGTGCGCTCCAAACAAGTGACGTCACCGATGAAGCGCCGCTGGTCCGCTGCGCCACCTGAGTATTTGACGGCGCTTCGGGTTCCGTTCAGGCCGAGGCTGATCGTCATCTGGAAAGGAGTTGGCGAGGATTAATCCGGAGAGCCAAAGGTCACCTGTCCTCAGCGTCACCTGTCCTCACGTCTGCTGCTCACAGAAGCGCGTCCACGGTCAACCCAGCGTCATGAACACGCGTGTCGCTCCTGCCATCATTATAATGGCCGTTTTCAGGTTTCCCAGCAGTCCTTAGTGACCAAACATAGTGTTTCTTAGATGAAATAGCTCAAATCTCACCTGGCCCTTGTGCCTATTTTTGTCATCACTAAGCTTCCGTCACGATGTTCTAATCATGTGCACCTGATGTGACGCACCTGCGTGATTTGACCCACTTTGAGGTGTCCTGTTTTTTTTTTTTTTAATCCAAATATGTTATTTTACTCTTCCAGTTCCCCCTTTTCTCCTTGCAGTCCTTTTTTCTTCCGTTTTTCGGTTGGTTTCTCCTCTGCAGCAGAGGTACACCTGCAGGGGGCAGCAACAGCACATTATAAACCTTTTGGTGGCGGCCTTGGTTCTGTAAACATCTAATGTTACAAGACTTTTATAAAACCCCCAGTTTTTAAGCCCGTGTTTGAGCGGGACCACGCTGTTCCTTGTTCTCCACTAGTGAAGATGTCCCTGAGCTCACCTCTCCACCCTCAGATCATCACCACGCTTTCAAATCACGGCCCACGCACGCGGTGCTCCTCCACTTCTTCTAAACCCTGAACCCAGACCCGCAGAGTCATTTCTTGAACTTGCGCCGCCGACAGCGTCATTTTAGGGTTCTGTTCGATCCGATCAGCGGCAACATGGAATCTTCTCTCGAGTTTTCCGGCTCTTTGGGCAGCAGCTTCTCCTCAACGCGGAGCCGCTACCGGACATTCAAGGTTGTGGTGATCGGGGACTCCGGAGTGGGGAAGACCTGCCTCACACACCGACTGTGCGCCGGAGAGTTTCCACGGAGGGTGGAGGCCACCATCGGCGTGGACTTCCGCGAGAGACTGTTGGATGTGGATGGAGAGAACATTAAGGTAATGACTGAACGACTGCTTTTGTTTTTGCATCACGTCAAACCAACAAGCAGCGCACAGTTTACCCAACAGGTTGTGCGTAAAAGTGCGCCAAGCTTTTACGCGTGGAGGTGATTTCACGGGGATCGTCTTTAAGTGTTTAGAAACCAACTGTTAAAAAATGTACACGTGAAACGCAGTTTTTCCCGAGTACTGAAAGCGGGCCAGTGTGTTTTTCGGTTGCGTTCACACGCACAGGCTCAGCTGTCGGCAGCAGAACTGATCCAGCCTACCTGCCGGTTTCCACATCGCTGCTGAATATTTTGAAACGGCCAAAACAGGAAGTGCTGGTGGGGTTTTGTGTCTTTTGTTGTGGGTTTCACTGCGGTGATCGGGGAAATATCACCTAATATCCACACTTGTGATGCAGGCTCATTTAAGCCTCCCGCACCAGAGTTTGGAGGTGAATTTGGGTCAAAAGCTCATGTTTGTCAAACATTTTCCCTTAACAGAAATTCACAGTTCTGACAAACATTCTACAGCTATCTACAGCACGTGTGCGTAAAAGTAAATATTTGTACTTAATTTCTACGTTTGATACGTAAATTAAGCCATAACTAGGATTATATATATATATATAGTTTTAGAATATCACATGAAAGTGTGGTCAAGATGTTTTTGGTTCCTTCTCTCTGGTGAGTCACTGTCTTTTTTCTTGCAGCTTTAGAAGAATTTCAACACCGTCTCTTTTCCTGTCCGTGCCTTCTCACTCGTTCATTTCCTCTTTCCCGGCGTCAGCCCCACTCTGCTATGCCCATCATGTCAGTTTCACTCTTTCATCTTCTGTCCGTCCCCAGCTGCAGCTGTGGGACACAGCGGGGCAGGAGCGCTTCAGGAAGTCCATGGTGCCGCACTACTATCGCAACGTTCACGCTGTGCTCTTCGTGTACGACGTGACGTGCCCGGCCAGCTTCGGCAGCCTGGCGTCCTGGGTGGAAGAGTGCAGGCAGAACTCGCTCGGACACGAGGTCCCCAGGTATCTGCCCCGAAAACTATATCAAATGCATTTTTCTAAGTCAGAACCTTTGGGAGGACGGTTCCAGAAGAGGAGCTCCGGCCTCGTTTGTTAAACACCGCCGACAGTGAAGCAGTTGGGTTTGTAGCAGCTAAAGAAGCAGATACCACGGTAGCAAAGAATGCAACAAAGACTTTTTTTAAAAACTGCATCCTCCTGTATCCTCTCAGGTTCCTTGTGGGGAATAAGAGTGACCTGCGGGACCCCCGCAGCAGCGGCTGTCAGGTGAACCAGGAGCGAGCCCTGAGCTTCGCCAGAGCCCACAACATGATGTTTTTTGAGACGTCTGCGAAGAACCCGCCAAGAAAAAGGTTTGGTGATGGACAAAGTGAGGGCGAGGCTCCGTTTCAGCAGGTCGCGGTGGAGGACATCGTCATGGCTGTCAGTGCCAAGCTGAAGAGACAGAAGAGGCCCTCGGCAGTGACCCCGCCAGCGTACAGCGGCTCCTTTAAGGTCACGGGCAGCGGAATCGCCGAGAAGGAGCCGTGGATGTGCTGCTGAGGGCCGCTGGGAGCTCTGGAGCTCCTCAGGCTTGAAAACTGGACATTCTGGCTCTTTTTAAGTGCTGAGCAGGTCTCAAACTGGAAACCCAGTTACTGTCATTAAGTCTCAGGTTCACACTCGATGTGAGACGACCTCCGCGGAAACGTTTTGTATATTTGTGATTTTATTGTTTAGGTGCAAAATAAAGGAATGCAAACTGCTTTGAGTGACCTGCTGGTCTTCAGCATGTGTGGTCTCAGTGGGAACCAACTGCTAATGTTGTCTTTAGCTTCCCTCAGACTCTGGAGTCACAGAAGTGGCTGCAGGAGTGGTGTGAGTGTGCTTACATGGATTTCAGATGTAGCTGCTAGATCATCTGAGGCCTCCAGGACATTTTTATGTAAAGTTCAGATTTTTTTTTTTTTATAGGAGATGAAGATGCTAGATGGTTGCGAAGCAAATGGAAGCAGCTTCTCTCACTGAGGTTTACGTGAAGTTAAAGGTTGGTTAAATAAACTGACCGCTGAGTCACTGGAAAAAAGCGTCACCACGGTCGTGAAGCAGTCTTGTGCAGGAGCAACATGGCCTCTGAAAAATGCATCACATGTCACCGCCTGCATCCAATTGATGATTCAGGAGTGGTCACATGCTGCAGCCGTGTAGGTGTCTGCAGTGTGTGTGTGTGTGTGTGTCACGCTGATGTAACATTCAACGGGCAGATGTGAGAGGAGACGGTGACCGCAGGAAATGTAAAGCAAAAGAACATGAAGACAAGAAAATGACTTTTTTTTGTTTCACTCATCTGAAGTTACTAACATCTGTATTTTACCTTCTAACATCTGTATTTTACCTTCTAACAGCTCTATTTTACCTTCTAACATCTGTATTTTACCTTCTAACATCTGTATTTTACCTTCTAACAGCTCTATTTTACCTTCTAACATCTGTATTTTACCTTCTAACAGCTGTATTTTACCTTCTAACAGCTCTATTTAACCTTCTAACATCTGTATTTTACCTTCTAACAGCTCTATTTTACCTTCTAACAGCTCTATTTTACTTCCTAACATCTGTATTTCCCACAAGCGCGACACAGATTCACATTAAGAGGAATTCCAACATTTTAAAGGTGGAAATCTTTTCTTCATCACACTCGTGTCACAGGTGAAAAGCAGAGGAGTCGGATCTCCTCGTGTTTGAGATCCAAAACTTCCTGTGATTTTCTCTCCAAACATTTCATCTGCGTTAAACTGAACCACCCAGAGAGGAATTCTGATGTCCGGTGTGTGTGTGTAGGGTGCATGTGACGTCACACACGTGATCGCCCGGGTCGGTCCAGTTTGTTTTTGTGTTTTTTCCCCTTTTCGTTCTCTTCCGTTTTGATGCCGCGGCTCTGATTCTGCCCTCCGTCCGTGCAGGGGGAGTCATCCACTTGCAGGCGTGAGAGAAGCCAGATCCTGTGTGCAGTCCCAGCGGAACCAACATGTGTCCGTCCTGGATGACTTCATCAGATGACTCAAACCTCCGCTAGAAACGCACCCGCCCGCAGGGGGCGCAGTGGCGAACTCGCAGCCCTGCAGCCAGACTTGCTGCCGCAGCAAACTTCTCCCCACAGGCTGCTGCAGACACTCGGACGAACACGGCTGCAGATCCCCGGAGAACATGTTCTGCAGACGGGCATGGCAGAGGGTCGCGCCTCCGACGCGGAGAGCTTTCAAACCCGCAACCTCAAACGGTCAGTCCGATTGTCATTTTGCAACTTTTCAGGTGAAGCAACTTCAGATTAATTACAGCAATTAAGATAAAAAGTAGAAGCTCTCCTGGAGCTTTTGTCTAAAACGTTTCCGGCTGTTTTCTGATGGACTCGGACGCTTTAATAAAGGCTCTAAAGTTAATTTCTGCCTTTAAATTTGCTTGAATTCAGTAAACACCTCAGAGGAGGCGTGGCCTCGTTTGGGAACACGCAGTTCTGGGACGCACGAACGACACCAAAAGCTTGTCGTTGCTGTTTTATTGACATTTAATTTCAAATGGAAGTTCTCAGCGTCCCTGGGCGACTTTATTTAATTAGATCCCAAAACGCTGCAGCGGCAACCGTGAGCGGGTTAGATGGGCTGGTTTGGGACTCTGCTGCGGCCGTGATGGAGCCTGATGATGCGGATCAAACCTGTCAGGCTGGAGGACGCGGGGCAGGAGCCCAGCAGCTCCCGGGGGCCCTGCATCACCCAACACGCTGCTGCCTGAAACGCCATCCTTACGCCACCTGATCCCAACCTGCAGTTTATTTCAGCCTGGTTCTGAGGATTTGGGGCATCGAATATCAATTTCTCTCGTTAATGTCTGAACCGCTGATCCACAAACTGATGTTTAACTATGTTTCTGCTCAAAACGTCACAGAAAAGGAGGTTTCAGCCTCTCGGCCAGCCTCTGTCGGTGCAGGCTGAGCGTTTCTCCCTCTCAGCTTGAGTTGGGGAAAGTTAGCTGCTGCAGTTGGATCTCCACCTTCTCTCCACCTTCTCAGCTTCTCTCCACCTTCTCAGCTTCTCTCCACCTTCTCTGCTTCTCCAGCTTCTCAGCTTCTCTCCATCTAAACCTCAAACCTCTCTGCTTCTCTCCACCTTCTCTGCTTCTCTCCACCTTCTCTGCTTCTCTCCACCTTCTCAGCTTCTCTCCACCTTCTCAGCTTCTTTCCACCTTCTCAGCTTCTTTCCACCTTCTCTGCTTCTCTCCACCTTCTCAGCTTCTCTCCACCTTCTCTGCTTCTCTCCACCTTCTCTGCTTCTTTCCACCTTCTCTGGTTCTTTCCACCTTCTCTGCTTCTCTCCACCTTCTCAGCTTCTCTCCACCTTCTCTGCTTCTTTCCACCTTCTCTGCTTCTCTCCACCTTCTCTGCTTCTCTCCACCTTCTCTGCTTCTCTCCACCTTCTCTGCTTCTCTCCACCTTCCCTGCGAGCAGACCTGGACCCGGACTAAGGACGAAGACACGTCGCGCTCGTTTTTCTAGGTTGCGTGGCTCCAGTAAACGCTGACATGCTTCTTTCCTGTCCTCTTCTGGTGTGAGCAACAATAACGTGACCTCCTGCCTGTAAACGTGCTCTCGTGTCCTCCTCAGCAGCCCCGGTGCGACGCATGGCTTTCGGCCTTCCCGGTGGCTCCTTCAACACCACCTACTTTGTCCTGTGTGGGGGGGGCCTCACGGCCGCCCTCGTCTACGTGAGTATGAGCGGCATCAGCGCACGTGGTCCATGCAGTCGCTGACAGCGTGCAGCGTGACTCTAGACCCAGAACTGTAGTTTCCACACGTTGGAGCAGAGCTGGGGCGATTGAGCGGAACGTCGGTCCACTTCCAGCCCCCCGGAGGACTGGGTTAACTTAGGTGTCGGTCCAGCCAAAGCGTTTACGTGCACTTTTAAAGTCCAGTTTTTTTTTGTTTTTTTTGAATAAAGCAGCCATTCGGGTTTTTAGCTGGCGTTGAGGTTTGCAGGGTCAGGGTTAGCGTGGGGGATTCTAGAAGGCGGGAGGCGAGACGCAACTAGAGATAGGATAAGAACAAAATTTTACTTTTACTTTTTTTTTTCTTTGCTGGTGGACGTGGGTTAGCGTGCACGTGGCTGTTTGCAGGTCTTCAGACCTTCAGTTTAGCTCAAACGATTTGGAAGGTTGACACGCTGACTGACTCCTGCACGCCAGAGAGGCTTTTAGCCTTTAAACCAGCGGAAGCGCCCGTTAGCGAAGGCGAGCACCTGAACTCAAGGTGGTTCTGGTCAGGGAGGTGCAGCCTGGGACCGGATCAGACGGGACGATGCTCTGTGCGCGGACGCCGCGTCCCCGTTGACTCTGTCGTATCAACGCTTTTGTGACGGCGTGACGGTATTTCCCTTATCCTTCCTTAAATCCATATTTGACTTCTCTTCCCTCAGGCCTACAAGACCATCAACAGCGACACCGAACGCTATGAGAACAGGCTCGCTGGTATGGGCTCCACAGCAAAGGGTCAGTTCTAACACACACACGCGCACACACACACACACGCTGTGCTCATTCAGAGCCTCTCCTGGGGCTCATACTGGATGTAGCTCCCGCAGGAGCCCCCCAAGCTTCAGACCAGGCTTCAGCGGTGTGAGGTTGAAGCCCCGGTGGATGGTCAGGCCCAGGAGCTTCCTCCTGCCTGTCTGCTTCCATATCTGCCTGTCGCTGATTGGTCTGTCCAGCCGGTTGGAGCCCAGGGACGCCGCGGCTCTGGGCCCAGATTAGCAGCTCGCTGTCATTGGCAGAAGCTCTGCTGATCCTGGGTTGATGTTTGTTCTGCCTCAGCTTTGTTTGGGTCTCAAATGGGGCGCGAACGTCCTGGCAGCGCCTGGATGATATCATCAAGGAAATCTGTTGAGGAAGTACTTCCAGAAACACCTTGATGGGCGCGCTGATAGTTGATGCTAATCGGGGATCATCTCGTCCTGGAGCTTTTGCTCTTGGGTCGGCGGACAGTTGGCAGCTTGTCCGTCTGTCCTGTAGTTTGTTTGTTCCCAAATCTTTGTGGAAAAGAACAGGAGGGAATTATCTTGTTATCAGACCCCAGTTCAGATCCCAGCTGAAGATGGCCTGAGGGTGCACGCGTGCGCACGGCTGCATGTGGAAAGTGTGTACGCTCGTCCCCAGTAATGATGCCCAGCTTGGCCCCTATTAAACATTATTATTAACCGATGTGAAACAAGGGGCAGAATCCTGCAGGAACAGAGCCGGGTTTATATTCTCGTTAACTGCCAACTCAGAAAAGCTCGACTTTCACCCCCATTACATGGATAAAACAATACTAGAATCTGTTAATAAGCATTAATTCCTGTCAGCAACCTCTTTGTTTGCAGCAGCTCCAGCAGCTGAACCTGTTGCAGAGCCAGAGGTCACGGAGGTCGTCACGGAGGTCGTCACAGAGGTCGTCACGGAGTCGGTCTCGGCTCCAGCAGATGAGGCGGTGTCTGAAGAAGCAGCCGAGCAGCAGGCGTCTGGAGAAGCTGCTGCATCCGCAGAGGAACCGGCTCCACCTGCAGCTGCAGAGGCAAGTTCTGAATCCACTCCGGTCCTCGGTGAAGCCATCGCCACGGAGACGGCGGCTGAGACCCAGACTGCAGAGCGTGCTGGTACGGCAGCAGTAGATGAAGGCGGTCCTGCTCCTCCTGCTGCTCCTGAGGTGACAGCGTAGAAGTGCCACACCTCCATCCATAGTTCAGGGTCCAGGAGTTGCTAGTTCTGTGTTCCTCCTGTACACCCGTGTTCCTCCTGTACACCCGTGTTCCTCTCCTCCTTCACCCTCTAGACCTGAGCCAGGTGGTGCTGACAGATGGGAAAATGAGGTTTCTGTAGGAATGTGTGTAGAATTATGGTTGGAGGATACGACGGTTGAAGGAAGACTGCAGGAATCCTTGTCCTGAGGTCCACTTTGAGCCGTCTCCTGAGCAGAAAGGTCTCTTCCAGCTATTTTCCTAGTGCATCAGACACGAGAGTGAGTGTTTGTACCGTTTTAATCGACTGCTTCTCCACCTTCTGTTGGGGTTGAAATACAGAAGCCGTAACGTCACGGTTTGAATGTTTCATCCCTTTTCTCCTCTCTGCTCTTAAAATGCTGTCACTTTCAGGGATCATTGCAGGAAGTTGTCACATTGGTTGATTGATTGTTGTAATAAAAAAATGGACTCGCTTTACATAGATTGTGTTTGAGCTTTTATTGATTTAAAAAAAGCATTTTTGTTGTGGAGATAACACATTTTTACTGCCTGTTGCTTTGAATGTAGCCTGAAGAATCACAGTCTGAAGCTGTCTGACCTTTCCAGCCATGTCTGATGCTGGACGGGTCATTTCCTGTAGTACTTCCACATCCTGCGATGACCTTTAACCTTTCCTGAGTAGACGGCTCCTTGAGCAGAACCTGGGAAAGCAGGAGATGTCTCCAAGCTAAATGGTGGCTGCCGTCTTCAGATCCTGTCCTCGTTTATTTCAGAGTCCAAACCAAATCTGCTCGCAGCCGTGAAGATCTTGGCAGGGTCTACGGTTGAGTTGATGATGATGGAAGCCTGGTGAAAGAAAATGGAGGAAGACTCCAAAGCTTCTGACTCCTTGCTGGAGGTTGCAGGGACAGAAATCCAGGAAGCACCTGAAGAGCTGATGGTTAAAGAAGCAGCTGAAGGGGTAACTGCTGCAGCCAACGGGGAGGAGATGAAGTCTGCAGAGGAAGAGGAGCAGGAGGCTCCGAGTCCTGATGCTGAAGATCAGATAACTGGAGCTGATCCAGATATGGATTCCTCAGACGCTCCACCCGCCTCCTGAAGGGGCCACGCATGAAGAAGCTGCTACAGATGAGGAGACTGGGGCTGAGAAGGCAACACCAGCCGAGGACGCCACAAAGGATGAAGAGGAAACCATGGTAAACGAGGAGGCCGCACCGGCCGAGGAGAGCGTTTTGAATGAAGAGGCAGAGTCCTCTGGAGCTGCAGCGCACCAGAGGTCAGACCTTGAAGTTGTTGCAGCTGCAGATCCGGAAGGTTCATCAGCAGCTCCACCGACCCGTCTCTGCCACAGCGTTGGGGAAATGGCGCCACCCGCTGCTCAGGGAGAGCAACTGTAGAACACGCAAGTATACCACGGCCCTTTCTAGTGGGCCGCTTTGGCTCTGGTGCTACCTGAACTCTGCAAAGTTAAGTCATAAAGCACATGCAGAGGATAGAGAGAAGCCATCTTTATTCCAGTAATTAGAGATTGCAGGTTCTGCTTTACCTGAGACGGTGGTGCTGCTCAGAAGGTCGCTCATGCGTCGCACCGGGGGCTGCTGAGGATCTGAATCCTTCTCTGACCTGAGGCTTTTCGCGACTCCACAGAGCCAAAGGTGTCTGTCTGGACTGTTAAAGCTGCTCACTGATGTAATAATAATACAGTTAAAAATATAAACACAGAGTTTAGAGATTCTCTGTGTTAAATGCTAGAATGTAAATTGAATGTTCTAATGTGAACGTCGAATCATATTCTTTCGTGCTTTTTACAAAGGCATGTTTTTTAACCTTTTGGTGGGGTTCCTGGTGTTATATTTGGAGGTATATTATATCTACAGAAACCACTTGTTTTGAAGCAAATTGAAACAAAACTGTTTTGTCGTTGTTGGTAAAGTTTGCTCACATTTGAAATCGTAACTTCGGCTGAACTCCTTCCGGCCACTAGGTGGAGACAGACAGCCATGATCTGACCTGACCCACTGTCACTATTAGCCTCCTTGCAGCTAACACTTTTAGCAAGCATTGCCATGAGCAACTGGAGCGCACGCGCGCACGGCGACCTGTCAGTAACTCAGCTCCAGCCTGAAGTTCTGCCCGGTTAACAGTTGGTGACCGCCGAAGCCTGAAAACCTGAGGTGTTTCCCACACGGTGAGCGAGCCGAGCCCGTCAGCTTGTGTCCGTGTCCGCTTGTCCAGTCTCGGTGCTAAGCTAACGCTAGCCAGCATTAGCCTTCACTCATTCACCTTCTCATGTTACACAGTCCTCAACGTTGTTTTGCACTTTGACAATTTAACTCTGCGCGTTTGTCTTTAAAGAAGACTTTTATCACACGACGCTAAAACTGGCTAATAATGAGCTGATATTCTTACTGTGCTATAGTTTGTTAAACGCTGTGTCGGTGAGCGTGTCTGCTATAATGAACTTTGATCTCGCAGCTGATGTCAATTTCAGATGAAACATAGTGTCCACATATTGAATTAATAGTTGGTATTGCACATTCGCAGTGTCATTTAAGCTTTAAAGTTTGTAGTTAGTTGTCAAGTGACTGTTTCCAATTTTTATTGTTTTATTAAAAATATGCACCTATTACAATAATGTACTTTCCTCCTAATAGGTGGTGATTTTCAGCAAAACCGCAATATATTTTGACTCTTATTTGTTTTATTAGTATCATAGTTATGTTCACTTTCAAGATTAGGAGAACTGATACTGTGTTAAGAAAGCAAGCCGACAGGAGGAATAGGCCGTGTGGGTGTGTGTGTGTGGTAGGGGGTATACATTTGCTCAGCATGTCATGTGTGAGTGTGTGTTGGTAGAATTGGCGCAAGGCTGGGGCTGTACCCAGACCAGTAGCTCCAGTCACTTGGGACAAAAGCTGTGTTGTCTGAGGGTCATGTGACTGCGTGCGTGTTCCACCCTTGTCATGTGATCTGAGTTCAGGGCCGGGTCTGAGTGCTGAGTCGTTCTGAGAGCTTCTTTCCACCTCGGGAACAGGCAGACGGAGGGGACAAGCAGTGGATGCACAGATGATATCAGACAGAAGAAGTGTGGAAGAGAATTTGTGATTCTTAACTTTCTTCTGTAGCAAAGCAGAACCAGCCTCCTCCACTCATCCGTCCGTCTCATCTTTGTGGGTAGACGCGTAACTATGCAGCACGTGAACTGGATTGACTTTTGGGTATCAAGGCAAGTTTGGAGTTTCCTTTTCCAGTATTTTCCTCTCTGGGCGACTCTGCCTGTTAAAATGGCAGAGAAAGTATTTGCTTATCTGATCTCAAGGTTAAAAAGCAGCCTTTAAAACAGACTCGCGCAGACTCAGATGGGTCTTTTTGTCATTTTCCCAGCGATAACATGTCTAAATCCCCCAACTAGCAGCGTGGGAACTCCTTCAGTGTCGGTGTCACGTGTTTAATGCCTCCTTGGCTTGAGTTTGATGGTATTTTCAGGTGAAAGGTCTCTAGACGCACGCTTGCAGGCATCCAGCAGGTCCTGTAAGACGTGACTGAAACCTGCAAAACTGAAGGTGTGTGTGCCTTGTGTGTCTGCAGCTGCTGGGACGCTCGCGGTAAATGTATTTCACAGGCGTCGTTTTTGTGATTTTCTGCTGCGGGACACGCGCGCGCAGACAGGTCCTCGGCTGATAGCAGACGGTATCTGGTCTCCAGATTACAACATCTCTGTCGTAATCCCGCGCTCTTCTTGGAATTGACATAACTGGGTGTCAATCAAACAGCTAAGAAGCTGCACCTCATCGTGCAAATCCACTTTTTCTGTCCTGTTTTTACCGGATGGCTGAATGAGAAGCATGAGGAATTTGAGGCTTTGGGTGGAGATTTTTCTGGATTTAAATTGTTGTTTAGCGACGTGTGAGCAGAATCTGTGAGAATTGGCAGAATTGGTGAGATGCTGGTCTCACCAAGTCTTTGTTTTCTAAAGCTGTTTTCACGCTGGTCTTCTCCAAACAGGACTTTCCCTGCGCCTCGCTGGAGGAGGCCACCTCATGAAGCTCAGCAGAGCGTCTCACCGCCTGTGATTCCAGATGACCACGCTGGTGCTGGTTGACAACGGGGGCTCGCTGGTGGAATACGTGGCAGCTGAAGAGGAGCCCCAGCAGGCCAGTTGCCCACAGACAGCAGCCAGGGTAACTCTGAAGCCTGCACTCACCCCGGAACCTGCTCTCCGTCTGCGTCCCTCTGGCCTGCAGGAGGGAGACTCTGAGGTGGACCTGGAGCTTGAAGGAGAGGCGGAGGATGTGTGTGAGCCTGAAGAGGAAGAGGAGTACCCAGCAGTCATAGACGAAGAGATGCCTGGTGCTTCTGCAGCCCAGGTGTTGGTGCTTGAGGATGGTCCCTACCTGATAGAGGAAGTGGAGGCCAGCAGTGCTGCAGGTACGACACTATTTCTTATATATCAAATATTGGATTTAGCTATGCATTTTAATCTTTGAAGGGTGCTCTAGGTCAGTGCAGGTTGCACCATTTGCACATCATGAGGAGGCTTGTCACATATTTCACTCAAATAGTTTTTAAATAGTTGACATTTTTAAATGCGCAGTTTTATTTACGTTTCTGTGTGTGCGCTCATGCTGCCACCTAGTGGTCATTGTCCGATTTTATGTAAAGGCTGCAGAAAGCGTTAATTCTTTGACATTTGACAAATTTATTTATATCTATTGATGAATACTGCGTGACCTGGACAAAAAGACTGTATGGATGGATTCTGTATAGGCCTACAACCTTAGCTATCAGTAGCTGTAAAACATGTAAAATTAAGTATGTTCTCCACTGTTAGAAGTCAGAAGTTTATTCTTCTGTGTGTATATGTGAAAAGTGGTTATATCCGCGCGTCTTTGTTGGACGTAGACGCTACGTAAAAGAGGGAGGGCAAATAAAGGATTTCCTGCGTCGGTGGCGGAGGGATACCGGCTGAGTCGGAGATTTCTCATAGCGGCCATGGTGGCGGAGTGATATGCGCCAGCAGCTTCCTATACAATTCGGTAAGAAGTCAATGTGAAGCTGCAGTCAGGGTAAAACATGGCGACTTCACAACATGAGGGGCACGCTAACCAGCTCGATCTACTCATTAGAGCCGGTAACGTATCTTATCTGTTTTTACGATCTTGATTTGGGAGGTTTGGGCAGCACTTGGGGCGCGTTTTTAACCTCGAGCGCTGAGCTCGGATCCGCTTAGTAGCGCTGTGGAGTAATGGAGGGCAATCAGGAAGTGATCACCTTGGTAGCAACCTGCATGGCGTTGCTACACGGTTTATTATACCCGGTTAAAGGGGTGATCAAGTTTAGCATGGCTTTCTAATCGGTGCAGATTGTTTGCTGTGTGCACGAAGTGTGCTTTGCATGTTAATGTGAAATTTTCTTTCCGATCTGGGGGCTGGAATAACGGTATAGAGCTCGGCTCTGCACAACCAGGAAGTGTAAAGATGTTGTCTTTCCTACGTCTTTGCCACGCTGTCTGAGTAGGAAGGACATGTGGGTTTATTTTTACTAGCATAAATCTGATCCACTCGCCGGACAGCAGCTCAGTTATAGTCGCTGAAGCTCGTCGCAGGACTCCGGGGATAGTTTATTGCTGTCCGGTCGTGCTGATGTGGGAATGTCGACCGCATAATTTCTGCTATTGGGGAGCTGCGTTCGCGTCCCCCCGTGTTTTTTTTTTCTGTCTTTTTTTTGTGTGTGGCGGCAGTAGCTTAGTTCTTAGGGGGACTGGCCGGAGGGTTTCTGGTTTGGTAGCAGGAGAGTTCCGTTAGATTCCCGGAGCACTGCCGAGGTGCCCTTGAGCAAGGTACGGAACCCCTGAACGTTAATATCGGCTGTCCTGGGCTGCTTACTTACTGACACCTCTCCTTCGGTGTTTTTTTTTTTTTTTTGTGTGTGGTTGTGTCGGTTGTATGTGTGTTCTAACAGGGTGTAAAACGGTAGTTGATAGTCTTCCTGTTTATTTAGATAAACATTGGCTCTATTCGTTTACCGTGCGATGTTTATCAAAGGTAATGCCTCGCTGTTGTATTGTCTGTTTCAATGCGGTGAGTAGTTTAAATATGTGATCCTTCGAAGTTTCTACCGTGATTTAATTTATCGTGCTGCCTGTGATTGAAGCATGGGGTGGCCAGGCTCCTTCGCTCTTTTTCTTATACGTTTTTAATAGAGGCTTGTATATCGACTGCATTGACCAGCAAAACTGTTTTGAGCGATTCCCTGGCTTGTTTACCTTCCAACAACGACAATTTGTGTATTTTAAAAGCGCCGCTCGGCTCGTATTTTCTATTTTTGTCCATTGTCGTTAGCGGAAGCATTGTGTATGTGAGTGGGCGGAGTCTGGCGTTGATCGATTTGATCAATGGTCCAATAGTGTTCATGTCGGTTTGACGTCACTAGACGGCCAGTCAGGTTTAAGTGGGCGGATTGATAAGACGTCATTTAGCCAATAGGAAGCTTGGCGGGTTTTGAGTGACAAGAGGATTTGTGCGCTTCCTCGAAGAGAACTGGAGGGAAAGGACGAAGACTGTAAACACGGAAGTTACCAGAGGCCGCACTACTTTTTGTCGGACTCGCTTCTCCTCTTGGCGCCGTTACATTGAAATGCAGATTCATTGAAAAGATTTTTTTTTTTTAAATCTTGAACACAAACCTCACAATATTCATTTTGTTATTAAAAAACAGTTACAGTTACTACATGCACATTTATAGAATTTTGGCCAAAAGATTTTTAAATAGTTATATAGAATAAGTGGAAGCACAGCTTTATGATCCGACACTGTTGTGGTCCTGTCACTGCTCTGTGGTCTGCAGGGTCTTCACAGTTGGTCTGTGTCCTGCGAGTGTATGACATGGACTGACTGCATCGACAGCCTAAAGATAGTCCCTCTGGTCTACACTGGTCCAGTTGCCTCCATGAGATAGCCAAACATGGTCAGGCCATTTTGTAACCACATCTCCTGTTTCTCACCATTGACTGACACCAGTAACAGGTGTTCTGGGTTCCCTCTCGGTAGTGCATGTTAGACCTACATACCCGGCTAAACCCCATTCAGAAGAAAGCGGGCTGCTTTTAAGGTTTTACCTATTTCAGGTTATGTGCAAATAAAGTGCAGGCAGACATGTTTAAAATCTTGTATTTATTGTCCCTAATGTGTGCGTGTAGATATATATTTGTTGTCAATCTTCTTCCTTTGCTAAAGTTGAGTCGTCGTCGTTTTGTTTCAGTGGAGGCTTCTGTCCATGGCGCCAGTATCCACCGTTCCGATAAGACCTTTGAGGCTGCGGAGGCTCTGCTGCGTATGGATTCACCCTCCAGCCTCAGAGAAGACCGGAGTCCAGGTAGAGAGAAGCACATCTACTCTTTCTCCATATTAAAACGACATACATCAATATAGACGCGTGTAAATGTCCTACTTTGAATAAAAACCAAAGTCGGTCTTCTCTGATGCTGTCCAGAAGGTTTTGTTTCACCTTGCGGTACGACACCAGACTTTGTGCACGCCGCCATGCGTCCTGACATGATTACGGACACTGAAGTGGAGATATCGACGGAGGAGTGCTGCGAGGAGGAAGAGGAGGAGACTGGTAGTCCCAGCGAAGAGCCTGAGCCGGAACCTGACCATGAACGCATCAGGAAGAGGAAAGGTGAAGTTTGCAGAAAGGAGCAGCTGGATTTGCAGCTAGCCTTTCAGCTTGTCCAGTAGCACCACCTAGTGGTGGAGATTGGTAGTGACCTGACTGAAGTTGGTCCCTTTCTTCAGCTGGACGGAGGACAAAGAGTCACCAGTCGTCCATTTCGAATGGCTCAGTAGACCTCAGCATCAAGAAGAAACAAAGAGAAGGCAAAGGTAGTCACCGGGATAAAGAAAATGTCTTGTAGAACTAAATATATCCGGATGTAAAGTTGTTTGTGCCAGTGAGAAAGGAAAGATGTCCATTTAGCATTAAATCTGCTGGTGTTCAGCAGGGAGCACCACCTACCTGTGGGAGTTCCTGTTAGACCTCCTTCAGGACAAGAACACGTGTCCCAGGTACATCAAGTGGACCCAGAGGGAGAAGGGCATCTTCAAGCTGGTGGACTCCAAGGCTGTTTCCAAGCTGTGGGGCAAACACAAGAACAAGCCAGACATGAACTATGAAACCATGGGACGGGCCCTCAGGTGGGGCGGCTGAGCACCTGCACCTTTCTGTCTCTCCAGCCACGCCTCTAACCAGACCACCCTTCCGTTGCAGGTATTACTACCAGCGCGGAATCCTCGCCAAGGTCGAAGGTCAGCGGCTGGTGTACCAGTTCAAAGAGATGCCCAAGAACATCGTGATCATTGACGAGGACAAGGCGGACGAGCTGAACTCCTCGTACGAGCGCGTGCTGCCCTCCCCGGAGGCGCTGCTGCACACCGCCGAGCGGCCTCCCGCCAAGAGGCCCAACATCCTGCGGAGCGGGAACCGGGCCAGCGCCGCTCCCGCCCCCGCCGTCAGTTCCGCAGTGGCGCTCGGCGTTCCCAGGATAGTGACCGTGTCGGCCACGCCGGACAGGAGTCGGAGCCCGCGCTCTCAGGCGGCCGTCCTCTCCACCGCTACCGCCCCCAGGTGAGAGTCCGGCGGCGCGGACGCACTCGCGCTCGCCCTGCAGCTGTCTCACCGCCTCTTCCCCTCCCCCGCAGGACCGTGCGGGTGGCCATGCAGGTGCCTGTCGTCATGAGCACGTCTCTCGGTCAGATCCCAACTGTTGCTGTCCAGCAGCCGCCAGGGACCACGGGGGCAGCGGGCCACGCCGCTCTGCTCGCCAACACCTCTGCTATCAACGCTAGCAACGCCAACACTCAGCAGAAGGTGTGAGAGCTGCTGCTCCGACTGACTGAGCACCTGGTTCCGCACCCGAAAAGAGCTCCAATAAAAGCAGAAAGTTACCCGTTCAAATATGGCTGCAGGAAGGGCTGTCACCGTTAGGAATTTCTGGAGGCGATTAATCGCCAGAAAAATAATCCCCTTTTTTTTCTGTCTGCTGTCATATGTTCTACTGTCATATGTTCACCTTAATGAAAAAGAGCAATTTAATGACTTGTTGAACATCAGAAATAGTTGGCGTGTTGCTGTGGTTGGTGGGTCTGGAGACGTTGGTTCAGATTTGTTGCGTTAGCGCTTTTGACTGGCACTTTTTTACGGTAAATTTTACAGATGTCTTCCTCCACGTTACTGGGCTCTGCTTTACCATTAAAAACCAGAATGCACCCACAGTGGTGCCGTGGTACGAGGCTTTGGAACCAGAACCTCCCCTTCCTATTATCCTAGCCGCAGCATTATTATCCTAGCCGCAGCATTATTATCCTAGCCATAGCTTCCTGCCCCTCCCATCAAAACGCGAGGCAAACGTGGTTGCCACGGTGACGATGCGTGGTGCTGCTGACGCAATACGATGACGTCAGATTGTGGATAAAATAAATGGTTGAATATGAAAAATTGTGATTGACGATATTGTAATATTTGCGAGTGCCCCAGCTGCGGGTTGAACTTACTTCTGATGCTGGTTATGAGAATATGATGAGTGTTTGGTGTTTTTTGGTGACCCTTTCTTGTTTCTGGGTAGGGGCAGGTCGTGATCCAGACTATACCCACGATGGTTCCAGCCACAGCAGAGAACGGAGACAAGATCACCGTCCAGCTTGCCAAGATCATCACAATTCCAGCCCACCAGTTAGCCCAGTGCCAGCTGCAGCCCTCCACGGGCACCAGTAAATCTAACGCCGGGGCCTCCTCGGCCGGTCTCGGCGTTCTGGGCAGCCCCGTGACGGTCCGCGCTCTGACGCCGGTCAGCGTGTCTCCTGGAACGCAGGTGATGAGGCTGAGCGTCCCCACGCAGACCCAGCAGCAGCCATCCAGCAGTCCAGGAGGTCTCCCAGCACCCACAGCCAACCAGGCGGTGGTGGCCCAGCCCTGGGTTATCAGCGGGGTCATCAACGGTTCCGAGCTGGTCATCGGAGGAGCAGCAGCGGACAGCCTGAAGGCACCAGGAGTTCATGTCCACACCCTGCAGGTGCCAGTCCAACAGGTCAGCTCCAGAAGCCCTCAGAACATTCAGTCAGAGCCCGTAGATGCTGAGATGGTCCTCAAAGTGGAAGCGCCTGACACAAAGACAGAGGAGCCTGAGTATTAGCACCCAGGGTTAGCGTTAGCTGCCTGAAAGGGTTAGCATGTACATGTTTGTCAGAAGCAGCAGTAGCCTGTGAGACTTTGGTGACCCCTTAAGGGCATCTTCTAGCTCAGAACCTGTCCTGCATCACCCGTGTCGCTGCCTCAGACTTCACTCATGAACCTTCAGAACCGCAGCCAAACCTCTGGAGCAGACCAAGGGACCAAGTTTGATCACTACAGTTTTTACGTCCTGCCGTCACTCTCACAAATTGGTAGACTTAAAGACAAACACTACGGATTGGGGCAGAACCAGAACCGAACCCTCGCTCGCTGGGATGTAGGCCCGCTGTGTGTTGTGACCTTTTATGAATTTCGCCTCGACAGAAGCCGAAACCAGCAAATTCTCTTGGCCTAATCGCAGCACTGTGCAGATTGAGCGTGAGTGGTGCTAAAAGTCCTCAAAGACAAAGTGGACCTGCGAGAAGCTCTAACAGCAAGTATCAGCCAGACGAGTGTCGCGGATGTACATATATAAATATTACCTGCTCTACTGTTTACAGGGTTGACATTAAGATCTACGGCTGTTCTGTTAACTTTTTTACGTCTCGTCTGAACAGTGAGATGAAGCTTGTTTTCGTACCTTGTACCAAGCACAGTATTACTGAACTAATACTCATCACTTTTCTCTATCGGCCTGTTAAACAATCTAGTTTTACTGAGCAGGAACGTCTGCGTGGAGGGACGACCCCCGCGCAACACGCCGAAATGGAAGCCCGGCGGAAAAAGCAAGTCCAATAGAATTCCCAACTTTCAGCCATTTTATTAGGATTAAGGCTGTGGAGCCAGTGGATCCCAGGAGGCTTTGACGGCGTGCCTTTGGGCCCGCCAACACGCTTAACCTTGTGCTTTTTGTCCATGAAGAGGGAAGATGGAGACGAGACATTTTTGTTCAGACTGAACTGTTTGTATGTTCAACATTTGAAGTATATTCTATTTTGCTGTACTCTTGTTTCAAAGTGTATTTAGATTTTACTGAAATACAAAGACGTTTCAAAGCTGAAGCTTTTCGGTGCTTTTATTTCATGCGAGTTGACAGAAAAACCTAAGCAGCGAAATCCCGGTTTAAATCCCGTGAAACTGTCATTTACTTTATTAATAAAGCTGGACAGCAACGATCCTCAAACCTGGCTAACTCTGGGACGGCAGCTTTTTGGTAAAGTCGATCCCAGGACCAGGGTGTGTGTGTGTGAGAGCTCTTCTCCTGCTCTTTGAGCAGCCAAACACGGATTGTTCACAGCCGAAGCGTCTAACGTGACGGTAAGTGGGTGCGTTCGCACCATCGTTCCATTCCTCCACCGCCCAGTCGCCTGACTCCGTTCTCTGCTCCTCCCCCTCCAGATCGCCACTTCCTCCTCACTGCTGCTTAAAGCTGAAGTCGCACACTAGGGACAGGTGATCGGAGGGGTAGCTGAAGGACGGCAGCCTGCCGGGACCGATCTGCTCCTCGGTGGGGAGCTCCAACACGGCCTCCACCCGCAGCCAGTCCCGGCTGTACCAGATGTAGTCCAGGGTGGTGCAGCACTCTCCGCTGGGCCGGATCTTCCAGGTTGTGTAGTCCGGCTCCGTCAGGCCGCCCCGGCTCAGTTTTTTATACGCCGAGTCCAGGCGGAGCGCAGACGCTGAGAACCGGCGGTACACCTCCTCGCTGGGGACGGCGTTGAAGTCACCGCAGATGAGCAGAGGGACGCCGCAGGGCGGGACCTCTGCCTGGCTGCCGCCATGTTTCTGGATCAGAGCGTGGATGTGACGCAGGAGGTCGGCGCCCTGCGCGCTGCGAAGCCGCTCCCAGCCGGACCGAGCCTTCAGGTGCGTCACGGCCACGCACACGTGTGTCCCCGTGCTCCGGCACTGCAGCATGGTCACCACGGCAACCTGCGGCGAGGCAGCAGCTGGTTAGTGGCGGTGGCACTGTCTGCAGACAGCCTCGCTTTTCAGCCTACCTGATTGGTCGGAATCTTCATGGCAGACAGCCGTATGCTGACGCTATCCAGGAAGTGGTAGCGCATGTGGTCAAAGAAGAGCGCGCAGCCGTCGGGCCCGTTGTTGCCCTCCACGTCCAGGCAGGGCGACCAGGGTTTGGGGCAGAAGTTGCCGCTGTAACCCAGACTGGCCAGAACTGGCTGGAGGGTGTCGTAGTAGTGGTCAACTTCCTGCAAGCACAGGATATGAGGGCGGTAGCGAAGCATCTCCTCCAAGATGAGGTACTTCCTGCGGGACCAGCTCAGGGCCTCCGGAGGACACCGGACAAAGCTGTCCAGCCCCTCACCCAAAGCTAGAGAGAGAGAGATGTTCTGGTTTCTTAGACGTTTTTCAGATGAAGCCATTAGGAACCGGAAACCAAGAGGTCCGGAATGGCTGAGATCTGGGTCCGGGTTCTACCAGGGTACTGGTATCTCACCTTGGGCCAGGATGTTCCACTGCATCACCCTGATACGAGCGCCGGGGCTGCTTTCTCCATCACCGATGGAGGTAAAGCTCCTGTGGAGGCGAGGAGGTCCTTCTCCAAGGGCCTCTGCACACTGTCGGAGCAGCTCCAGCGGGTCAGACTTCTCCTGCTGGGGCAGACACACACCCTGAGCTCACGTGCACTGAGCAGTCTGCAGGGAAAGGTCTCACCTGGCAGAAATCCCGATCCGGGTCTGGAGGGAGAGGAGGGGCGCCGCCGAAGGTCCCGGAGCCGTACAGTCTGCTGGCTCCTCCGCCCATCGGACTCACTGCTGAGGGGACACGGACCCAGGTGAGACTGAGCAGGAACCAGCTTTTATGGACGGACTGATCCGGATTAAACGCGTTCAGAAAACGGGCAAATTCAAGGCAGCTTTGAGCTCAAATCTGTCAGAAGCAAAAGAACCAAACCCTCCCAGTCAGCACAGGATTAGGATTAGGATGGTTGCTACACGGCTCTGTTCCCGTTTGCATCCCATCCCAGCGAACACAGCGGGGCTGGGAAAGCCCATAAATCATCATCTGGGTTCAGATCTGAGGAGACTGGACAGGGCAGACGAGTCGCTGCAGGTTTCCTCGGTAACAGGCTGCTTATTCTGATGTTTACCAGCACATTAACGCGTCAGACTGGACCCGGACTGACCCACATATCAATCCAGGAACAAGCAGCGAGGCTGTTCCTCTAAGAGGAACTAAGATCACATTTATACAGAACAACACGGGATTATGGATTGTTTAAGCTGCAGGTTTGTTTGATCAAAAGCAGAGTGTTAGGATGAACAAAAAGCCTTTTTTCCAGTTCAGACTCAAACTAAACAAGTCCAACGTCCACGTGAAGACAGGAAGTGAACGATTGAATTTCCGTCTAAAGTTTGAGCTGTGCTGAAATAAAGAGCGTCTCCTCTCACCAACCGTCTCCATCACTGTCCAAAGCTGCGTCTGCCGTCCGTCTGCTGTCTTAAACCATAACAGGTGTTAGCGTCAGCTGATTCAAGGGTTTGTCCTGTTGTAGACGGTGCTGGTGTGAAACCCGACTGATTCTCACTGCTGCCTGGCTATAAAGCCTCGGGGGGGGGAGGGAGGGAGGGAGAGGGAGAGAGAGAGCGAGCGAGCGAGAGCGCTGTCCATGTCACTGGAGCTTCCAAGTCATGTGAACTAAAGGAAAAAAACACTTCCCAGTCCAAACACTGCTCTCACACCTTCTATTGTTTCTGTGTGTGTGTGTGTGTGTGTGTGTGTGTTTGATAAAGCTGACTGTAGTCTGTTAATGATTATCAACACTGCTGCTCTTACAGCGGTGAGCCGCCACCAGTGTACGCTGTAACGCAACAACTTCCTGTCTCTGAATGGTGAAACGGGTCTCCCAATCGCCATGGTTACACCACCGCTGCGTGTGAACAGCCTGACGCCATGTTCCCATCATTAGAGTGGGCTTGTAGTGACCAGCATCACTGTCCTCCGGGGGGGTGGTCCTCTGTGGAGGGGCAGGTTCTGCTCTGCTGCTCTGACGTCAGTCCGCCGCCTCGCTGCGGATCAGCTACGTGAGCCGTGACTCACACACACACACACACACGCGTAGCGCCAGTCACCAACCCCGACGGTGGGCACCTGCGACACAGCGGTGATGCACCTTCCCTCCAGGGCGGAGGATGTTAGCGAGCAGGAACAGGAAGCATGACTGATGCAGAGACTAGAACAGACTTGGCTAAAACCTCCAGTTTTAGCTTCTCTTCACTGGCTTCTGGTGAAATCTAGAATAGATTTCAAGATTCTCCTCCTAACATCTAAAGCTCTCAGTGGACTATCTCCATCCTACCTGCAGGAGCTCATAGTTCCGCAGGTTTACTTCTAGAATCCATCAAAGTAGACTGGGAGGACGAGCCTTTAACTGGAAGCTTTACTGTGGAACCAGTTAGCAACCTGGGTCCCAGACGCAGACACCACGTCTGCCTCTCCGATCAAACTACAAACCTTCTGTTCAGTGAAGCGTCCAGCTAGCCTCAAACAAAGTGTGTAGGGTCGACAGGTCTAGTTCCAGTCAGTTGTCTCAGCCCCAGCTAGAACAGGCTCATCAGACTCTCATTCTTCAGGCGTTAGCTTAGCGATGCTGCTACAGGCTACGCTGCTGGGACACAAACATAATCCACTGAGCCGTTCCCCACCTCCTCAACACCAACCACCATCTCTACACCCTCACCTCCTCTCCTCCTCTGCTTTTCTTCTCACCGGGATTATCAGTGTGTCCAGTCTTCCTGGCTGTTTGTGTCTCTCTCCCCCTCTTCTCTCTCTGCAGGTCTTCCTCTCTTTGTAACAACCTGCTATGCTGGATTATGTATATATGGATTATGTAAATTATGTCTGATATGTTTGTATTTCTATCATTCTGAGTGTATCTGTTCTCTCTCTCTCTCTCTCTATTCTCTCTGTCCTGTCTCTCTTCTTCTCCTCTACCCAGCCAGCTTTCACAGGATGGTTCCTCCTTGTAAACCTGGTCCTGCTCAAGGTTTCTTCCTGTTAAAGGGGAGTTTTTCCTGCCACTGTGCTCACCTGGGGGTTCTGGCTCTGGGTTTCTGCCTCTCTAAAGCACCTAGAGACAACTTTTATTGTAAAAGGAGCTACCGAAATAAAACTGAACAGAAGTGAAGATGCCCCGTGTCCTGCTAATCATTTGAGATGTTCCACAGGTAAAAAAGAGCCCTCTGGGTTGAGATTGTGTAGTGCTGTGAAGGCTAAAGATGGCATCATCTAGTTCAAATGACAGTCTGACCTCTGACCTTTGGAGAGGCATGAAGGAGCAGCTCTAAGACCTAAACGTCAGTTACCACATTTACACCGGTGTTTGCTCCCCTCACTGACCTCCGTTTGGCCTGCTGACTGGGTCAAAGGCCACAGGAAGTTGAGCAGAAGGTATGTGGAAACAACCGGTTAGCACATATTTGTTCAGGAAAATATTAACAAACGACCCAGTCCAGAACAACGGACAAACGTTACACACGTAAACACAAGTTCTTTATGCTAATTATGGCTAAAATCACGTGTAATCCCTGAGTGTAGCGAGGAGCATAAACGCAACTGAACGTTTTAGAACCTCAGATCGAAGCCAACGTGAACACAAAAACACTTTCCCAGAACGAGAGCAGACAGCCGACACTGTGCGACTCAGTTTTCTGTCCACACGAGTCCATCAGCGTGCGTCACGCAGCGCAGCGCGGTGAAGGACGGTCGTGCTTCACCGCGCGGGCAGACAGCAGCTCGATGACGAGGACCTCCCCAGAAAGGTTGACGTGACTCACCTTCTCTCCTGGAGCAAGCAGCTTTTCACTCACTGGTTCAGCTCTCTTCTCTTCTTCTTCAGAGGAAAAGCGGGTGTTCCACTGACCCCCAACAAAGGTCACAGCCGGGAGAGCTCTACTCCGCCATCTAGGGGTGGAATCAGTGACTACAAGTCAGAGCCAGCAGAGAAAGGTAAATATTTATTTTATTTAGACACCATGGTAATAAACAGTAGAGCTGGTGTGTTATAACACAAGCCTGAAATGTAGTAAGATCAAACACTAAATGATAAAGATGTAAAATATTAACTCCTCAACCCCTAAAACTAAATTCATCGTATGCTGCTTTGTTTCCTGAACACTCGTCCGGTTCCTTTCACCCCGTTATTGTTTTATAAAGTTGGTGCAAACTCTCCACCTACAGAGCTGCACACAGACTCTTGGACTGGGACGGCTCTGTCTCCCAGCCGACGGCTGAACTCCGCCGTCTGCTGCTGTAAAAGCGCGCTGACGGATTCCAGCTCCTCCCTCCTGGTTCTCAGCCGGCTCCTGGTGACCTTCATCGCCCTCAGCAGACCAGCGTCTCTGCTCTGATGGTCCTGTGTTGCTGTCGCGTCCTCCTTCCAGCGTTGCTGTAACCTGTCCAGCACGCCCTGCACCTCCTGTCTGAGCAGGCGCGTCTCCTCCCGGTATCTGTCCCCGTCCTCCTCAGCTCTGCTCAGGTCCTCCCTCATCTGCCTGATGCACAGGTGGAACCTGCTGTTCTCCATCCTAACCTGCTCCGCCTTCACCCCGCAGTCATAAAGGCTCATCTCTGCATCTCTCAGCTCTGAAGTCTGGCTTTCAAGCATCTCCACGTAGCTTTTCCGGACTTCCTCCAGCTGAGCCTTCGCTTCCTGTCTGGGCTGGAGCAGAGAACTGGTTTTCTCCTTCAGCTCCAGAAGCATCCGCTCCAGATCAGCTTCCCTCGTCTTTAACTCATCTACCAGACTTGTCATCCTCGTGTGCCTCAGTTCCTCCGCTCTCCACGCTGCTTCCACCTCCTTTAGCCTCTCCTCCTCCTCCTCCACCTGCCTCTGGTTGTCCTCGTTGCGCTGACTGATGATGTCAGCATCTGCAGCGTACCGCTCTACTTCCTGACGCTGTCTGGCTTCTTCTTCTCTACATTTGGCCTCACACTGCTTCAGACGTCTCCTCAGCAGCTCAGCGTCCAGTCTCACAGGCTGCTGCTCCTGGAGCGCTGCCTCCTCTTGCAGAAGCTCCTGGTATCTCCTCTTGGAGCTTCTGATGTCAGAGGTCAGTTTGGCCACACGCTCCTCCTGCTGCCTCCTCGCCGTCTGTAGTAGCTCGGCCAGCTGCTTTTTCTCCTCTTCCAAGTGGACGAGGGTCCTCCTCTGGGCCTCCATGGTGCTGCTCATCTGCTGGAGATCCCTCTCAAGCAGGCGCTGGTTGAGCGCGCTGGCCTGCCAGAGCGCCGTGACCTGCTCATCCATCTCTCTGATCTCTTTCCTGTGTGTGGCGATGGAGGCGACGCGTTCGTCCAGCTGCAGCTTGGACTTCTGCAGCTGCTGCTCCGCTCTGAGGCCTTCTGCCCTGGCTTTGCTCTCCTCCGCTTGCTGCTGCTTCAGGGTCTGCCAAACGTGAGCCAGGGAGTCTCGATGAAGCTCCCTCGATGCCCGACCCTCCTCTGTTTCTCGTTCCAGTGTGTTTATGTCTTCTTTGAGACGCTGGATCAAAGTGCTGGAGGTAACCTTTGACTGCTGCAGATCTTTCTTCAGCAGCTCCGTCTTTTCCTCCAGCTGTTGGTGCGTTTGTGTCTGGCGTTCCAGCTGTTTCTCACACTGGGATCGAGACGCTGTCACTTGTAGCAAACTGCTCTCCAGCGTGGCCATTTGAAACGTGAGCTCCTTTAAGCGTTCCTCGGCCTCCTGCTTCGTGTCATTAACCCTAGCCAACGCCTTCCTCCCCCTCCTGACTACTTGCTTCTGCTGCCTGATTTCCTCCTCCACCCGCTCCACCTCTCTGCACACATTTTCCCGTTTCACAGTGAAAGCCTCTCTCTCCAGCTCCACCCGTTTCTGCAGTTTGATTTTGTCCTGCTCCGCTGTAACGGTGCAGGACGTCAGCTCCTCGATCTGCTCCCGGCTCCGATCCAGCTGCATCTGCAAGCCGTTTTTGACGTCGACCTGATCGTTCAGGGCAGCGACCAACGCTTCATGTTCGGCCTTTGCTTGCCGTTTCTCGGCGTGCAGCATTTCATTTTGTCTCACGAGGTCCTCCTGCCTCTTTGTGGTGGCATCTTGCAGCTGAGAGACTTCCATCAGATCTTCCTGCAGCTGATCCCTCTCTGCAGCACCGCATGTCCGAACCGCTGCTGCACCAGCCATTATTTCCTGTCTCATGGTCTCTTTTGTATTGGTGATACGGTGTGCCAGCTTGCTGTTTTCTGTGGTCTCTGCTTCTAAACCCTCTTGAGCTGCACGCTGGTGACCTTCTAGTTCTGTGACGGCAGCGGTAATTTTTGACAGGTGGAAGCTGGCTTCAGCTGAGAATGCTATCCCATCTTCTCTCAGCTCGTTGTCCAGTTCCCTCAAGTGCTCCAAAGCATCTGTGACGGCCGGGAAGCCAGGGACGAGGTAAGAAGCCATTTTTATGGGTCTGTTTTGTTCTGGTTTCTATGCTATTATAGTTGGTTACTGGACACGGACAACCTGTGAGTACCCTCCCCATGACAACAGCCCCCTCCCCCAGGAACAAGTTACGGCGAGTAAACGAGGACATAAAGTTAGTAGAGGGGCTAAACATTAGTAAGAATATTAACATAAAACCAACAAATAACTACTACGGAGGCACTTTAACACACGTGACCGAGCCCGGTACCTGCTAAATAAACTAAAGCTAATAAATTAGACGAATGCTAAGTCGACATTCCTCAGAATATTTATATATATATATAAATAGTTTTTTTTTTTTTTAATTATATTAGAACACCATCATTATGCATCATTTTGTATGCATCATATAGTGAGGTAGACGTTTTTGATTCTGACACAGTTTATTACTTACCTTAATGTTTTAGCAGATATTCAGGGTTAGCCTACAAGGATGACAGCTAATGCTAACAACACCCGCTGACGGCAGTGACGCGCGTGCCCGGGTTGCCAGATTTGAAGATTTCACGTAGAAGTGGAAGAGAGGATGAAAAAGGTGATTCCTGTCAAAAATGATGACTAAAATTCAAACAATCATTTCAGTTTGTTGTGTTTAATACAGTTTGTGCGTGTATGTCAAACGTGACTATACTTACAAGTGGTTTGTTTGAAAAAGCTTCAAAAGCCCGCATTATCTGCGAAATTATTGGCACTTTGACACTGATCGTGAACGAAATTAATTATTTCCTTTCTCCAATTATAAGATCATTTGCAGGAAAATGCAAATATTCGATGCAAAAATGTAATGAATTTTACGCACTTCATCATCTAGTAATTGTTCAAGTTTTACTTTGCTACCTGCTGAATTTTTTTTTGGATATTGATTATAACTTTCACTTAGTTTCCAAGCCTATCTGCTAAATCCAGCAGGAACCCAATCAGAACCGGCCAACCTGCATTAAAATGACACATTGGAATCACATAATTTTAAAAGTCAAATGTGGCTGAGCAAAAAGCAGGATTGCATTAGACCGATTGTTGTGCGGATTAACGCCACACGGGGGCAGCAGCAAAGTACTGTGGCTGTCTTAAAAACGACAAAGAAAAAGAAGCAGCCGCAGACGACGAAGAAGAAGACTAACACAAACTAAACTTTTGTGTTTTCTTTCCTGTCAGTCTTCTAAATTTAAGGTGCATCCAGTGGCGTTGCAGGACAAACGTCATGGATCTCATTAGTAAACCAAGAACCAAGTCCAGCGCCTGGTTGTATTTCGGTCTGAAAGCCGATGAAAAGGGTCAACCATTAAACTCCGAAGAAGCCATTTGTCGTTTGTGCAGGAAAATAGTGCTTACAAAAGGTGGAAACACGACAAATTTAAGGAGTCACCTGAAACGTCACCATCCTGCAGACTTTCAGGATGCTCTCTCATCCGCCTCCTCCGCAGTTTTGCCTTTGGTTGACGCTCAAGGTGATGTCATCTGCACGTTTTCATGATATCCGAGCCAATGACTGATACACCAGGGTTCTGCAGGCTTTTTTGCATGGAATGCTTTATTTAATATATAATGGACAAAATAAACATATCATTGATTACTAAAAATCAAAAATTCCTCTCGGTTACTGGGATCTCAGTCCCATCGATATTCATCTACATGGATCTTCAGGTCTAATTATTTATGACTGTATATGGTGTACAGCTCTGTATCCTATAGCCCTATACTGCATAGACCTGATCATCAGCGGAGCATGCTGTGGAGCCTACAGAGCTGGTGCTTTAACATTGTGCCAACACACGTTAACTGAGGTACACATTTTTTTTTTTAAACTTTGCAGGTGTGGATTTAAACGGTGATGAACTACTGGAGGATTTCCTGTCCCTTCAAACTGCTTCAAAGCACAACTACGTCCCGGATGCTGTGCTGCCACCCGGAGAGTCGTGGCTCCGCGGCGGCCCATCCCGGGCTCTGCTGTCACTGCCGTCCTGTCTGCAGGTGGAGGAGATGAAAGTGTACGCCAAGTGCCACCTTCTGCCGGGGGTGGTGTTTGGGCCTTTTGTAGGAGAAATAAGCAGACAGGTTCCGTCCAACCTTAAATACGTCTGGGCTGTAAGTAGAGCCACAATGTCAGAGTTTTTGTGCTGCAGTTTTTGTTGATGGGTCGTAAAAACTGTTGACGTTTGTGTCATTTTTCAGATCAGGGATGATTCTGCTTTTATCTATGTTAATTCTTCTGATGAAAACAAGTCTAACTGGATGAGGTGGGCATTTCTGACTCATTACTAATTTCGTTTTTATTACAATAGCGATTTGGTAAATGCAGAGTTGGAATGAGACTGATTCAGATTTCCTTGTTGTGGCTGCGTGTTTCATATGTTTTTTTCTTTGTTTCAGGTATGTCACGTACACCAGCGGTGAGGAGGATCATAACTTGGTCATCTTCCAGTTTTACCGTCGCATCTACTACAAGGTTTCTCAGCCCATCTCAGAGGGAGCAGAGCTCAAGGTTCAGATCAGCAGGGATTACGCTGCCTTGCTGGGTCTGAGCATGGGTGAGTTCACACATATATCACAGCCATTCTACTTTTACACTATAATATGTGTCATGTTTTGGGGAAATGGAGCCAATAACCTCTGTTTTTGCTTATTTTGCTGGTGGGGGATATAGGAGACGGTGAGAAGTGTCAGGTTGGAGACAAAGAGACCGTCCTGCGCCTTCTGCAGGACATCAAATTGGTCGAGCTCCCAGAAGACAATAGTTCTTCCCCTTGGGCCGACCCGGGTCAATCACAGAGC
This sequence comes from Pao palembangensis, assembly GCA_015343265.1. NCBI lineage: Eukaryota > Metazoa > Chordata > Actinopteri > Tetraodontiformes > Tetraodontidae > Pao > Pao palembangensis. The sequence continues at coordinate 15,116,099 of CM027089.1, read as the reverse complement.
CCCAGGCCTGCGATCAGTGACGTGACGTCGGTATCAAGCCGGGACGCAGCTTCTGATACAGGGTTCATCCCCGCGGATGCCTTGCCCTCCTCCTCCTTCTCTTTTTCATCCCCTAACTCTGGCTTATCTGAAAAATATGATTTTATGCCTGGAACTGAAAAATTGCTGAGCTGCCCAGTCACCCATCAGAATAGCCCCTGGAACTTTTTTGGGTTTGAGCCAGACCCTAGCGGCCAGCCTCTGGATCAGAGCAGTGCGGTGTGTAAGATGTGTGGGGAACATGTAAGCTGCGGTGGAGGAACAGCAGATCTCCAAAACCACCTGATCAGCAAACACCACTTCAGACCGCGGGACGGACACAGGGAGCAAAGAACAGGTAAATACTGTCAGCACAATTCAGTTTAAGACTTTTTTGTGAGGATGGAGCTTTTTCTTAAAAAATGCAAAGATGTTGGCTTTTTAAGCAGAAAAATTATGAGAAGCGATAATTAAAATTTCTTTAAAAGTCTATAGATAGATACATTATTGATCTCCAAGACAAATTCACATAAATGATATAAAAGATTAGATCCAATTCTTCTGACCTAAGTCTCTTAATAATTAGATGCACATAATATTAATATTAGGGCTGGGACTTTATCGTTTTTATTACATTAGTTAATTACAGAGAATTTGTCACGTCAAAAAAAAAAACGCAATTAATATTAATTAGTTGCACCCTCCCGCCGAAACGGTAGAGGGCGCAGCATTGTTTTAGAGGAATATAGTCTAGTTCGCAAAAAGGGCCAACATTTTAATCTTTGCAACGTTTATTACATATAGTTACGAATCACTTTGGATTTAATTATAAATTTTAGAATATTTAATAACAAAACAAAAGTGATGTCAGTTTGGCAAACAAACATGGAGGAGTGGAAGGCGTCTCTTGGTCCGGTGGGAGGAACGTTTTTTATATATATATATATATATATATATATATATATATAAAACCTCTCTGATGGAAGCCTGGACAAGAGCATAGTTGTGTGCATATTGCGACAAAGAATTGGCGTATCACCGAAGCACCTCAAGCCTCCGGTATCACCTGAATGCTAAACACTTTGCTGCAAGCATCGAGAGCAGCGTTAGCATCAAAGCTAACCCCGGTTCGAACAGGTGTCGCCGGTTCAGACCGGACCAGTTTGCAGAGTTCGGAGCCAGAATAGCCAAGTCTGTGACCCACAAACTGGCAAACTCGGTTGCACTTTGTTGAACTTCTGGATTACATTCGGCCAAGGATATGTTGAATGTTCAGTTTTTTTCATTATTGATACTTTATTCTATAACAAAGCATATTTTCAAGACAGTTTACCCTAAGTCATTAAAAGCTCCTGAAATTGCACTATATCTCACTGATCAACCTGTTATTGATCAGATTAATTTTTTAAAATGTTTAAATTCGATTCTCAAAGTTGTCGGCAATTTAATTCGTTGTGTCGCGCTATTAATACGTCGACTCCTACGTCACAGCGCTACTTTGTCGCAATATATCTGCAGACGGAAAAAAAATCCGCACACGGACGCGCGCCGCCGTTAAACGCCACAGAAGAAGAGTGGAGTGTAGCGGAGGGGAATGGTTAAAGCGAACCAAATGGTTAGACCAAAGTCCTCGAACGTTTGGAAGCATTTCGCTTTGCACAACACGGGAAAGTGTGTTGTTTGCAACCTTTGCAAACGCAAGATGGCATGGCACGGGAGCACCACCACCATGATGCAGCACCTGAAGCGCAAGCACGATGGAGTCGTTAGTGAGGAGGGTGAGAGCTCAAGAGCAGGACCAGTCAACAACAGAAAATTTACTTTTATTCCTATTTTTTCTATTTTAATTAAATATAACGTTAGTCTCTCCTGTAGCTGGGCTATACTCATCCAGCTTGACAAGAACGAAAAGTTAGCCCTTTAAACAGACGTTAGCATTAGCTCGTTAATGGCAGGGAAGAAGGATAGATTGTGTCTATTGTAAGAAAGATGAATAACTTACCACATCTACTGACATTTGTTTAATTAGAATATAAGAAATATTTTTAGCCATTATTATTTATTTGTTGTTCACAATGTTGTTGACAACTCAGGTTTCTTTTAAACAACACAAAGCCTTTTTCGTGCGCTTTTAAAAGTTAGTTTGAATGGGTTTTTTTTTAATTCACATTATTTATTAACGTGTTTGTAATATTTCTGCACTTTAAATACTTTAAATAATTTCAGGATATTTAATCGATTATTAATAGGTTAATAAAAAAAAAATCTAACGACTAATTGATTATTAAAATAATTGTTAGTTGCAGCCCTAGTTGGCTCTCTCCATCATGTTGTCAAATTGTGCCTTTGAGGACATTGGGCACTGACATTCCTAATGAAATGTCTAATTTACTGATATTAAAACATGTTTTCCCCACAGGGCTGATGTTAAGGGATCGATGCTCGCCATCGCTAATGACGAACAGCAGTCTGATCAGTACCGTCCCACAAATCCTGGCTTCCCATGTGACCAACGCCATCGCCGACTTTGTCATCATGGATCTCCAGCCTCCGGCTCTGGTGGAAGGAGGAGGCTTCAGACAGCTGTTCCACACCCTTCTGCCTTCCTACAAGGAGCTGCCTTCAGCTTGTCTGCTGGAGAACCTTCTGAGAGACCGTCACGCCAAAGGAAAATGGAGCCTGGCACGAATGATGAAGAGGACAACGGAAAGTGGGGAGGAGAGTTTTGACCACACCGCTCCGCTGGAGTTTGAGACATTTGGGCAGCCTTCAACCCATCACGGCGAGCCTTCTTATTTTGTGACTTTCAGTGTGGATATTTGGTTCCACAATTGGCAAGGGCACACTGAGCTTTACCTCACCCTTTGGGCACATTACATAGACTTAAAATTTAGTTTTCACAACGTGGCCCTGGAGACACAACGGCTGAAAGAGCCCAGCCTCCCAGGGGTGGAGGCCCAGGTGAAAGCCATCGGCCAGGAGTGGCACATCTTTCAGCCTAATGCGTTGTTGCTGGGAGGGGAGGGAAAGAACAAAATGACCCCGGGACCCTCGAGGACCACGACGATGGCCGAGACTGCAGGAAGCGTCCCTCACCCAAACTCCACCACGTTCCTGGAGCGGGAGGGCTCCTCCTCTCAGGAGGGGCCACAGGAATCCCAGAATGGCCGCGCGCTCTCTTCTGTGCCCTGCTTCTTCAGCGTGGTTAAAGGCTGCATCGAGGAAATTATGTCACACCCTGTTATTTCCAAGACTCTTGGCCACTTCCAGAGTATCCTGTCGGCCCTTTTTCTGTCGCTGTCCGAAAGCAAACTCTCCTATCAGCACCGTCTGTTGGAGACGGTGACGGAGCAGGAAGAGGCAGAGCTGAAGATGTGGGCTCACAGCCAGCCGTCGTGGAACAGGCTCTTCTCTCTTCTCAGCATGCTCCTCAAACTGAAAAGCCTTTTCTGTAACGTTGGCAAAGGCCTCCAAACGCAGGCCAGCCCTGTAGGTGAGGCGTCTTCAGAATCTAGTCCCGCTGGCGGCTGCTCCACCACCACCACTCCCACCTGGAAAACGGAATGTAAACTTCTGGAGGAGCTGTGTTTGGTCCTCAGACCGCTGGACGTGGCGTGCCGAACGCTCGCCAAAGAGGCCTTCCCTCGTCTGTCCCTCATCAAGCCCATCCTTACCGGTCTGCTTTCTCGCCACCTGGTGCTGCGGCCAGGAGATACGTCCGTCCTGAAGGAAGTGAAGAGAATGATGAGGCAGACTCTGACCAGTTGTTATGACAACCCTGAGGTCAACAAGGTCATATGTGTCGCGTGCTCTCTGGACCCACAGTTTCACCGTTTGGGATTCATGGGGGAAAAGGTGAGTTATTTGTTTCAAATGCAGCAAAATGACCAGTTAATGTTTGGTGTTTTACTATTTTTACATACAAAACTGTAATTTGACTGCAACACCGGCAGCCGCCAGCATCTTTAAAGATGCATGTTTATTACTGTAGATCATCACATAAAGATTTATCCTCTTTTACATGAGATGTTAAAGTGTAATCTACATGACTTCTGGTTTCTGTGCACAGATCTGAGCTGCTGTAGTGTTTTTTGTTTGTTTTTAGAGGAGCTAAGGTCCAAGTGTGTTAAAGAATGTTCTGATCACATTTATACTGGAGCATGCTGGCTTCTGATTGGACAAAAGGAAGGTGTGCGGTTCGGGCCTATACTAGGCTGCCTTCCTGACCCTGTTGTTTGCTAACTCATAAGTTCACTAGCCTCTGTGTGGTGTGAAGTTGTTTTGTTGTTTGTGTTCAAGGAGCAGAAGGCCACGTTCGACTGGCTGAAAAAAGAAACCATCAGGATTGTGAAGGAGGACAGGAAGAGAACCCAAAGAAAGAACCGGTTCAAGAGAAGCCCCTCCACTGATTCATCGGGGTCAGAAAGCGACTTGGTGCGGAGGAGCAAGCGCCTCAAAAATTCACAGCAAATTAGCTTCAAGGAGGCGGAATCTGGCGGTGAGGAGAGTGACGCAGCGGAGGATGAAGACAGTGACTTCTCTGGCTCCCAGAGTGATGCATCTGGGATGGAGTTCCTGCTGGGAGACCTGTTCTCAGTGCCCAGGAGCAGTCAGAGCTCTGTGGAGGAGGCGGTGGACATGGAGTTGTCCGTCTTCAGAGCAGACAAGGGGATGTCTCTGGGCGTGGAGCCCCTGCAGTGGTGGAGGACCAAGGCGGTGCAGTTTCCCCTGCTGGCTACGGCGGCTCGCGCCTACCTGGCTGCCCCGGCTGTGGCTGGTAACGCCGTTCAGGAGTTTTTACAGGAAGGAGCCGGTGCTGTGTACAAGAAGAGAGGCAACATTCCACCAGAAAGTTTGGACTCCATCCTGTTTCTGCACCACAACCACATGCCCACCACGGACAACGGGCAAACAAGAAGAACTGAACGGGTCCTGTAAACTCCTTTATCACACGCTTTGTTCTAAAGAGAAGGCCCAGGATAGAATAAATGAAATAGGCGGTTTCTCTGGCCTGGAGCTGCTCTTCCTCTGGTTTTGATGAGCTAAGGCTCCATTTAGCTTTTACAGAGGAATAGGAGGTTTGACACTGGTTGGAAATATTAGTCTCTGGGGTCTGAACCTGTTTTTTCTTTTTTCTAACGCTGAGTTATTGTTGTTTGCCGCCATTGTGGAAGACTGCAACCACCCGTTTGCAACCATCCTGTGCTTTCCTTCATTAAAAAGATCCACCGAACATCAGCCGACTGGGGCCCAGCGCGGAGTCTTCAGGACCATCCAGACCAGGAGGCGACAATCTCCAAGACCCAAACTCACCACTAGGGACAATCACAGTAAGCCTAGCACACACACGCGTCCATGTGGGCTCCAGGTATTGGTATTATTGAATCACAACTGTGTGCCTTCTGGTTCTCACAATAAAAGAATCTCTCAGCGTTGAGCGTGGGTGAACGGTGTTAAAAGTTTATTATTAATGATCAGTAAGCAGCCAGTCATGTCCAGAACCCAGGCTGCAGCAGGTAGCAGTAATATATATATATATATATGTGTACTGCTCAAAAAGATAAAGGGAACACTTAAACAACACAGTGTAACTCCAAGGCGTTGTAGGGAGGTCATACAGGCACGTGGAGGCCACACACACATCAAAGTTGGATCAGCCTGTAGTGGGTTTTTCCACTCTAATTTTGAGTGTGACTCCAAATCCAGAGCTAAGATGTGTTGTTTTAGTGTTCCCTTTATTTTTTGGAGCAGTGTATATAACGTGATATAAGCACATACTGTATGAGTGTTAAATGACTTTATTATGAGCGTATGGAGGAAAAACCAAAACTATAATTTGGCTTCAGGCTTCAGATCCTGCAGCGTCTCGGTGAGGGTGCTTCCAGCGCGGTGGCGGGCCAGTCTCCTGCAGTGCACGAAGGTGTAGACGGGGTGAACAAACACCAGCAGAGTGAGCAGAGTCAAAGCCACGTCCACCTGTCATCAATAAACACAGTATGCATAGATGGGGTCAAATCCTACAGATGGAGCTAATTATAGAAAACTAGAAATAGAGTTGGTGTTAAAAAAAAACATTGTGATGAATTTGTTTAAACTCTTATCTGGTGGAAAACGTATTCTGTACATTGATTCTGTACTATAGTGCCTACGTAGAAGGGGTCTCCGTGCAGAGCTCCTTTGACCAGGGTGAAGCAGGGGTACTGCAGCAGGGACACGACAGCGGATATGGACTTGGCCAGACCGTACAGCTTCCCAAAATGACAGGCTGGAAAACTGAAATCCAGTCATAAAACACAAGAATTCTCTCTCCCCTGACAGATTAAAGTAGACTGCCTGTGCGTGTGTGTACGTGCACGCGTGTGGCGGCTGCTCACACAGCGCTGATGAACGCTGCATTCCCTCCGTAGAGGAAGGAGCGGTTGAGGACTTGTAGGACAAAGGTGAGGTACTGCAGCGGGAGGAAAGGAAGCGCGGCGCAGACTGAGAAGAGCAGGCCCTGCAGGGAGGTGAGGAGGAGGGAGAGGCAGGAGGAGCGCAGGTCGGCCTCCTGCGCCGTCTCTCCTGCAGAGGGAGACGGGCTCGAGCTGTGGCTGAAAGCACGGGTGCAACCTGAAGCAGCAGCGTGGAGTTACCAGGATCTAGCGGTTTCCCCTTGTGCCTGTCCACGATGATCCCGTTCCAGGGAGCGCACAGCACGCCGCACAGCTGAGCGATGGCGAAAGCGTTGGTGTACTGACTCACTGAGGGGGAAGGAGCAAAAGATTCCACAACCGTGAGCGTAAAAGAGAACAGAAGGGACTTTAAACGGTCGAAACCATCGTTTTTTGGCTCCGGGTATTGCGCTTTACCAAGGTGGGGGTCATTTCGGGCCAGCCTGTTGAGGGTGGGGTTGAGGGTTCCGATGAAGAAGTAATGCCTCAGCTGCATTATGGACAACCACAACAGGTGCCACAGGAAGAACCAGGACAAAACACAGCTGTGGAAAGTCACCGCTGAGCACATGGAGATTCACACGGAAGCTCAGGTGAGGAAACCATATTCACAACTCTCTCTTGCTCTCGCTGTCTCTCTCTCAGTAACCATGTCCTAATCATGTGCATGTGTTTTCTGTACTTGAGTGGGAATGAATGTGGGGGTGTCCTGATTTGCAGGAAGTTTTAAAAAGTCATTCCCTCACTTTAGTTGTTCTCTTATGTGAATCTTTCAGTTTTGTTAAAAAAAAAAAAAAAAAAGGCTATTGAACATCCACGTGTCAAACACTTTCAGAAGGTCTTGTGTTTTATTTTTTTAACATGACTGCATACGTGCTCATCATTCCAAACCACAGCGGTACCGTTCTGGGAGTCCTGGGACGCGTGGTCCTTCCCATCAGAGCTCCTCACTTCTGACATGGCCGTGCTCTCAAGCTGCTCCAGGTCATACGTGTGGGCCTTTTGACACTTGAGCCTGCGCAGAGAGACGAGCACACGTGGAGTCAGGAGGCAGCGGCGCCCTCACGTCTGCTCGGCTCACCCGTAGCTGTAGTGCTGTGGGGGAGGATAGGGGATGTGTGAGCGCGGCATCAGAAACAAGGTCCTCAGCAGATGGATGATGCTGCAGCAGGACATGACGAGGAAGCAAGTGCGGAGAGAGATTCCGTGTTCGTGCAGGATCTAGAAAGCCAAAACAAAAGGGGATGATTTGGATGAAATAGGGACGGAAAGGTGTGATCAATAGTGAGGTTTCCAGCTGGTGTCTGTCCTCAAAGGTACCTTGATGATGAAAAACACTGCAGCAGAAGAGTCAAAGGCACCGTTGTAGAGGGCGATGATGGTGGCGCGATGAGCTGCAAACAGGTTTCCCACCTTCCCCACACGCAAAGACCCATTTCAGGGACTCAAACCATTTGGAATGGGTCGTCACGTCTGCAGGTTCCTCACCTGCATGTTGGTTAGGAGGAGAAGAATTCCACCCACAGCGATGCAGGGCGCAGCCAGAAAAAGCATCTCTGAGAAGGCTACAGAAGGTAAGGAGGCATTAGCGCACATACACACACACACACACACACTCTGGAGGAGGCCAATGATCACTCTTATTGGAGTGACAAGTCTCAACTCCTACAAATGATGCGCTGTATCTAATCATCGAAAAGTCAAAGTCCATCTTCCCTGAGCACCAACCACTTCCATCCAGCCGCTTCACCACCAGCAGAACAAAGCTTTCTTATTAACCACTTCTCTGCAGGTTGAGTTTAATCTGTGGATTATCTTTATTGATTATAGAGTTTGACCTATAGATTATCAGATGATGTCTTATCTGCCGTAGATTTCATCAACATTTGAGGATCCATCTGTTGCCTTTTGTTTGGTTTGTCTGCAATTCTGAGTGATGATGAAATGCAGACGCTAAAACTATCTCTCCTGTGTGTGTGTGTGTGCGTGCGTGCGTGTGCGCGCATACCTGGACTAGAGAAAGCCACCAGAAGAGTTCCAGTTGTGTACAGACATCTGTAGATAAATTAAAAAAATGTTTTTCTCATCCTAAATGTCTTGAAGTGTGGAATCAGATTAAATATTTAAATGACACATATTAGGGTGTGTATCCATTTAAGGCTTCATTCGTTTTCTTAGGCACCACCACGGGGGTCAGCAGAGGTCTGCCTGAGTACAATCTATCTGCTGCAGACGTTCTCATCTTTTTTTTATCTGTGCATCAGCTCATCTTTCACCTCCACCTTCGAAGGCCACAAGCACTGATAACTGCTGACGGTTCCTGCTGCAACGCTCTTCAGCCTTTTCTGATCTGGGATGTTGGGATGTCATAGTCGACAGAATCATTGTTGATTTCAGACATAAGAAAAGGAGGTGGACTCACATGGCCAGGAGCCTGGTGGCCATGGTGCCGAAGCGATCAAACAGGTAGCCGTTCAGCAGACACAGGAAGTTGTTGAGGAAGGAGGTGACAGTGAAGACCAGAGAGAGCTGCTCATCCTGTTTACTGCAGTCTGGGAAGGACAGAAAAGCAGGGAAGCTGCAGAAGTGCCTCGCTAAGCCCAGGTGAACCTGCACAAACGCTGCTTCCTGCATCCACCTGGCTCACCTGTGCCGTCCTGGCTGCTGTTGCTACCTGGAGCTGACTGAAATAACCCTCCAGCTTCAGCACGAACATCAGGGAAGCGAAACCAAACATGACGCCCGCAAAGCACAGACACTCCAGCATCCCCGAGAGCAGGGTCAGCCAGTAACGCGGCCTGGCCCCGGTCTGGCCCCTCTGCATGCTTCACAGCCAGGTGATGCACGCTCGCCCAGTTTAGTCCTGGAATAAAGATCGCTCAAGTTATTTCGAGCAGGATAGTCTAATTGTCCAACGTAAGGGTCACAGGGGCCGTGGAGCCTGCGGTTACACCCTGAGTGATGAGCGATGACTGGCAGGAAACCAACCTTGGAGGGAGATCACCTGAAGCAGAGTCACTTTTCCCTCAACACACTTGAGAAACCGCTTTTAAAAAATGTTCAGACCTGCTGCCAGGGGCTCAGCGATGACAACTCAAACGGGCAAAGATTAGGTAAATAACAACAAACACAGAACAAAGTTTAAATTTAACAGAGCAACTCTGAACGTTATCTCTGGTGGCAGCAGTCTGCACCATTTCTTCAATTACTCGAGGACTATAAATGGCTCCGATTCAACTTTGTTGCTATACTGCATCTTTATTAGTTATTATCATGTAGTTACTAATTTGGCATATGTTACATTTGCAAACAGACGGGCTCACCATAATCCGGATTAGAGCTAATTTAGCCCTAAAATGCCACGATGACAAAAGGCACATGGGAAACATAAACCCATGCTGCATCACCCATTCATTTATTAAGAACGTTTGTTTCTAAAGAGGAAAGAATAAATAACCAGTTAATTACTCACCTAAATTTTGACGCATCGGTCCGATGGCGCGTTATAAAAATGAACAGATAAATGTGGGCATTAGTTTGCAGGTGATGTTGCCGGTGCAGGGGCTCTGCAGGTCAGGACCGAGCTGCAGTCTGACTGAGCTGCGTCTCTGATGGATCCATCCGGCCTCATCAGGGCGGGGGGACATATGGAGCTCCGTGATACACGCTGACACGCACCAGTGGCGTTATCGGGATTTATCCTGACAGGGCGAAGATACAAGCCTCTGAAATCTATGAACGTGATTTCAGAGGAATGTGACTATAGAAATAAAGACCTGGGACAATCTTCTATTTTCATGTTTTGTGAGTAATAGAATTTTAAACCGTACGTTTTCCCACCTATTTTAATCGGAGGACATTGGGTAAAAACTGCTGTTGAATGATGTGCATCCACCTTTACAGAAGACAAACAGGACTAAAAGGTCAAACGTTCAAAAATGTGTTTTTGAGTGATAATGCAACAATGCGACGCAACATTTACCGCCAGAGGGCGACAACGACTGCTTTCCCTTCATTGTTCACGTTTAAAGCGACGTGAAATTCACTGTTGAAGAGCAAAAAAAGAGAATTATGTTTAAAAAAAAAAGTGTGGTGATCGATATAATTTCAATACTTACGACCAGTATACGTTGAGATTCAAATAATTAATTAGTAGTTATACTGTAAATGACACATGTTAAAAAAAACATCAAGCTATATTGAGTACAGTCGTTAATTTTCCTTAAAATAAAAAATGATTTTTTTTTATGGACGTGGACTGAAGAACCATTCCCCCATGAATTTTCTGATCCTCTGTTTCCTCGTTTTCTCCTCCTCACCCCCCAGCGGAGAGGAAGAGCAGAGGCAAGTGAACAACAATCCGAGGCAGGGGCAGATAGGAAATTACAGAGGTGGGTGTTTTCTCTCACTCCAGACGTCTCTAGCCCCGCGGTGGACTCTTCGCTCGTTCAGCTGTGACACATTTGTCGGATCCCGCTGAGCTGCCTTTTGTTGCCCCGCGTAGACTCACTTCTTCGAACCTTCGGGTCGAGCTTTGGACCGTGTCAGCGGCAGCGGCGGCTCTTGGCTAGGCTAGGCCTGAATCCACCTCGCTAACACGTATGGACTTTGAAAAACACGCCTAAGAGTCTTCGGGAGCGGTAATGGCCTGCCCTTTGCTGTTTTGCGGACGTCTCTGTGGTTTTGTAGATAGTGTTCAAGAGAAGAGGCGAAACTCTTAAATCCTGAACTTGTTTGCCTTAGACGCAGCACTGGCGTGCTAGCGAGGCTAGCAGAAGCTAATTTAGCTAGCGCTGTTTTTTGCGCTCATTAGCTTAATGAATAATGTGTCTAATGATCGTATCTAAACTTTACATTGAGCTTTGGTTCGGGACAATTGTTATTTTGCTACGCGTGCGTGTATCGGGCTTAACTTTCACATACTTCATTTATCATAAAATATGTAGTTTATTGCTGACTGGGGGCGTAGCGATGAAACAGTCTGCATGTAAACACTAAAGCGACGATAATTTTACGGATTTGTGTTGTATTTTATGGAGGGGGATTTCAGGTGAACCCACGCAGAATGAATCCGTAAAAGAGCGCAAGTCATGAGTCAAAGTCCAGTCTCGGTTTAGTCATTAGTTTCCTTCAGCGGGTTTCACCTGAGACGCCCACCACCCGCAAACTTTGCGTCTGCACGGCGCCTCTCAGGTGAGCTGCTGCGCCGTGATTTTCTGCGATTTTTGCTCATTACAAAAAATAAAAAGAGTCTGTTTTAAGCAGTTTGGTGTTGCAGCAGCGGTGTTTTGCAGAGAGAATGGGCTACTGGTGCAGAGGCCAGAGATAAAGAACCTGTTGTGTAGGTCTGGAGGTGTGGTTCTGTGGCAGGCATGTGGGTTCTCTCCTTCAGACCCTTTTCCATCAGGGACACGTCTCATTTTACGGCTGTTTGGTGTCACCAGTGGACCACACCTGAGTCAACTTTACTAGCTTTTGAACTGAAGGCTGCAAATGTCGCAATGGTGTCAGTTTGAACCGAATGGCTGATTTGAGCCAGACTGGCCAGTATCAGTGCACGGTGGACATGCTTGTCATAGTTCCCCAACACCCTGCAGGCATGCCTGCTTCAGGCTGCTGGAACTGAGATGGAAAAGATTGCAAAGCAAGTTTGGACACGATGTTTGCTGAGAAATGTCCCTTCTTTAAGACGAAGAAAAGAGGCACGCACACGCGAGCTGCACATTTCCTTTTGCTGCCCAGAATTACTTTATATCCGTGCTGTCTACGGGGGCTAAAGTCCAGCTATTCAGCGGGTTGTTAGAGACAAGGCTATCATTTGTGAGGCTGTAATGACGGGCTTTCAGAGCGCACCATGGGTGTGTCTCTGACACACAAAAGCTGGGTTTCTGAAATGTGCTCCTCCTACCCTCAGCCTGTTTGGTTCTTCCTCTATCCACATCCAGCTGTTCCACCTGGTGCCTGTTTTTATTTCAGCGGTGGTAAAATCAAAGTGCACAGATATGTGAAGCCACGGCGCTGACGTTGAAGGACAGGGCTTCCAGTTGGTCGTTCCATGGCTGGGCACCTCACCTCCGGGAGGCAGCAGCATCTTTCCGCGCATTGTTTACATTTTTGCCATAGTTTGATGGAAGCTTTAACCTTGAACCTGAAACGTGGGAGAGTGATAAAGCAGCTGTTACCTTAAAAACATTTAGAAATAAAGCATCATCTTGTAACAAGGACCTTTCGGATGCCCTGATCTTCTTCTACCAGTGCTGAGGTCATGTTCTCTGGTCCTGATATCCCGTCGTCTTTTCCCTACCTGATACTTTGAAATTCATATTGAAGAGCTCAACTCTTTCCCCTGAGTTACAGTCTCTGCACAAGAATAGTAAGCTGGCATCTCATAGATTAGACAGTCGGCCATACAGAGGTCTCTGGAAAGTGTGTGTGTGTATGTGTGTGTGGTTGCAGTTACCAAACCTAAACCACGTTGGATACACAAAGGAGTGTTGAGATGGGTCAGATTAGGATGGCAAAGGCAGTAGTTATTGGATGTGAGCACTGGCACCCCCCCCCCCCCCACACACACACACACACACACACACACGCTCTACGTGATCATTCAGCTGAGGCTGAGTCAGCGTGGTGCTTAGCCAAGCCACAGCAGCATGTAGATGGCCTTAGCTCAGTATGTATGCATATATTTGAGCCAGCCTACCGCCAAACGGCGATGTCGTGGTGGGCAGTTGGTGGTTATTTCATGTTTTCAGGATATCGTATAAAACTGGGTGTGCACGTGTCGCTCTTTGACTTTGGTTTTGTGCGTCGGATTGTGCAGGATGTCCAATTTCCTGATGATCCAGTTAGGTGATGTGATTTAGCATCCTTGCTAATGGCGTTAGAGTAGATTAAAAAGTAATGGCTGGGCTGCAAGTGGCTAAAGCCATTTAAAAGTCACTGACGAGCAGCTACTCTGCCACAAGAATGTTGGTGGTGGATCTGGCATGGCTGAGAGGACGTGTGGCTCGGGTTGTCTACTCTGCTCGTCTGCACGAGAAACCGCCTTCCTCTCTGCTATCATTAAAGTGTTGACATTTTTAGGGAGAGCAAACCGAAGTTTTGTTTGCTGACTTCTCTGGCGTGTAAACGGACTGTTCTTTAACTCTCCGATGGACCTGAAGGCCGCGGCGAGCGTTTGCATCACATCGCGCTCAGAATGTGTAATACTACTAATTAGGAATTAAAGAATAAGAGGAGCGAAGTTGTTTTTTTCTGTCTTCCAATGGTTGGTTGAGCAATTTTTTTCACGTTTGTGGTCACGGAGAGCACACAGAACTGGACGGTTGAGGCCGGCACAATAAAAGACGGAAGGACTCCCTTCTCAGCACAGCTTCCAGCAGCCCAGACAGGACGGGACTCGCCAAATCCCACCGTGGAATGTGCCCCAGTAGCGGTGTGTGTTTGGCGCAGCTTGTCTGTGTCTGCAGACACACAAAAGAAAACATGGCGGCACACACGAGGGTACAGGGTAACCGATTCAAGGCACCAGCCTTCTGGAGGCGGTGTGTACTCGGTTACGTGTGGACTGATGCTCACAGGAACAATAACACTCGCTCGGTTGGTCTTCACATCTTAAAATAACTAAACAGAATAAATGTTGGAGAGAAGAGCAAAAAAACTTAGCAGCACACAGAGGAATTATTTAGAAGAGGTTGTGATAGCGGATGATTAGTCTTTCTTTTCATATTTGGGCCGGAAGGATGTGAGCTAATTCTGCCTTCTGAGTCCTAAAGGCGTTAGCCGTGCGCTTGGACTGCTGCAGAACTAGAGAGAGACATCCTTTCTCCCCACGGCCACATCTCATTTTCAGCAATGTTATATTCAAGTAGCAACGCTGTCGCCCCCTTTTCCTCATGCACCTCTAAGGGTCCAGGTTTGTCTTAACCTTTGACCCCTGAATGTTCCACTGCACCCTTGTCTGCCCTTTGCGTCTTTGCTTCCTCTGCGTTCTTGGAGTAAAGGCGCTAACGAGCTCAGCGGGCCTCGGCTGAGGAACGCGCTAAAGCTGTGGCGCCTTTTCGCTATTAATAACTGGTGAAGATGACACTTTCCTGCCTCTCCTGCTCGTCCTCGTTCCTCCGTGACTTTCTCTGCCAGCTTTCTCACGCGGGTTCAACCTCCATGTGCTCTAAACCTCAGCTTTGTTAGCGCTTTAGCGCGAGCGCTAGCCTCTGAGCGGGCTGCTCCGGGGTTCCTGCTCGGTGCTTTGGGTTATCTGTCCCCGGAGCGGATGCTGGTGCTGGTGGAAGGTTCTCTGCTCTCTGGTGTTGACTCTGCCCTGTCCTGTCCTCTGCTCTACTCTCAGCGTGTGAATGGAGCAGTGTGCGAGCACGGCCTCCCTGCTGGCCTCGGTGCGGGAGCAGGAAAGGCAGTTTGAGATGCTGAGCCGAGCTCTGGAGGAGGAGCGGAGGTCATGTGCTGGCACCCTGCCCCGCCCCCTCCCCAACATGCAGGTAATGCGGAAATGCCCTGCGGTCGATGTGTCCTCTCTTCCTCAAAGCCTTCACCCTTGGTGTTGTGTGTGGTCACCTTCATCCTCCCATCCGTTTGGACCAGCATGTGGGGGGTCAAAGATCTTCCAGTCCAGCGTGAGGAGGTCGTTAACACCCAGCGTTGCTCACTTACACCCTATGCATCACATTTCTACCATCTCCTCTGGTTCCCCAGCAACCATCCACGTTTCCCTCTGAAAGCCGTCCCCTCATCATCATCGCGCCTCCCGCTTCTTAACAGAGTTCATCGTGTTCGTCCTCACTCGTCTGACAGTTTGCATGCGGCTGTATTTATGTCCACATTTGCAGACTTTTCTCTGGTTGCCTTCTTTTATCTACAGGAGAGAACCGAGCAGCTGGTTTAGCTTTGAGTCCTTTCCCTTCCACAGACACGTTTCAGCGTTGCGTCCTTGTGTCTGATTCAATGTCGCGCTCTCTGTTTACACCTGATGTGACTCAGACTAGTTTATCGTTAGACTAGGAAATGACTTGTCTTTGCGTCAGACTTAGTTCCAGGCAGCCACTCCTACACCTTTACGTTCACTTCCTCTTAGGCCCACTTTTACGCTTGTGAATCTGCTGAAGTCAGCAAGAGTCTCGCTTTAGGTTACCTGTGAAGAGCCCGTCTAGGTGCAAACGTGCGTCCCAGCTAGTTTTTGTGATGCATGTGTCACATTGAGAGTGTTATGTGTTGTTTTTTTTTGTTTGCATAGCCCGAAGGCTTTGGCATGCCTCAGCCATTCTCCCATGCAGCGCAACACAAGCTGAGTTTTCTCACACAGGTTTCCACATGCCCACACCTGCCCAGCACTTTCTATCTTCTTTTCCCTGAAGGGAAAAGTGCGGGCTTTTTCCCTGCGTATATCCCATAATCGTTTGGTCCGTGACAGGAACAGGCTGTTCACAATTATTTCTAGTCTCGCAACTGATTATTTATTTTTAGATCAAATCTTAAATCTTTAGCGGGGTGAGACCAGTTTGTCATGTCTCTAAATCACTGTTGAGCAATCGCAGTCTCACCCCTAGGGCGCCCCCTGTGTCTGCAACAGGAAGTGAACCACACCCTTAAAGCTCACGGTAGGCCATGCAGGTGGTTGAGACTTAGAATGAAAGCTGGCTGTTTGGTAGTTTATGTCGCCGTCTGCTTTTTTTTGCATACTAATTATTCTTTTTCAGTGTTGCGTTATAACCTGTGTTGGATGATGAGATTCTGCAGTTGTGAATGCTTTTGTTTCCAACCTTTTCGAGTTCACGCACACAACTCACCTCATTCTTTATTTTTTTTAAATAAATGGATGCCTTTGAGACATCTGCTGGCTAATTGTGGTAATCCTCATCACGAGTCACTTCTGTGGTTGCTTGTTGGCTGGAAATGTTGTGTCTTTTCTACTTTTCTGCAGAACGGCCGCATTCCTTGTGACGCAGATGTAGAGAGGCTGACGTTGAACGAGGGATATATCAACGGGTCACATCACGTAAGCAGTTGCTGCTCTCCCTCGCTGCTAACCGCTAAACGGGGACGATCCCGACCTTATCTTGGGAGCCGTATCTTGAAATATGTGTTTGTGTGTATGTAGTTCACGATGGAGCCGGGTCAGATGGTGCAGGAGACGTATATGGTAGAAGAGGACCCCCAGGAGTCTCCCCTGGTTGTCTCCGTGGAGACCGCTGAAGATGGGACTACGCGGCGTACCGAAACCACGGTAAAAAGAATTGGCTTGGAATAAGAAAAGGCAACTGTTTTAATGCTGAAATCTGCTGCACTTCCAGGTGAAGAAGGTCATAAAGACTACCACCACTCGCACAGTCATCCCCTCCGTGTCGGACACCCTTTCCCTTGATGGTGGCGGTTCAGTGACGGGAGTCGCGGGCTACACTGCACCTATGGGGTTCAGGCCGGGACCTGGAGCTGGGGTGCCTATGGACTACCCCACTAATACTGTGCCCCGCAACTATCACTACGGCCCACCTGTGGGCTACAGCGACTACCGCGCAGGACCCCCATCAGACGCTTATGCGAGCCTGAACAGGAGCGCTCACATGGACGACCGCTACAGGTGCGTGGACCTTCATCTGTGTGTTTGCCTCACGCATGTGGAGCTGATTCCATCCCACCCTGCAGACCCGTCCACGCAGTCCACCCAGATGGTTACAGAACTCTGGATCCGAGCTACCGGGCTCACAGCCGGAACCAGTTGGACCCGTATGCTGCTCAGCCTCAGGTCGGTTCCACCGCGTCTGCCTGCGTTAATACTTTTCGGACTCTGAGTAGCCTGTTAGACGCTAATTCACTCTGCGTTCCCGCTGTGCAGGTCGGGCGTCTGGGAAGTGCGATGGAGCTGTCCTCCATCCCCAGATTTGTGGCGGAACCGTACGGGTTGGAGGATGATCAGCGCAGCATGGGTTTTGATGAACCTGATTATGGGTTGGGACACCCACTGCACTTTAGTACTGTTCCCCGTAACCACCACGCATTCCCCCAGGGGCCAATACGGAGGGCCGGGTAGGATTGATGTGTTTTTGAAGTGAGCTCTGTGTAGCCAAAGAGAATAAATAACGAGATATTGGTCATATGTTTGGAAAAACAAGCAATTTTGAATTTCTTTCACTTGTGAGATCCTTCATGTCTTCATCAGGAGTTATGAGGGCACCTTGGATGGTGACATGAGTGGTCCAGGTGATATGTACTACTGGGGAGGAGCGCCACTGGCCCAGGGGGAGCGAGGCAGCATGGCTTCCCTGGACAGCACTCTGCGGAAAGGACCAGGCCCTGGTGGCTGGCGTCAGCCAGAGCTCCCAGAGGTCATCGCCATGCTCAACTACAGGCTGGACCCTGTCAGGAGTAATGCAGCTGCATACCTGCAGCATCTCACCTATAAAAATGACAAGGTCAGAGCGCGACTCCTTCAGATTTTCTCCTACTTACAGCCAGGTTAGCTTGGCGTTTGAGGTCAAAATGACTCCTCTCAAGGATGATCAGTGGTTTAGGGGTTAAAGTCTGCTCCCCATGACAGAAGATAGACGCTGTTTGTGCTGGATAATGTTAATAAAACCTGCACAGCCTCATATTTCTGATCATTTTTACGCCCAGTACATGAAAAGATGAACTGTGAGCGTTTAATTGCAACTTAATCAGACAAGTTTGGCGGTTGGTGAGAAAAAAGGAAGCTTGACCTTTGAATAAAAGCAAAGGTGGACCCGGAGAGGTGGTTTTGCCATGTAGAGCCCAGGAGGGGACCCTGGAGGCTGGCAGTGATCTTGTGCTAGTCTCGTAGTCTCTGCTTCGTTTGTGAACCACTGTACCTTTATCTTTGTTTCCCAGGTCAAGGCCGACGTGCGGCGCCTGAAAGGCATCCCTGCACTCGTTTCTATGCTCGACAACCCAAACAAAGAGGTCAGTTTGCCGGTTTTCTCCGTGATACTCGGTTCATTCTGTGCTGAAGTGTGTTTGGACTGACCCAGGTGGAGTAAAAGTCAGGATCAAGTGATGTTTTGCTGATCTGTAGTACAGATAAAGATCGTTCTTGTGAGACTCACAACTAATACCTTCTGCATGTGCAACTGAAACAAGCATCACATATTTGACTTCAGCTTAAATCCAGTAGGTCAACATTTGTGCTAAATACGGTTCAGGCCAAAACAGTCTGTGGTTTTTCTACGACTCCCTTTCATTAAGCCCAACCTGTGGCAACGTTTTGCTGATGTTTATACGAGTATTACCAGAACAAACCACATCATTCGTTCCACTGTCCAGTCAAAAAGGCACTTTTCTTTTAAAGTTCAAGCAGTGAAATCTGAAGACAGCCGCTGCATCATCTTAATGCTTTCAAGTGGTCGTAGAAGCGCTACAAATACAACATCCTGTTAGTGTGTTTGTGGTGTGTGTGAGTTATAAAGGCAAAAAGTGACATGCATTATAAATAAGACCAAATGAACTTGCAGAAGAGTGAAGAGCTTTATAGTAAAACATGCAAGACACACGCTCACGCACTCCACATGCACAGTCATGTGTAAATTGTGTACTCCAGTGTGACATTTATGAGGGGCAGGACTCTGTCTTTAAGTGGTGCTCCGTCACGGCCAACGACTCTAAACCAAAGGTGCGTCTTTGTTGCAGGTTCATCATGCAGCCTGTGGAGCACTGAAGAACATCTCATATGGCAAAGACCCCGACAACAAGATCGCCATTAAGAACTGTGATGGAGTTCCTGCTCTGGTCCGGCTGCTGAGGAAAACCCACAACCAGGACCTCACTGATACCATCACAGGTGTGCAAAGAATGGCAGGGAAAGGCAGGCGGGCCTTTGGGGGTTTCAGCCTTTTCTGCGTTAAGTTGTCACTAAATGTGATCCCAGGCGTGTGGAGAATTCCTCTGTCTGCATCATCTGAACTTGTGTGGCGGATACGCTGGGGTCGTTGTCCTGTTAGAAACCCCGAGGCTTTGCTTGCTTTTTCCACGAGCACTTTTATGATAACAACAGACTAGAATGTTTTTTTTTTATATATAATTTTAGATTTTTGGTTCCTGGATCACGTTGTGTTACAAATTAACGGAGAAAAGCACGACATTCCGTAAGCTTCGCATACGTTTTCCTGCCTGAAAGGAGGCCACATGGGAAACATGGATTTTTCTGTCATCAAATAAAAACCAGTCAGGAATCTGTTAACCGGACTGTTGGGCAGGAACCAGTTTAAATTAACTCACTCCTGTTTTTCTCCTGGATTCCAGTATTCCAAATTGAGTGCTTGAACATCAGTTTTAACCACCGATTGAGCCAATGTTGCAAACTGTCGTGATTTTTTGTCTCTTTCATTGTTCCCTGCTTCCTCGCAGGCACTCTGTGGAACCTGTCGTCCCATGACTCTGTGAAAATGGAGATCGTGGACCATGCCCTGCACGCCCTCTCTGACGAAGTGCTGGTTCCCCATTCTGGCTGGGAGAGAGGGAGCAATGGAGCGGGAGGCGGGGAGGAGAACTGCAAGCCCAGGCATCTGGAGTGGGAGACGGCCCTCACCAACACTGCAGGCTGTCTGAGGTATGGACACTGGTGGAGGAGAGAGGACAATGTCCTCGTCTGATGGAGCGGAAGTGTCCTCCTTTATCAGAAGCAGAGCAGAGGAGCACGGGGGCACTGACACGAGCAGTGTAAACAGCCTTTTCTAGCCTATCAGCTTGTTATCTTTGTCTAAAAAGCTGCATTCCTCTCATTTCTGCCCCTGTTAATGTACAGCCCGTTTTAGTTTTGCTGTGGAAAAGCTCGATTTGTGAAGCTGGACCAGCCAAGCGCTTTAAGCCGGCCTCACACCTACCGACTTTTCATGCCATTTCAAAATCACAGACAAAATTCCAAAGTCTTAATACATCGTAAGCCTGGTGCTGAAGTGGATCTCACGCTCTCGTGATCAGAGTCGTTAGATGTGAGGTGTCCTTACAACCCGATTTGAGCTCGTCTTTTCCGCATCTTAGCGTTACGACAATAATAACCATGTTTGATATTCTCGTCTTCAGTCTTCAGTCTTCGGAAACATGACATCACCTTTACAGACAACCAACGGGCGCGTTCTCAGCACCAAACAGGAAGTAGCAGACATGGCGAGGTTTATGTGGACAGCTCGTCAAGCCCGTTCTTTCAACCAGGACCGTGTCCACATTCTCTAATGTCTTCTCTTCTTTTTGGACTTTTTTTTTTTTTTTTTTTTTAAACTAACGTGAGCGCACACAATGGTGGCTACTGACAGACAGAAGCTAAATAAACAAACTTATTCATTCTTCATCTCTTTCTCCTCCATTTCTCTCTGCTCAGAAGTGGTTGTTGGAATTGTCCAAGAGGTGCGTGATGTGAAATAATCTCAAGAGGATCTAGCTGTTGTCTTGTAACGTCAGACCCTCGGTCTTTGCAGAGTTTTGTCTGTTTCTAGTCTGTGACCAAAAAAGTCTTATCAAAGTCTTTAGATGTGAGCGGTCTTCAGTTTGATCCATGTTTTATTAGTCTTCTAGGGTAAGAGAGGCTTTAGTCTGAAGCAAAGTCAGACTAGTTCAGTCTCACACTTCAGATATGTTTTCATTTCATTTTTCACAAAAAAAGGTGTAAAAAGTTGCGATGTTTACCTTGTCTAGTTTTATTGGTTCCAGTTGTGATTTGTTTGAACTGTCCTTCACTTTGTGCACGTTCTCCTGCTCTGACAAAGAAATGGATTTCCTGAGCTGTGAAGCGGAGAGAAATCTGGCCCCCTGCTGTGCGTCCTGGTATTGTGAGGGAAGGAGAAGGGGAAACAAACCCGTTGCACACACTTTGTGCTCCCCTTGTTATCCCTCTAGTCTTTTTAAAACCCAGTAGGACCAAGTCTGAGAATATTTATTTTAAATTGTCCAGAGCAGTAACTTGATCTCGCTGATCTCTTCTGTTTTTGAAGTCGTACATTTCACAATGGTTTCTCTCAAAAGATCCCAAATCCTCTGGAATCCTGTCCATTTATAGCTTTTTGTAATCGCCAGCTCTTCTGTGCTAATCCGTGCTTTGTTTTTCCCTCTTCTCATCTTTCCACTCGTCTAAAGAAACGTGAGTTCAGAACGCAGCGAGGCCCGGAGGAAGCTGAGAGAGTGCTCGGGATTGGTTGATTCCCTCATGTACATCGTCCAATCCCAGATTGACTGTAGAGATGTTGACAATAAGGCAAGTGTGGCTCTATTTGACCAACCAATTGAGTATTAATGAGAAAACCATCATGCGCGTGAAGACGTTTATGGATGGATCAAATGCAGCTGCAGTCTGGTGACATGCGTGCTGCCTTTACGTTCCAGCTGATAGAGAACTGCATGTGTTTGCTGAGGAACCTGTCCTATCACGTGCATCATGAAATCCCCGGCTCGGAGCGCTATCAAGAAGCTGCGCCCATCAACCAGGGCCCTGCCCCCTCCGGCCAGAAAGGGGGGTGTTTCAGCTCCCGTAAAGGAAAAGGTTGGTGCCTCAGAGACGTGCACGTGTGCTCTCATTCGGTAGGCATGTGCACACACCACTCCTTGCTTACTTACCATGTCTGTAAAAAACATTCAGCCCCTTTTGTTGCTTTTATACATGAACTTAACTTTATCATTTGGCTTTTTTTGTCTGATGAGACGTCCGACTAGAACCCAAACCTTAATCACGCAAACACATATTTTACACTCTGTATTTTAAAATCTGCTGCTCACCACACTCGTGTCCATCTACATGTCATGTAATCCAGTTACACAGCAGAGGAGATATGGGAGTAACAGGAACATCAGTCCCCACAGCGTGTGTGTGGCGTGTGTGTGTGTGTGTCAGTCAACATGAGCTGGGCATGTGCCAGTGCTGGTGTGTGTTGGGTTGGGGTTGAGGTGGCGGCTGTGAATTGGTGGCTCCATCATGGCTGCTTTGCTGTTACTTACTGTCGATGCTCTCTAGTCCTCATGTGCTTCTGTTCCTCTCCATCCCTTCTTTCTCTCCTCCCTCCTGCCTTCTTCCCCTTTGCGAGCTGGGCTGCAGATGAGTGGTTTTCCAAAGGTAAGCTCTTGCCTCTATACGATTGCACTCTGCTTCAGCTGCCTGTAGAGACTGCCGGGGCAGCGGCCTCTGCTAAGGTGCACGCTTTTCTGTCGTCATAGTGAAAGAAGTAGAGACAAACGCATAACTTTCATCTTAGCCTTAGCATGTTTTAACCAGACTACATCAGATTTGCAAAAAAAAAAAAAAAATCTCAATTTAGCATCAGAAGTGTTATTTTAAATGTTTGATTCCAGGCGGGAAAGATGATGATGGTGCTGCAGACACGATAGACATTCCGAAGAGGAGCACGCCTGCTAAAGGTACCCAACACGTCCACTCTCCCTGAAGGAGCTGCCGTGGTTCTGCTTCCAGGCTGCTCCGTTCCGTCATCTTCCTGTCTCCCCTACGTTCTCCAGGCTATGAGCTGCTGTTCCAGCCAGAGGTGGTTCGCATCTACACGTCCCTGCTGAAGGAGTCCAAGAACCCCACTGTGCTGGAAGCCTCGGCTGGAGCTATTCAGAACCTGTGTGCTGGACGCTGGACTGTAAGAACTGTTGTTTTACTGGGGAATTTCAGCCTTCACGTGAGCCGGGAGGCGCCAGATTTACCTCCTCACTGCACTGTATTCTCGGTTCTTGACCCCGTTTCCACCAGATGCGTCTCCGTCCGTCCGTCCTGATTAGATTCCATTCAAGTCAATGCATCAGTTTCCACTGGCTGTTGCTCCGCCCTTGGCAGGGCCGGGGGCTCCGTCGCCCTCCGGAAAAATACACATCGCTTCTATTTTGGTCGGATGGACGGAGCACGCCACAACAAGCTAGCACACGGCATCGCGTGTGGCACAGGAATTCGGGTGCGAAGAAAAAAATAAAACATCCGTGAATTTGTCAAAATAAAAGGTCCCGTATTTGGAGCGATGTTTTTTTACCCCCCTAGGAACAAAGAGCGTCTTCTTCTGTGGCTCCTTTAAAAACTACAAAGTGCTAATCTCTCGCGGTCGTACGTGATTTCGTTTTCAGCGTCCTGTTGAAAACGATCGCTCTAAATACGGGAGCTTTTATTTTGACAGTTTCCCGGATGTTGTATTTTCTCTTCGCACCCGACTTCCTGTCCGGCACGCGGTGGATGGTGCTGGACTGTTGCGCCATTCTCCGTCCGTCCAGACGCCTCCGGTGGAAACGCGCTGTAGGTAACTAGCTCATAGAGAAACACGGTGCATGAAGGCTTCTGTGGAGTTCATGTGTGAAAGTTAATCAGGATTTGAGGAGGTTGGGTTTAGCAGGCAAAGACAGGTGGGCTTGTTCTCCGGTTTAATCCAGAATAACTGTGTTCAGTATGGACGGTACATCCGTGCCATCGTGCGCCAGCAGAAGGGCCTGCCCATGCTGACCGAGCTGCTGGCCCACGGCAACGACCGCGTGGTCCGCGCCATGTCCGGAGCGCTCCGCAACCTGGCCATTGACGTGCGCAACAAAGACCTGTTGGGTGAGTGTTGAACGGATGCGGCGTGGGTGAAGAGGCGAGAGTCTCGGGCTCACCCGGTACGTGTGCTTCCACAGGCAAACACGGCGTGCCTCACCTGGTGGCCAACCTGCCTGGCGGGGGTCAGAGCCAGCCCGTGCGAGCGCTCTCGGAGGAGACGGTGGTGTCTGTGCTCAGCACACTCCTGGAGGTCCTGGGTTCCGGGGTGGAGGCAGCCAAGACTCTCAGGGACTCGCAGGGCATCGAGAGACTGGTGCTGATCAACAAGGATGGGTGAGGCCGCGCGTCAGTCGGTGATGGTTGCGACTGCTTTTTGTGTTAAATGCTCTCCCGTCCACCGGGCTCGCCAGCAATCGCTCCGAGCGGGAGGTGCGAGTCGCAGGCTTGGCGCTGCAGACGGTGTGGGCTTACAAGGACCTGCGGCGCACGTTGGAGAAGGACGGCTGGAAGAAGACGGACTTCATGGTCAACTTAAACGCCCCCAGCAACAGCAGGGCCAACGGAGGATACGAGGACAGCACCCTGCCGCTCATCAACAACGGTCGGGACCGCAAAAAAACGCGTCGTTATTTGATAGAAAACACCCGCTTGAGGGTCTGAGGACGGTTCCTCCTTGTGAGCCCGGGCCTGCTCAAGGTTTCTTCCTGTTAAAAGGGAGTTTTTTCTTGCCACTGTGCATAGCTGGGGGTTCTGGCTCTGGGTTTCTGCCTCTGTAAAGCACCTAGAGACTATTCTGCAGGTAAAAGGCGCCACAGTGACGTGTTTGTGTTTTTATTCCTTAAACAGGAGGCAAAGGGGAGAGAGAAATGATCCCGATGAATGACCTGGGACCAGGTAGGTTGGAAAGCACAGATTACACACCAGCAACCGCTGCTGCCGCTCGTGACCCGGCTGAACACGAGCCGCTGTCCTCTTCAGATGCCTACTCCACACTGGACCAGAGAGGCAGGAGGAACACCTTGGACGACACACTCGCACCTGTGGACGGCGATGGAGTCGAGGTGAAGGCTCCACACACACACACACACACACACACACACACACACACACGGGGTGGCTCTAATAGCGCCCGATCCTTCTGCAGCAGAGCTGGTCTTTTTTCCTTCCAAATGTGAAAGATGTCGTGTGCGCAGATCTCTGCATCTCGGATGCTCGTCACGGCCCCGCAGAGAGCAAAGTGTTGGGGAAATAAATTTGGTGCGTCATGTGGGACTGGCAGGTCTTCCAGATTGATGGATGAGAGAAATTCTTTTTTCCCTGCTAAAACTGTTAGCGTGTGAACAGACATTCTGTCACACACACCCACAGACAGCATGTCCATGCAAGTCCCGTTAAAGCACCGTGCCAGCATCCCTGACGTCCACAGCTTCTCACCGATGTGCTTTTTCTTTTCCTTGAACTAACTTGATTACTCTTCTTTACTCTTTCATCGCTCTTCTCTGTTTTTCGTTTGTCTCCACGCTGTCTTTTGGGATTTTCCTCTCGTGTGTTTCTTTTAACAACTCTCTGCTGTGTCATCTGTCTGTTTCTCCTCTGTCACACGTTCTTGCTGTCGTTCTCAGGGAGGGATGTATGGGAAGAGGCAGGCCTCTTTGCCCCTCATGGACTCATACAATGGTCAGGCCACACATACTGTCACACTGCATGTCAGAGCATGCTATGTTTGTCCCAGCGGACTTGCAGCTCAGCCTCATGTCGCGCTTGTGTAAGAGCAATGTGACTTCTGTGTAGATCCCCGAACCGCCCATGTTCTGTACCTTTGCGCCCCCTGCTGGTGAGAAAAACAATTTCCTTCTCTTGAGACGTGAATTTGTTGTTCTCCGGTTGCGTAAACCTGCTCTGCTTTCAGTTCCTCCAGGAGTTTACCGTCCTTGTGTGATTTTTAGCGGCTATCATACCTGCATCGGATGTTTTTGTATTCAACAAATCTCTGTGGAAGCCAAACTGACGAGAGTGAGGCAGAGATACTGAATTATCTAGAAAGCGTGTATCAGTTTCTCCCTGAGAAAGAGCTGGAGTTCCAGTGAGTGTTTGCTGGTCTGGCTCATTGCGTAACTTCCTGGAGGGGCTGCGTTTTGTCGAAGTCAGCCGGTGCCTTTCAGACGTGTGCTTCTTCCTGCCGTGTCCTTTTCGGTCGATCTCCTCACCTGTGCGGCTTCTTCTCCTGCAGAGAAACTGATCGTGTGCATCAGTAGACGGCAGCCTCCTCCCACCTACTGCCCTTGCTGAGCGGAGCATGGGAGAGCACCACACGTCTGCTGGAGCCCAACTCCATCCCTCCCCTCAGCTCCGCACTCTCTCGCAGCTTTTCTCTCGTCTTCTCCTGCTTGGTTACATTCCTGCGTTGCAGCGTGGATCTTCCCCCCCCCCCCCCCGTGGACAAACTGGACAAAATCTACAAGAACTCCAAAATATTAACCACTAGATTGTATCACCGTGGCAACAAGGCGCGGTCCCTGGACAACACTAACAGTCTGGAAGAGCAGGGGGCGTGGCCTCACCTGGCCTCCTGCAGGCTAAATGATTGGAAACTGGACCCGTTTGCAGAATTTGTGCGTGTGAAGGTGCAGATGAAGGCCATCTGCTTCCCCTAACATCCAGGTACACAGTTCATCTCATCTGCGTTTCGCTTCTGCTTGATTGGTAGTAGTTCTTCGTTTCTCTGCTCTGTATCACGGAGATGTGCCAAATGACGCCACTCTTGCTGCCAGTTCACGCCAGACGCGTGGGAGCCCACAGATTGGGTGGTGGTCGATTGATGGCGCTGCCATGATACGTGCAGATGCTGAATCTCTGCCTTAGGTCCTGATCTGTACACGAGAACGCAGGTCTGACTCCAGACGCTCCTCCAGATGACACGTTCCCCCCCATATGTTGGAATCACTCGCTTTGCTCGTATTTGCTGAAATCTGGTGAATGTGGGCGAAGGAGACACTGCCCGTCTCAGAAGCATCATGTTTGTAACTGGAGTGCCTCACTCAGTCGGGACGATCTGAGTGATTTGTCTTAACCTAGCAGAGGGAACCAATCAAAGGCCACTTTCCCCAGCAGCTGACCCGTTGCGAAAACTCTAAAAGGAACTCAATAGTTTTCTACTTCCAAGATGGTGGAATATGTCTGTACTTGTGTGAATGTAAGATGTGGGTTTTACTGGGTTTGTTTTTATAAGGTATTAAACCTGAGCGCTACCCTTAGCCTAAACGGCGTTAACACTACACAAATGTACGTTTTTGCCCAGTAGGAGAAAGCATTTCTTAGTGCCGAGTGAGATGTAGATACTTACTGTACTTTGGAGTGGATGATTAAACGAAGCACTAGAGGGGTATAAATGTGATTTTTGTACTCGTACCAGTTGAAACGCAGCAGGAAATTTTGCCTTGTTTTTTTTTTTTTTCAAAGTAAGTTGCCTTCAGGCGAGAGCAGAGAAAGAGGGATTCTGTCCGAGAGTTTGCATGAGAAGGCACAGACCAGAAACTATTTTGTAAAGTGGAGAATAAAATAAGAATAAAAGCACATTTAAACTATATATACCAGAGAATATTTGTTAATTTTATGTGTTTGTTTTTATATTGATTAGGGTTTAATTGTTCTGGGTGCTCTGGGTGAACATATATGCAATCTTTTCTTCATGTTTTAATTGAACAGTTAATATCTTAGACGAAATGCAAACCAAGCTCACTAAAATAAAGATGATCGGTCACCTGAACACAAATGCAAAAGTTTGATTCTGGACTCCATAATCTCTGCCTTGGCTCTTGAAGTTGCACATTCACATTTATGAACGAATTCTGTAACTAGCAATACTGTTTTTAATAATAAAACTAAATAAATGAAACGATTCCTGAGTGTTTTCTCGTGGTTTATTTAAAACAGGTGTTTGATTTGCGACCTGGACCCAAAACGGCGATGATTCCAAATTAAATGACACTTGTTTGGAGAACCGGTGAGCGTAATTTACCCAAAAGACCAACAAGTCACCGTCAGATTAGCCCGAACGTCTCAGCAAAGTTGTGCCGAATTTCATCCAAAGGACAAACGAAGGTCAGTGTGAAAGACGTCAACACAGGTGAGAGTCCAACCACGTGCCTTCTGTCTTGCCTTCTACTGTCTGTCCTCCCAGTTGAAGCTGGTGAGGACCCAAGGAAAAGCATATCTGTAAATATGTAAATATCACACACACACACACTCCTGTGGTCCAGAATGTCCCCAAGTCTGTTTAATCAGCCTGGCTACCGCTAGCTAGAATGCTGCAACAGAGAGATTTGAAACCTGAACCAGCCCAGATATTAGTGATCCTGTTTGAAAACTCAGATCACCTGCTGGAAGCTGCTCTTACTCGATGTATTCTTGCAGATTTTTAATCATTTATTTTTACATTAAAAAATAAACCATAAATCATTCAGTTTGGTTGCTGTGAATAATCTGTTCCTTTTTAATTTCAAGGGTCTAGTTATATATATATATATAAGTATAGTTTATTAAAAACACTGGATTTCGGGGTTTATTTTATTTTATTTTCGATAATTCGATGTTTTAAATGACCAATGGTCACTTAATGCCACTAGAGGGCGCACTGTTTCTCTTGTCTGTCGTTTGAATCTAACTTTATTGTCACAACAGAGTGAACGGAAGTTTATCGCACGTGCACCGCTGCAGACGTTCTGAAGGTTAAAGAAGACTCAACAATCTGTACGTTATTGAACAAATTCCGGGACGTGTTTCCAGTTTGGAAAGCCAGGTGTAGACAGGGCAAGCAGCGACATGGATCCCATGAAAGCACAGCAGCTGGCGGCAGAGCTGGAGGTGGAAATGATGGCTGACATGTACAACCGGTATGAAACAAGCTTTGTATTAAGCTACAACTAGCGCTACCATCTTCACATACCCAGTGTGTGCGTTTGGGCTCATGTTCTTCATTCATTGACAAGGTTAGACTTCGCGTTAAAAGGCAGCAGGAACCACCAAGGGTTAAAATAAAAATAATAATAGTAAATGTTTCGTTCTACTGCCGGGAGAGTCGAGTGCTACACTAACAGCTAGCTGTACATCGGGCAGTATTTATCCGACATGTAGTGAACTGTAAGTATTAAAACCAATCAGTGATTTGTGTCTATAAAATATTTATAAAGAAATCCTAACTATACTTTAAAGCTTTAAACCGTAATGATACCCCTTTGTGGCTATAATCCACTTATTGCCTTTTGCTTTCATTCATGCCGAATAAGTAAATGATAAATCATCCACCCTTTTTTCTACCGCTTTCTACCCTCCAGCAGGTGGCAGTCTGTCCATTCATTAGATCACTGAGGTTGCCTGAGCCTCAATCCTACTGCCTCTCAATCAATAAGACTATCTTATCTATTTGTGCATTTTAATCACCAAATTCAAAGAAATATGAATTGAACTGAATTGCTTAAGTAAATGTTTTTGATGACTTAACTGATTGATATGCACTTGTATAATAAGCTGGGTAAAGGCCTCTGATTGTGGAATAATAATGTTCTAATATGTTCTTTTGCTGCAAGGATGACCAATGCCTGCCACAGGAAGTGTGTACCGCCACATTACAAGGAGGCGGAGTTGACAAAGGGCGAGTCGGTGTGTCTGGACCGCTGTGTGGCCAAATACCTGGACCTTCATGAGAGGCTGGGACGCAAGCTGACGGAGCTCTCCGTCCAGGATGAGGAGTTGATGAGGAAAGCAGCTGTGGGCAGCGGGTAAAGACTGCTGGTGGAGGGAATGAAGGCATGCATAGTGGGGGGGAAATATCTGGTTGAGGGTCCTTTGGGACAAGCTGCTTCCTCTCCTGAAGTAGAAGATACAACAACACACGCGAGGAAAGACCTCATTATTTATTTGTCAGATTCTGTGACTGTTTTCGGCTGCGTGGAGCGAGAAGGACGCGGCAGAAATTACGTCTTTGTCTGGCCCTTGGAGCAGGTTCAAACACAAAGATCATGTCCAGTCTCCATTCTGATCCACCCTTGAACAGTTCTTTTTTTTTTTTTTATCTTGGTGTGGGCAAAAAGGAACACTCTCTTTAGGGTTAAACACAACGTGATGCTGCGGAGATGAAACCTTGAACTAGAGTTAATCAAATATGTGATGTGTTGACTGAACTTTGCTCATTTGTCATGATCAGGTCGACCATGTGGACCATCTCTTTTTTTTTTTATTTTTTAACCACTCATTCTTTCCCTGTGTTGTGTCTGTAACAGCCTTTAGACCATTTTCACAGCAGAAAACACACACTAGAAAACTCTACTTTCAATTCATGCTACTTTTTCAGAGCATAGAAAACAGTTGTAGACAGGTGGGTAAAAAATGAAGACATTAAAAATTAAGCTATTCGTTTTTAATTTCAGTAGCATTTTAATGTTTACTAAAGTATATTTTTGATGCTCCGGTTTCACTGTAGCTGCTGTGAAGAATGTTTACTTTTTGTTGTTACAAATTAATAAAATATTCATAAATGTTAATACTTTTAACATCCGATACGACCGAACTTTCCCTTTAGTCCTAGTTTGACTTCGCTTTAGAATTTTTGTACATTACACAATAGCTGATGCAAGTGTGTGTGTGTGTGTGTGTGTGTGTGTGTGTGTGTGTGTGTGTGTGTGTGTGTGTGTGTGTGTGTGTGTGTGTGTGTGTCTTTAAGACCAAAAACGAGAGAAACCGTTTGAGGAAGTGAAGCTTCGCTTTAGTTTCGCTTCGACAAAACTCGTATTTATCCAGCGCGTGCCATACGAAGGAGGAAGTTCCGTGTGGGTCTCGAGGACAGAAGCCAAGAGCAGCCCTGCGCGCGAATCATGGTAAGAGACTCAAAGTTCACCTTTAAACGTTTGAAAATGTCTAAATGTTTGCAAAGTGCTGCTGTGTCGTGAGAGTGAGCCGGCCTGTCCACTCGGGCTGCTGTAAACAACATATTTGTACGTGTCAGCTGCGATCCTGCACTTTTAAGGATAAATTCCATCCAAAAGACTCGAGTTCTTGTAACTAAAACACATACTTAAAAAACACCGTCCTAAAGGTCATTCTGGTAGAACGCAACTATATTTTAAAATGTTAGTTAACAGGTTAGATCTCTGAGCAGGTTTCGCCTCCTCTCCAGATCTGACCTGGATGAATGAGAACCTCCACAGATATTTAATATATTCTGAAGGGGATAATTTTCTTTTTGTCTGCCCTAAAAATGTGATCAACTTTGCCTGTGATGCAAATAAATGAATATGATTAACTAAAAGCCCAATATTTTCCAGTGGAAAAGAAAGTAGAAGCAATAAAGTTAATAAAGCCAAAGAGTTTCAGTACGTGAAGCTAATTGTGACTATAAACTGAAGGCATGAAGACTCTGATAGAGTTATTTAGACTATATTGTGTTTTTCCGTGACCAGATGGAGGCTTCTGACACAGAAGAGTTTGGTGTGGATGCAGGTCATCCTGGACCTCCCATCAGAGGCAGCAATGAGCTTCTCAGTGTTGCAGAAGAAGACAACCAGGTGAACGCACAACCTTGGAGAAAACATAAAGACCATTCTGCCCGAGTTTCACAGATGTCTCCCTCCAGATGGAGGAGTTTCTGGGCCCACAGGGGGAGTACAATGAGGAGGAGGAAGAGCGGAAATACTACAGGAGGAAGAGGCTGGGCGTCATCAAGAATGTTGTTGCTGCTAGCTTAGGAGCCATGATCGTGTACAGTGTGTACATGGGTGAGTCTGGCTGGAGAAAGGAAGTATGAAGAGGTGCGTTTGCAAATGCACACCAGTAAGCAGGGCATGTGTGTGGACGCTGCAGGTCTGCTGCAGATGCAGCTCATCCTCCATTACGATATGACGTACCGCGAGGTGAAGTACAGCAACCTCGGCCTGGAGGACATTGATCGCAAAATGCTGATGGGCATCAACGTCACACCCATCATAGGCCTGTTGTACACCCCCGTGCTCATCAGGTAGAAATGACCCAAGCTGCGTTTCCTTTCTTTATCAGGTGGGTGTCCTTGCTGTCGTATAAACTGTATTTATCCCAGGTTTCTAGGAACCAAGTGGATGATGTTCCTCGCTTCAGGAATCTATGCACTTTTTGTGTCCACCAATTACTGGGAGCGATACTACACCCTGGTTCCCTCGGCTGCAGCCATCGGCGTGGTCATCGTGCCGTTCTGGGCCTCTCTGGGAAATTACATCACCAGGTTGGTATCAGAGCGTGGCGAGGGGTCGTGCCGCGACCTTCATGAGTTCAAGGACATGAACTCTCGGTGCATGTTGTAGAAAACAAGGTATTATGGGCTTTAAACGACCTTTACGATCCCTCTAAACGGTTTAACGGATGGAGAGGAATTTTCAGACAATGCGGAGGATCCTCATTCATGTCTCCAAAGAACTCGGTTCCTGTTCTGATTGTGTGAATCATCCGCTGACCTCATTACGCTGCGGTTCCTCCCACACAGTGGCGACCTCTTTGATATGGTGTCAGATGGTAGAAATCCAGCTAAAAGAACAGCTACACGTGCATAAAGTTGAATCCACATCGCAAATGCACATTGGTGACATTTGCGGACTGTTTTTTACACGGCTAACAGACAAACGCCGGCTATCACTTAACCTCCTCCCTCGGCGGAGGTAATAACGCGCGTGCAAACCACATGCAGGATGGCGCAGCAGTACTACGAGTATGTCAACTACAGAGAGGAACACGTGCAGGAGCAGAAGAAGCTTCCTAAGGGAGCGTGCCACAGCTACATCGTCGTCTTCCAGTCGGTCTTCAACTGCATCTTTAACGTGAGTCTTCATCCGGCCATCATTTGTTCTCTGTGTGGTGTCCAACAGCTGCAGAAACACGTGGTCATGAGTTCCTACCCTCTCTCTCTTCCTCCTCAGCTGAGTTTTGTTTTTGCAGAGTTCCCCATGCGGTTTGTCCTCAACAGACACCTGAACGCCAACAACCACATTCTGCACAACGTCCAAACCTGCGGTAAACACACTTTCTGCGCACACGCGCGGGTCCGGCTGGTGGTGCGGTGGTGGACGTCTGTCGCCTCTTTGATATCGCTGAACTGACCAAATCCAACCAGAAGAAATGATTCTTTTTGTCACCATTACTGCTGTGAAATGAAATCTGAGGTTTAAGCGCGCTTCCCTAAACATGCTTCCTTTTTGTTAAAAAAGCCCAACTGTGCACGCATCTGATATGACCTAAGAGCGTCCCTGAGCTGTCGGTGGCTCATTTGGCTGTTTCCAGCCTGCGCTTTGGCTCACACCTGCTGTGTGTCTCCGCTAGGGGCCAACATCACAGGGCTGATCCCGGGCTTCAACAATACCATCCTCAACCGGCTGCCCAGCTCCATGCTGCTCATCGTGGTGGAGAGCGTCCTCATGGGCTTCGCCTTCCTGGCCATGATCATTGTAAGAGCAAAGAGGAAGCACACGTCAGTTGGCTGGTGTCGGCTGGTGTCGGTGTTCTCACCGGGGCAACCCAGTGGAGTCAGCGGTTGCTGGCAGCACCAGGGTTTATGACGCATGGCTAACATACAGGAGGACACGTGGACGTGAGATCCGCTGTGTTGACTTTTTGTACGTCGTTCAACCAATCCTCTGTTGCTCCCAGTTCCTGGTGCTGTGCGGCGCCGCCTACCGCCCCACCGAAGAGATCGACCTCCGCAGTATCGGCTGGGGAAACATCTTCCAGCTGCCGTTCAAACACCTCCGAGACTACCGTCTGAGGCTGCTCTGCCCCTTCTTCATCTACAGCGGCTTTGAAACCTTGTTTGCAGTCACCGGATTCTCTCTGGTACTGGATGTTTCTCCTCTCCAGGTTACGCGTAGAGAAATGGGACAGCTGGCACTCAGGCATGTGTTTTGATGTCACCCCTGCCAGTCCTATGGCGTGTGCGTTTTGGGGCTGGACAAACTCTGGCTCCTCCTGGTCGTCTACGGGCTGTCCTGCTCCGTCTTCTCGTCACTCTCGCTGAGCCTGCTGTACTTCCCCCGCTGGCTGTGTCTGATGGCGGGCGCTGCTGTCCACGTGATCGTGCTGGTGGTCCTGCTGGCGTTGCCTTTACATCCCAACAAGGCGGAGCTTCTGGGCCCGCTGCTGGTGATCTCTGCGCTCTGGGGTCTGGGCTCAGCCCTCAACAAGACGGGCGTTAGCAGTAAGCGAGCAGCACGTGTGCCACGCCCAGTCTGCTCACGGTTAACGCGCGCGTGCGCGCGTGTGTGTGTGTGTGTGTGTGTGTGTGTGTGTGTGTGTGTGTGTGTCAGCTGTGCTCGGTATGCTGTACGCTGAGGAAAAGGAACGTCTGGACTTTGTCTACGCCATCTATCACTGGTGGCAGGCCATCGCCATCTTCATAGTTTACCTTTGGTCCAACCTGCCGATGAGGGTAAGACTCGGTGTCACAGACAGAACTGGGAGGAAAAGGAGGAAAGCGTGCGCGTTAACGTGCTCCTGTCCACGCAGGCTAAGCTGTCCATCCTGCTGGCCACGCTCTTGCTGGCCTGTTACTGCTACTGGCTGATGGAGCGCCGCCTGGCCACAAGAGTGCCTTACAGGCTGCCTCGCATCCCTCGGCCCCGCCACAAGGTGACCCGTCACGCTCTTTCATCGACCGTAGGAACCACTCAGCGGCTCATTAAAAGATGTTTCTTTTTTGATATCTGCAGGTCAAAGGCTACCGCTATCTGGAAGAGGACAACTCGGATGAGTCAGATTCTGAGCACAGTGAAGAAGAGGAGGAGGAAGAGGATGGCGGAGGTCAGGGGGCAGAGGAGACGGAGGGAGAGGATGGAGTGGGAGAGCAGCCTGCAGGATCCCAGGGAGCTGCCTCACCTGCAGCGCTGCGGGGAGCGGCTGAGATCCACCATCGCAGACGGGATAACGCTCAGCTGAAGGAGGGGGAGAGAGAGGAGCGTGCTGGGGGATGAGAGGAGCGAGGGAAGGAGGACAGAGCAAAGGAGGGAGAGCGTCTGGTAAATACCGATGAGCTGATGCTGCATTCCTGTGTTAGAAATAATATTTATTCTTGTATGCAAAGACAAAGGCCTCACGCTGTCTGTTGGCCTGAAACGACAGCTCGCGCCCTCCAGGAGGGTGGAGACCTCTACACCCACAGGCTGAGCAGCTTCTGAGAGTAACAATAAAGTAATAACGGTGTGTAATAATACTCTCTCGCCCAAATAAATCCTGAATTGTGGCTAATATCACGAGGAAAAGAGGGATGAAGGTGTAGAACAGCAGCAGGCGTAAAAGTACGAAAAAGATCGTTATTTAACAATTACCAAAGCAAGCTGAAGTTCTCATTTTGTGTTGTGAATGTTGACGGTGTAAAAATGTATGAATATGTGCGTCTGGCCTGGTCTGTAAACGAGTTTGTAAACGAACCTTTCTCCTGCATCCGTCTCTTCTGTCAGCATAATAACGCCCAATCTGTTCACAGGAATAAACTTTGCTCTTTTTTTAAGTTCCTTAACTGCTGATGTTAAAGCTGCACGAAAACAGCAAAGAAAGTGATGCTGAATGTTTGCTTAGAATAAGGAAGGCAGCCTCTGCATCAGGGGTCAGCCGGGTCGTTGGTTCCTTCTGGGTGACGGTGTCACACAGGCGGATGAACAGACGTCAGGTCCATCAGCTCCCTGAGAGATCTCACTGCTGCTGCCTCTCTGAAGAGGCCCAGACATTCACCTCCACCTCTCAGGATTCTGTGAAGACGCCTCCAAAGTGCCCAAACGAACGTGGCCTAAAGCCCCCTGGTGGTTGGAGCCATGAACCCCATTCAGCTGTATTAGATCTCCCTCTCTCTCCCCCTCTGTCTCTCTCTCTCCCTCCCTCCCTCTCTCTCCCCCTCTGTCTCCCTCTCTCCCTCCCTAACCCTCTCTTTCCCCCTCTCCCCCTCCCCCTCCCTCCCTTCCCCCTCCCTCTCCCTCTCTCTCCCTCTCCCCTCTCCCCTCCCTAACCCTCTCCCTCCCCTCCTCCCCTCCCCTCTCTCCCTCCCTCTCCTCCTAACCCCTCTCCCTCCTCCCTCCCTTCCCCCTCCCTCCCCCTCCCCCCGCCTGACTCAGCAGATGGTAGTGGGCTCAGGCAGCGGTGAGGGTGGGGAATGTGGGGCTGTTGTTGCTCTATTCGTGCAGGTCAGCAGAGCGGCTCAGAACAAGGCGGTGGGACTGTGGGCGGAGAATGAGGCGGATTTGGGAACTATTTGGCGGAGCCTCTTTTAACTGGGACTCCTGGAAGTTGAGGAAATTGGAAGAGTTTCGTGGCTGAAGGTGAAATAAGACCACTAACACAAGAGGACTGATGCTGTCGGCCATTTGTTTTAACCTCATCAGTGGCCTCAGCCGGGAAACCAAAGTAGCCGTTGCTGTGGCAACCGCCCTCATCCGCAGGCCTTTGATCCTGACGTCATCTCCAACGTCATGGTCACCCTCTCACACACACACACATCATTGTACTTGTATCTCTGTGAGGACTTTCATATAAACTGTGTTACCCAGCCCCTAACTTAGCCGTCCCAGCTGACCCTGACCCTTGACCCTGACCTAAACCCAGTTCTAACCCCAACCTTGAAACCACGCCTGGCCCTCAATCAGCCCTTTGGAGGTGTGTTTGGAGCCGCGCTTCTGCTTGCTGTGAACAGCACCAGCTACATGGCTGCTTCTGTACCCGACCTGCAGGTGCACGCTCCTCGTGCACGCCGAGCCTTTGGTCCTGGCAGGAGCTCGTTTGGATGTGACAGTATCAGAGACGTGTGAGCATCAGCTCTTATTGCCTCCGTATCCTCCACGCCGCTGAGGCCTCCAGGTCATTTCCTCCACACTCGTGCTCTGTTTACACGCGATGAGTCGGGACGTTAGGATTCGGGAAATCTGTAATGACTTTTCTGTCGCCTTTGTCCCTTTTCCCCACCATCTGTCTGGAAGTAGAGCAGTGAAGAGTCTATCCTGGACAGGTCTGGCCTCGGGTCTGCTTCTGCTTCTGGGCCTGCAGGGTTTACCTCCGGGTGGCTCCTCTGCGGTTTCTTCTGTCCCAACTGTTATTCAGAAACGTCCATGTAAAGCTGATCTTGTTAGGTGACTTTTCTGCCGTGAGTGTTGCCTTGGGAACAGTCCAGCCCCTTCGCTTCCTCGTTCTCTGAAGCCTTTCCTCTTTTACCCCCCACGTGACTGCAAGCGTCTCTGTGCCCCGGTGACCTTTTGCGGTGTGGCAGCTTTAAGGTCGTCGGCTGGTGCGTCCGATGAGCGGCCGCGCTCAGGTCTCCGCGCCCGTTTTGACGAACGTCCGTTAAAAGGAGCCGGGCCGTGCGAGGAAGAGTGGGCTGTGAGTTAACAGCCTTCGCCTCCTCCCGCTGACCGCACATCTGAGCTGCGGCTCTGGCGGGTTATTACTGCTCGCGCTTTATTGCTTTTTTATTGCCTGTCCCTCCGCGCCGTTATTAGGAAGGATGGTTTGGGTTTTATGGCGATGCTGTGATTGCCGGTCAGCACGGTTGCTGTAATCATCAGCCCTGATTTAAAGGAAACATTTGCATTTCCTGCACGTCTTCATTCTCTCTCTCCGCCCTCTCTCTCTTGCTGCCCCTCTCTCTTTGATGATGGGGGTATTTCTATTCTGTGGGGGCTGTGAGCTCAGCGAGTTTGTTTTTGTCCCCGTAATCCCCTCAGCCAGCGCGCCAGCATATAAAAGTGGCCGGGGGGCCTAGCCTGGCCTCACCCGGCTTCAGTCTCCGTTTTGTGAAACCTCTGTTACGGACACAGCACAACAGGTAAGAGGAGGAGAAAAAAGAAAGGATCCGAGAGGATTTGATTGTGTGTGAGGGCTGGTTGAGTACACCTCTGCTTTAGCTTTATTTCATTTTTTAGAGCAGCAGCCACCGCTTTGCTTCTGTAAAAATCCCAATTTTAGCGCGGTAAATGTGGCTTTAACGTGGTTCCCTGAGGAGACGGCGTGAAAGGCGTCACCGAATTCATCTTGTCCTCCTCAGTCGTCATGTCTGGAGACAAAACCAAGGCTGCTTCCCAGACTGATTGGAAGATGGCTCAGAATAAGATGTCTGAGATGGGCATGGCACCCTACAAGGTACGCTTCTCACGCTGCCATCCCATCACCTGCTGCTGGCCACAGTCTCGCTCCCGGGCCGATGTGGGCTGTCCCCAGCGGGGGGGCTCGTGGCTTTACTGCATGTGTCA
The DNA here is from genome assembly GCA_015343265.1 of Pao palembangensis. Classification (NCBI taxonomy): domain Eukaryota; kingdom Metazoa; phylum Chordata; class Actinopteri; order Tetraodontiformes; family Tetraodontidae; genus Pao; species Pao palembangensis. Next base: position 15,077,946 of record CM027089.1, on the reverse strand, counting down.
GGACACCTTCTCATATTCGGTCCCCAGATGCATCTGTACGAGCAGGAGAACTTCCAGGGCCGCGCCATCGAGATCACCGCTGAGTGCGTGAACGTGTGTGACGTGGGGATGGACAAGGTTCGCTCCCTTCGCGTCGAATGTGGTCCGTAAGTATCCCGAGTGCGTCCGCCTACACGTGTAATGTGCCCAGCATCCGCACTCCTCCTCTGCACTCCTCTTTTACCTCTCCATTACAGGAGATTTCACATTTTCGGGAGTTTGGCTGATGCTTTTATCTCAGCTGATTTGCATCGAGTGCTCGGGCAGACTAATGTGGCGCTCGGCTAACGCTGCAGATCCGAGGAGGCCGGAAACGGATCAGAGCAAATAACCGGAAGGCTGGAGGCCAGACGGCCGTCCTACAGCTGGCTTTGACCATGTGATGTCATCTGTGTGATGAGGCAGACGGGCAGTAGAACAGAACAGAACAGAAGTTAGAACTTTATTTTATCTCAGACATGGGAAATGAACTTGTTGCAGTAGCAGTCGTTAACAACAATAACCTCAATAACACTATTTACACCAAGAGCAGACTAAGAATGTGCAACATGAGAACGTGCAACTAGAACAAACAAGCCTGAAAGTACAACAGGCAGAGCACATCAGATGGAGGTGTAGAATAGCGTTATTGCCCTGGATGGCAAAGATTTCCTGAATCAGTCTGCTCGAGAAGGAGCGCCGCTGCCTGTCCAGTAGCGGGTGGAGCGGGTGGAGCGGGTTATCCAGGATAGACAACAGTTTGTTCAGTGTCCTCCTTCCCACCACAGCTTCCAATGTGTCCAGTTTGCAGCCAATCACAGAGCCAGCCTTCCTGATCAGTCTGTTCAGTGTGTTGGTGCAGCCAGGTGCTCGTAGTCCTCCACCACCACCACCAGTCTACTTTGGTGCTTTAAAATCAGCCCTTGCTGAGAGGCTCCATCAGCAGGACTAAGATGAGCTAAACCAGGGTCGCTAGGGTCACTGGGATGACTGGGATGACTGGGCTCTCTGGTGCTGTTAGGTGCCCATTAGCTTAACCGTGTTAATAGCGCAGTGACGTTTGCTCCTGCTGGTCTCTGTAAGGACACTGTGAACGCCTGTATCGCTCCGTTCAAAGGCCGCCTCTCCTCCGCAGCTTTGTGGGCTTCGAGCAGATGAACTTCTGTGGTGAAATGTTCATCCTGGAGAAGGGCGAGTACCCCCGCTGGGACTCCTGGAGCAACTGCCAGAAGAACGACTACCTGCTGTCCTTCAGGCCCATCCGCATGGTAAGGCACCGGCTCCGCCTGTGACGCAGGAGGCTTCCACACCCATGGCGTCCTTGTCATCTATTTGTGCTCTTCAAGGACCCTGAGAAGCACAAGATATGCCTGTATGAGGTGGGAGAGTTCAAGGGCCGTAAGATGGAGATCATGGACGACGACGTTCCCAGCTTGTTCTCCCACGGGTTCACCGACAGAGTGGGCAGCGTGATGGTCAGCTGTGGCACGTGAGTTCAAAGGCAACGCCACAAGACTTAACAGAGCTTTGACAAACGGGAGTGGGCGGAGCCACCGCTAGCTCAGCTTTAAAGAAGGATTTATTCATTTGTGCTTTTTTTTGTGGGAACGTCAGTATTTTCTTTGAAGCTGAATCTTTCCTCTCTCTTTCGCCGCTCCTCAGCTGGGTGGGGTACCAGTTCCCCGGCTACCGCGGCAGCCAGTACCTGCTAGAGAAAGGAGAGTTCAAGCACTTCAACGAGTTCGGGGCCCGCTGCCCACAGATGCAGTCCATCAGACGCATCCGGGACATGCAGTGGCATCCACACGGATGCTACACCACCTCCTCCAAGTGAAGCGTAGCCAGCGCGAGGAAGAGCAGCACTGGAGGAGAAATACAGGCTGAGCACCCTCACGCAGGTGGAGAAGAGAGGGTGAGGTAGGAGCAGAAGGAGGAGGGTGTAATTATTTCTCCTCTGCCCCACAGAGGAAAGGCTTTTATTTTTAGATGTGAACATTGTAATCTAGTGGCCAATAAAGAAAAGAATCTTTTTAAACAGAAGGAGGAATAGTCCTGCCGACTCTGGAGTCGATCTATGCTTCCTCTCTGACCGTCTCTTTCAGCTTCTCTTCTGCACGCTCCCTCCTTCCCTAAAACTTTTCCTCCACATCACATGGGCGTCAGCCCCCGCCATCACTCTGACTGCCTGCAGAAGCAGAACGGATGTGTGTTTGCGTGGAGGAGGAGCAGAGGCAGCCGGGAGCAGGGCTCCATGCGCTGTCTTCAGATTCTTACAACCGTAGACCCAGTAAACAACCGAAACCGGTCTGGTTTCATTAGACCGGGTTAAAAGGTTTTTATGGATAGATGCAACCAACAGCCCTCTAGTGCTGTGTGTGTGTGTGTGTGTGTGTGTGTGTTTGTGGTCTTGTACTTGCTAAGTGAGGACGTTTTGGCTGGTCCTCACAAGCTCAAAGGCCTGTTTGAGGGTTGAGACTTGGTTTTAATGTTGGGGTTCAGGCTAGGGTTCAGCTTAGGCTTAGGGTCAGGAGGTTATTTGGGTTAGGGTTACACTATAGCTATATAATAAACTACAGCAATCATTTCCTGAACCTGGAAACGACTTCTGTACTTCAGGTTTTCTGCCCTCTAGCGGCCAATGAGGTAATGAACTAGTAATTCCTGTATATTTTCATCTTATAGTGAGTGTTGCTGACTGGTGCGTGCGTCAGATTGATGTTATCCTGTGGGGGGGTGTTAAAAACAAACAAGCTTACCAGAAATCTGTAGGCTGGTCCTCATGCCTGCTTGTGACTAAGAGCCACATTAGTCAGGAGGAGCGTAACCTTTATGTATGATGTAGTATTTTGTTCCTGCTGGAGGTGAAAAGATGTGGAAATGTTTCCTGAAAAGCCAACTCATAACGCTGGAAAATGATGGAAAAAAAAAGACCACAGCTCTGCTGTTACAAACAGGAAAGGGGTCCAATCCCACCATCCCTTTCCCACCCAGAGGCTTTCTGGGAGGATGCAAGTCTGCCATGACCCCCGTTTAACCATTTAACTACTCATTAAGGCAAATATAGAATCAGCCAAGCATTCATGCAAACGGACACGATCCAAACAACCTGCTAATGGTGGGAAACCGCTGATCCACTGGGATTTTCCAGGACGTCCAAACTAGAGAAACTATTAATGAGGGGAACTTCTCTGGGGAAACGTTCCGGCTGTAACTCAGATACAGAAACTTCAACCACCACCTGTTACCAGCGAGGTCTTTGTGTTAAGAAGATGTGCATTTGAAGGTTTTATAATATTAGATGTATCTGATTTCAGTGCGAACACGTTAAGGCACAGACTAACTGAACCCTGATCGAATGACACACGCGGCTTTCAGCCTAAAGCAGCAGCTCCTGAATGCAACAACTTCCTGCGTTTTTCTGTCTAATGCATTAGTGGTTTGCATAGAAGTCTCAGCATCGATTCGTTCATTGTGTGCAACTCTTCCTCCTGAAGCTAATCAAATATTTAATCCAATCAACATCACATTTCGGGCTGCGGGGGTGACGTCAGGGACGAGAAGGCTGCATGGAAATACAAAAATAATGAGTTGCGTTTCCGTAAACCACATCAGAGGACGCCTCAGTCACTGTTAATTTCAGTTTGACCGCCTATTGTGATGCTTTAATAGCTTTGTGTCTCTGCTGGCAAATCCTCTCGTCCATGTACAACAAAAGGTCCGACTGCGACACAATGACACGATTATTAGCGGACGTGTCACGTGTGCGAGCTCAAAAGGGTTAGAGTTTAACAGCTATTTATTTAACAGCTAATTTAGAAATCGCAAAGGTCCAGTTACCTTTAGTTATATAAAACTCACTGGTAACAAAAATGACAAATAATCAATGTATACAAAGGATAGAATACAGAAAAGAATTCTACAGTTGATTTAAAAAAATGTCGATAGGGTTTAGCTTTAATTGTAGTTGAATGAAAAGATATTTATTTTAAGAATCGAACAAGAGGAGCAACGAACATATTTTAGTCAGTATGAAAATATTAATAAAATCATAGCTGGCTAGTTCTGTGTGCTTCATTTCTACGCTGAAACAAAATACTACAAAAATTCAACTAATTAATCTGGATGTTTTACTTTTGAGGGTATTTAGTTGAGGTGAGCCAACGAACCCCAAAATATGACATCATCGCCCAAGTCCTGAACTAAAAAGACATTTTCTCAGCTCAGTCTTGGTGTTTTCTTCAAAACAAAGGAGAAAAGACATTTTCCTCTTGTCGCTTGGGTTCAGCCTATTAATACACCCAGATAAGACACCTACTGTGGGCTGAGTTACCCAGCATGCAGTTAAACATAGAATGGAGGAGTACTGACGTCAGACACACACACACACACACACACACACACACACACACTCGCTTCCAGGCTCGTCTCTGATGTCATCCTGTGAATTGGGACTGTTTTCAGCAGCAGAGCATTGTGGGATAGCTTGTAGAGCTTAATGACTCCTGGAGGTATAGCACTGCTGAATAATGGGTAGAGAGCCAGAGAAAACACACACACACACACACACACACACTTGCCATCTACAAGGGATAATGAAGTATGTGAGATTCTTTCTAGATAGATAGATAGATAGATAGATAGATAGATGACTGACTTTTCGTTCTGTCACCGTCACAGCACACAGGCACAGAAGTGATAACAAACTTTTGCACAAAGATGCTATTTTTAAACCCTCATCGCCTGTGAGGAGACGCCTGTGTTTAGGTGAGAAATACGGGATCACTGATGTCACAGACTCCGCCCCTTGTCTGGGCGCTGCGGAGGAGTGAGAGGCTCAGAGGCACGGGTTCCTGCACAGCTCTGCCGCAGCAGCAGGTCTACGGTGAGGAGACAATGATCCTCGAACCTGGAATTTCAAAAAGGAAGTTTGGAAGGTTTGTCTGTGGTTACACCGACCATGAAGGTAGAACCAGCAAGAAATTTCTGGTTCTTCTTCTACGTGAGTAGTTGCAGTTGTCATCTGACCCCAACAAGAAACAGCAGCAATTAAAACCACCTTTTAACAGGAAGAAACCTTGATCAGGACCAGGCTGATATGGGGGACCCTCCTGCTGCTGGCCGGCTGGGTAAAGAAGGAGGAGAAGAGGGGAAGGACAGAAGGAGGAGAGGATAGACACGTATGGTGTGTGTTGGAGGCTTTTTTGGAGAAGATAATGATTACTCATTGATTGACTCACTGAAGTCTTTAAACTGATAATAAAACACCGTTAAACGTTTTACCGGCAATCGTTTCCTGGATAATATGGTCCTAGAAGAAACACCCGCCTGACAGCGGTTGCAGCTGTTGCTGCTCTTTGTGAGGAACCAGATTGCACGTGTGCGTAGAGCCAGAGCGCACTAACTAAACACCCCAAACCAGCAATGAAGGAGGCGAGGGAGGAGCCAGCATCCTCTGCTTTCTTCTCTTTTGAAGAAGGGCTTCATGCTCTGCAACCCAACTCAAATGAATTGCGCGTGTGCCTGTAGTTGTGCCATTTTTCTCCCGTCCAGACACACATATGCAGACTCGGGGCTGCACAAACGCTTCGAGCTGGCAGTTGTGCGTCAGCTGCCATTCAGAGTCTCTATCAGATGTCTCAGGCTGACTGTTGAGTGATGTAAGTCTGATGTGTAACTCCTCTCCATTCTGCTCAGACAAACGAGTGGGCGTGCGCAGCTTCACGGAGGACGGATCGGATCGAGGCGCAGAGGGAAGAAGCGGTTCAGTTTGCTGACAGGGTTCGAGGCTCGGCCAGCAGTCCCGCTGGTTCCGGCAGGAGCTTCAGCAGATTCTACCTGTGTCGTCTTTATGTGCGGATGAAAGAGCATTTCTGCCGCCACGGGCTGGATCTGTGTTCAGGAGCCCTTCCCTCTTCAGTAGTATTGTGTGCCCATCTGCGTCACGCATGAGGCACGGCTCAGGGTTAAAAATAAAAGATGCAGCAGATGGATGCAACCAGAGCGGAGAGGGGGATTGACGACTACGGGTGAGGATATAGAGGGGATGTGAGGGAGGATTGTAATAAATCAGGCCATGAATGGGCCCTTTATTTATTCACCAGCCTCGCCTGCAGATATAATGTCTGTGATGGGACAGAATATGTGTTTGGACGAGGGAGCTGACACAGATCCTGCAGAAGAAAAAAGGCGTGAATCAGTGGGGTTTAATAAACTGTGACCACAGTGAGTCCATAAAAGGGCTGTTTTCCAGTCTCTAAGCCGCCGTAATCACCTTCAGTGTGGATCCTGTCTGGACTGTTAGCTCGCGTTAGATGAACTGTTTTCCTCTGTCTCTCCTACAGCTGCCACCAATAAGCAGGACAGGAGAGTCAGCGTCTGGGCTTTGTTAGCTTTGTGATCACACTGACTAGAAACCAAAGGTGACACTTTTCAAACCAGCTTTAAAGTAAATATAACAACAGCGCTACAGAGCATCCAGCCATCGTCACCTTGACCTTGACCTTGAGCCCAAGTGTGCATCGCTCACGCAGCAGGAGGAGGCAGGCCTGCAAAGGCCTTGCGTCAAGGTCCAAGCCAGCTGAGGTGCTGCTGTTGTGACCTTGGCGGAGCAGCTTATGCTCAACCCCCCTCCAGCGTGGGTGAGGTAAAAGCATTCTGAGCGGGCTGAAATTCTGCCGCAGCCTCCTGAAACTCACCGTCAGTCATCTGCAGTTACTGACACAACCACTAATTAGGTTTGGGGGTAATTACTCCCCTTCACACATACAAGCCTTTCGTAAGCACCAAAACGGCACCAAAAGGATTGTTTTATAGGACATTTACATTCATTTACCTTAATATTGCTGTTGACAGGGGCCCGGAGGCACAGCGGGCATTCTGTGTTGAAGTGAAGACGGCTCCTGTCTGCCGAGCATCAGACGTAAATCAGTCGCTGAACTGCCCTCACCCATCTGTGACTGTGTCCGTGAAACCTCCCAGGCTTCTTTATGGTGTTTGCAGCCATCCTGCAACGTTGGCGACTCAGGCAGAGGCGAGTGGGATTCCGTCTGGCACTCGCTGCGTCACAACTTTGACGTCCCTGCATGCAAGGATAACTCACTGGGCCGCAGGCTGGGCGTAAAATACTTATTTAAAACAGTCCTCACGTCATGTTTCAGCTTCCTGCATGAATGCTGACGTCAGACAAGATTCCTGCTGGTCATTTTTCTTGGTACGTGCGCATCAAACCACAACTTATTTGAACACCAGCACACTCATGGCTGCGCAGATGGGCGCACAAAGTGGGCAGCGGGTGTGAGAATGACAACGGTGTTCTTCAGAAACAACACTTAGACAAGTTCTGCACGTCAGGGCAGCAAATGCAATCAGCGTGAAAAGAAAGTTTAAAGCTGAGACGGAAAAACCTGGCGGTCGGTCCTGAGACAAGGGCGATCGTTTGGACCTGACAGTGTAAATCCACCTTTGTCCAGCTGCTGGACGGGTTTTGTTAAAACGCTAAAGCAGCTGAAGCTAAAAGAGTTTCTTCTGGGTCTCAGATGACGCAGTAGCAGCCACAGCGGCACAGGGACGTGGCTTATCGTTATAAAGGGATCTTTAATTGTTAAAAAGAGACGGGAGGAGAATTCTCACCTTCCTCTGTAATCCCTGAACATCTAGACTTTGTGTACACCCGATAATGAAATGCACGTACGCTGTCGCTAGCATACGACACTTGCAGCAAGAGAGGAGGCAGAGCGAACAAACGTGAGATCTGTGAAGAAATCCGTGAAAACCAAACAGCTGCAGTGACGCAAAAGCTTCACAGACCTCTGTGAGTCCTGAAGGAAACATGTCATCATGCATCCAGATCACCACAGATGAGTTTGTTTCTGATGAACACGGAGCTGAAGGTTTCCTGCAGAGGTTGTAGGTTGCTCAGATCAGGGAGGATCCAAAGAAGCAACTGAGTGACTCAGTGATCAGGTTCACGTCCTGTGATCAAGAGTGACGCAGACGTTTGACCCCGTAAGCTCTCAGCGCATTCTGGGTTACACTCCCGATTAAGCTAACTTTTACAACTAACGTATTAAAGCTTAAAGTTCAGGAAACCATCATCGTATTTTGATTCTTATTTCTTTTCTGCTTCTGCATGTCTTTTGCTGCCCGGCTTCTAAACCACGATGTTGCATCTAACCAAGCGGTCAAAATAACATCAATCTTCCTTCATGGTTGTTGTTAAAAAGCAGCATTTTGTGAGGATGAAAAGACCTGTAATTTGATTGAAAAAAACAGATATTTTGGATCTGATATTTTGCGATGGTAGTGTCTTTTCCATATGCACATTTTTAATCATTTTAAAATGGGAATAAATATGATAGAGGTTGCTTTGAGTAGTTTGCTCTTCAAAATTCACCTAGTTGTAATCTACATCACACAGAAATGTCATAATCTATTTAGATTTGTTAACACACCCTCATGATGCTGAATGTTGGCAAATCAAAGCATTTCAATGTGCGTTTTATATAAAAAAAGAAGGCAACGGGCCCTCTTGTGTTTCAGGAGCTCAGTAACTGGCTGCCTTATAAGATGAAAAACCAATAATGCCTCTGCAGTGGGCATTGTGCTGGAGACAGCATGGAAGAAAAAACAGAAGAATATGGTTAAACGGAAGCAGTGACGCTGCAAATGACGAGAAGAGTGAATCAAAAGGGAGGGCGCAATGACAATAATGCAAAGGGAGGGTAGGAAGATGAAGTTCTTTGTGTGAAACAATTGCACAGACACTGAAATTGCTTCTGCCTCTGTGAAGGTAGATGGATAACGAGCAGCTTGGTGGACAGTTTCCTTCCAAAAACAACGTGACGTGTTGAGTCAGGAGTCTTTTTCTGGTCTTTTGTTTCGCTGCGTGTGTCACCCATCTGTCTTCTGTCTCAGTACTTTCCACACGCGTGCATGTCCGTCCGCAGCTGCTGTCCTGGGCCTCTCAGAGGGACGCGTCCACATGTCCCCGCAGCATCACGCCATTGCAGAAAAGACCAGTTCATGCTCCACACGTGCTGTGGGTGCTCCTCAAAGTTCTGTACAGGGAGGAGGGTGTGTGTGTGTGTGTGTGTGTGTGTGTGTGTGAGGGTGAACCGAGGGGCAGACGGCTGGGGAAAGCCTCCTTCTGAATGTGCACCATAGTTACACAAACACGAGCGGTGATTGGTCCTCAAAGATTCGGTGCCTACACAGTCCTGCAAACCTTGATGTGTGGGTGACTGGCACAACACAGGCTGGGCTGACACGCCACGGTGGCATTTAGACAAAAGTTGCCTCTCAGCAGGCAGGCAAGCAGTCTCAATCTCTCCTTCTCGCGCTCTCTCTCACACACACACACACACACACACACACACGCTTGCACAGCTGGTGTTGTGGGTGTGTGTGAAGGGGAGGTACTGTGAGGTTCTGGTCCCGGATGGCCAGGAGGTGTGGGTGACCAACACACATGCACACACTGTATGATAGATCCCCTCATTACTCACATGTTTACCACCGCATGTGCCCGAGTGCACGGCACGCACCGTTTCCACACGCATCCTCATTTGTGTGCACATGTACTCTTGAACGGGATTATTCACTTGTTCAGTCGTCTGTTGTGCAAACTGGATTTACTACACAACACCATCTCTGTCTTCCTGCTACACCTTCCTGGCATCCACCTTTCTGTCCACACGCTGTTAACGATCTGCCACATCTGCTAATCAATCATTAGATGCCATCTTGAAAGCCTGCAAGCAGCTCTTGATTGATTTTGAGCTCTCAGAGCCGGTTGTTTCTTTCTCTCAATCCTGCTTTCACCAGGTTGAAATGAATGAAATTAAAAGAGCAACATTTGGGAGAGAAAAACACAACCTGTTTACTACAGTTGCATTTCCAGATGCGTTGAGTCTAACTAAACACATTCAGAATTCCTCAAGAAATCATGTTGTTTTTAATTTAAAATTGTATATCGGTAACGCCACTGAGCTCTTTTCTGTGGTCCTGATTGCCTTATTTGGCCAGTTTAAGTTGTTGCGGCTGAGAAATCTGCTCATAGGCTAAATCACCTCCATAATAAACTCTGCTGCTGCTTTGAGTGACTCTTTTTTGGCACTGAAACTTTCCTTACAGCTGAATCATAATTCGGGGGCATCCTCCTTTCCTTTGACAAAAGCACCCAGACCGTTTCTTCTTGCCTATCTGTCTGGCGGCAGCGCGCCGGAAGTAGACCATAACCAGTAAAAACAAACAGAAAAAACAACCCTGCGCTTCTCCTCCGCTCATCCACAAAGCCCAGTCATTATTACTGGGCAGCGTGCCGTCCTCACCCCCTCCTTTCCTCTTCTCCTCTCCGTTTCTACTTCCACACACTCGTTTTCGCCCTCCCATCTTGCGCGTTTCAGCTTGTCGTCCGTTTGCGTGCATGGCTCCAACCAATCTTTACGCGCGTACCAGCCTCTCCAAGAGAATCCCCTACGGTCGGCCCCTCCCCTCGCCGGTTCCTGCCGCCCTCACTCATTCATGACCCGGGATTGGTGACGTAGGAGATTCCACGATGCCCACTACCGTAGGCAATAACGGGATGCTCGAGTATATATGGGACATTGGTGGCGACCAAGCGGCACACTCTCAGTCGCTCCGACTCGGGAACCAGGGCATCAGCGGAGATAGCAGGCTTTACTTCGCCCTTTCAGGCTAACTCGCTTTGGGCTTTGGTTCAAGATGGAAACTTCTTCGATTATTCGGAGCCGACGATGCTCCGTCATGCGCAACTGCAAAAGTAAGAACTCTCTGTGTTTATTATTATTATTATTATTATTATTATTATTATTGTTGGATACCGCGCCGATAACGATATAGATTCAGGTGATTTGCTTTTAAACAACTGCTGAGAGAGACATTTTCAAAAGGACTTTGGACAACCGATATTAATTTTAACACAAATAAACGATTGGACGAAATGGCATGATACAAAAAATACGCATAGAATGTTCTGCCAGAAAGTGAATTTTTTTTGCAAATTGTAATAGGTTTTATCACGTGAATAACTCGTAAAATGAATAATTTGACCGTTAAAACGTTAAGGCTTCGCCCGAACAGTTCATCCTGCTGTGCGTAATGCGTAAAAGTATGCGTGTGACGTAAACGTTAACTCTGTAGCTGGGATTATAATATTGTTTCAGCTAAAATAATACTAATATTCCAAAAAAAAAGCCATTTTGATCCAATCTTGTGGCCAAAATAAAAAACAGGCGCAGTGTGTTTATAGACTGTGATTTAACGACGCGACAACGTTCTTGTCCAGGCGGTCTCTCCCTGTGGCTGGTGGTGTGGCTGGTCCTCGGCAAGCCAAGTCCGACATCGGCGTGCCCGCATCTTTGCGTGTGCTACCCGACTCCAATGACTGTGAGCTGCCAGGCGCAGAACTTCACCGCTGTACCGGTGGGAGTGCCCTATGAATCGCAGCGCGTATTCCTCCAGAACAACCGGATCACGGAGCTCAGAGTTGGCTCTTTTGGCTTCGGAACTCAGGTAAGAGAGGAAGAGTCTGAGAGGAAGGGGGGATTAAGCACAGTTACATCTAAAATAAAATACATTTTCTTGCATTAGGTTCTGTGGCTGTTCTCCAACAACATTACGTGGATTGAGGCGGGGGCCTTCAGTGAGCTGAGGGATTTGGAGGAGTTGGATCTGGGTGACAATCCGGGCCTCCGCAGGCTGGAGGGGGGAGCCTTCCGTGGACTTGAGAAGCTCCAGAGCCTCCATATGCACCGCTGTCGTCTCTCTGCCCTGCCCCATGACATCTTCCACAAACTCTATAGCCTGCAGTTCCTCTATTTGCAGGTAGGGGGAAGGACACGACTACGCACGCGCAGCTGTGACCCTGATCAAGCGTGATGCAGCCACCTATTGAAATCAAACCATAGGCTACCATAGTTTCAAGTATTGCCGTTTATATTTTGTACAACACAGCTCCTTCTTGTCTTGTCCAGGAGAATCACCTCCACTTCCTGCAGGATGACATCTTCTCTGACCTCATCAATCTGAGCCAGCTTTTCCTGCATGGCAATCGCATCCGCACGCTCTCAGAGAACGTGTTCCGAGGCCTGGTCAACCTCGACCGCCTTCTCCTGCACGACAACCGCATCAGACAGGTGAACCGCCGCGCCTTTCGTGACCTCGGCCGCCTCACCATGCTCTTTCTCTTCAACAACTCCCTGGCTGAGCTGCCCAGCCAGACCCTGAGGGACACCCAAAGTATCGAGTTCCTCCGCCTCAACGCCAACCCTTGGTCCTGTGGCTGTGAGTCCCGGGCCCTGTGGGAGTGGTTCCGCGAGGCCCGCGTCTCCTCCTCAGAGGTCATTTGTGCCTCCCCTTCCACCCGCCGGGGCCAGGACCTCCGCTTCCTCCGTGAGATGGACTTTGCTCTCTGCCCCTTACCCGACCCAGGTTCTATCGCCGGCTCCACCACCACCACATTCAGCACCAAAACCCGCTGGTGGTTCCACAAAAACAAGCCACAGTCATCAACAAAAGGCGTCTTTGAGAAAACCTCCGAAACGGTCAAGGCCGGTCTGTACGGGAAAGGCCCGTCCACGACCACCTCGGTAGTCAAGTACGAGTTAGGGGAGGACGAGCTGGCGCTGCCCAAACTCGACCCGGAAGAGTACTGGGAAAACTACGGTAACGAGGACTCAGGCATCACTGTGCGGTGCTTTGAGCTTGAATGTCCACCTGAATTTGACTTGCCTCCATCTTCTTCCTCCCCCTCCTCGTCCTCTCCCTCTCTGGCGGCGCTCTCTGTTGTCAGCGTCCTCCTCCATCTACTGGTTGGCTGAATTGGACTCTTACTGCCACAGCCCCTTCCCCCTTCCAGCCTGTTTTAAAGGCTGCGAGACCCCCTGATAGACTCTTTACACCCTCTTTGCCCACTCTGCTGTTAGCCATTTCTGAAGGCACAGCGAGGGAGATGGAGGGGAAGGCTAGATTCTAAATCTACCACGTACAGGGCTCCACATTTTCCAGGGCTGCTCAAAGTTCTTCAGCTGAGGTCACGAATTTATTATATTCTACAGGCATGGCCTTCTCTGCTTTGCCTGCATGATGTCATAATTCCCTGTAATCAGGGCACCGAGGGCTTCGTCCATCACTAGTATCAGTGTGATTTACAGTTGTGTCAATTTTGTCACCTTAACTTAGTTCAACTAGTTGCAACCAATTAACTGGCTGCTGCGAGTCCTTAAATTACTGTTAGTTTTCAGTGCACAGTAATGAATACTGTAACACTTAAAGTGTGTAAATAGTTGTGTATTTGTGTGAGTGATAAGAGCGCAACCACGTTCGCGTCCTGCAGGATGGTTCTCCTCCAGGACGCAGTCAGGACGATGAAGACTGATGAGTTAGAAATGGTAAAAGTGAAAGTGAAAGGCAATTAGGAGGTAAAGGAAACCAAGGAAAGCGAAGGAGCGATGAGAGAGAGAAAAGGCAGGAACATGCAGAGGAAGAGAAGCAAACGTGCTCACGGGTAGATGTTCGGTTCATCCACCTCAGCTATTCTCTGTGATTACTGTGTCCTTTGACAGCCACAGGGAAGGAGTGCTTCCTGTCAGGGAGCTGCAGATTTCTTTATTTTTGGGAGGCTTTTTTTTTTGGATAGATGTGTCTTTCTGTGACATATTGATATAATGTGTAAAAACTGTTGACTTGAATGCAGAAGAAGCTCTTGATAAAAAATCTAATACACTGATTATCTCCGGAATCGTGCCTTTTTACTGAAACAAAGTGCCGCGGCCTCAGTTTGTGTCCAGACAAATGGAAAGTAGCAGATTGAAACTCTGACTAAAGCGTGACTGAAACCAGCCAAAGGTCACAAAAACACCGCGACCACATGGACCCGATGTCACAGAGAGGCCGCTCAGAAGGTCTCTGACTGCGAAGGCATCTGTGAGTGTGTGTGTGTGTGTGTGTGTGTGAGATGAAGAATGATGAATGGATTCACAAGCTGGTGCCATCGCACAAGCAAATACGTCATCCATTCTGTCGCCGCTCTGATTCATGCGATTCACGGATGGCCGATGCCAGATGGACGGCAGAGGCGCAAATTAGCTGTTAGAGACGCTACCGAGCAGCGAGGAGGTCTGGAGACAAAGTCCAGGCTGGCGCTCTGACGTGATGACAGACACGACGGAGATGATGCGGACAGACGGTCTTAAATACAACAACCCGCAAATAACTACAGCTGAGCTCGTGAAAGATGTAGACCAAACGCTTCAAGTGTGCTTCAAGAGATGGAGTACACACGCGCGCTCCTTCTTCTTCGGTGGTTTTGTTCCATCGTTACCTCTTCACAAGCGAGATACTGCAGATGTGCCGGTGCGTATTTGTCTTTGTTTCCTCAGCTTCACAGGAAGTGAGAGGTCAAGGCTGAGGTCTCGAGTAGGAGTGAAAAAGTAGGAGGCACACACACACACACACACACACATGCGCACACGCACACGTAAAAGAGGTGATTTCAAGAGATAATCAGTGCTGTTTTGCTTTGTAATCTCCTGGAGGAGGTCAAACTGAGCCTGGGTGCTCGAGACAGTGAGGTCACTGTCGGATGACCAAAGTGCCAGTTATACCATATTCCCCAGTTTCCCTTGTTGGGTTTGTCCGTGTTTACGGTCTGTGTTTTGTACATAATAAAAAATAATAATGAAATATGACTGACTTGGTTTACTTTCTACCTTTTTCTACTGTAAAAGATACAAACATGCTGGTATCAAAGCAAAATCAGCTATTTTAAGGAAATGTTTTGTGTGGGAGGTTCGTTCATGTCTTAGGAGAAACACCTAAAGCAACCTAAACCCACACGCGCACACGCGCACACGCGCACGTGATGTTGTGTAAGTCTTCCAGGCTGTTGTCCAGCTTTCTTGTACAAACGCCTCTGAGGTGAGGACGAATCTGTTCCGCAGGTGGGATTTGGAAAAGGTATCAGGCAGCAGCAGCAGCAGCGATAAGGAACAGTGACGGAATGAATTAACAACATAGAAATGCAAATAACATATAAAGGTAAAGACTGATGACTTTTTTTACCGAACAAATCCTTTTATACTTTATTCAGTGTGCTGACCCCTCTCTGGTGAATTGCATGAAAGATAAAATAAACAGCGTATAACACAATAAGATAGAGGTAAATAGATAAATAAAGACTCTCTAATCAGTTGTTGGACCACCAGAAGCTGTCAGATGGGTTACTCTGCTGAGGATTTCACCCGTCTAAAGTTCTTTTTCTTTTCCTCCAGAGGCACATTCTCAGCACAGGTGAGAGACAACGAGCCGTGTGGTCCGTGGCTGCCGCTGCTGCTCCACCTGACGAAGATGACAACCTTTTCATTCTGTTCATGTGCTTCACCTTTATTTTAAGACAGACGGTCTCTGGTGTGAATTATTAATAGACATTTGTGACACGTTTATGAGCCCAAATCCTTACTGAAGAACCTTCTGTCACTATGTTTGCACCAGACTTTATTCTTAAGCTACCAGGCTGTTGAATACAGAACACACACACACACACACACACACACACACACACACAGTCTGTCATGTCTATATAAGGTTGGTACACACACATCTGTTGTCGTTCATGTTCCCATTGGTGCGCTGAGCATTTGTGTGGCAGAAAAATTCCATGACGCACTTTGGTTGTAGGTCCATATAAAGTGTGTGTGTTTGATTGGCCAGTGTCCACGTCACTCCCAGGCAGACCCAGTCAGGGGACAGATGTGGGCGTGCGTGTCTGTGGAAGCTACAGTACGTGCAATAGCTGAATATTCATGAATGGGAGGGCGGCTGGTTGCTGAGCGCTGATGCGCGCGCGTCACACTTTTGTCACTTGCTTCCACCTGCTGAGGCCTCATACTTCTCACCTTCTTTCAGCCCATCACACAATCACACACATTTGCAACACTTGCACCTTTTCACTTCCACGTGTACATACGTAATTTGCACCTTCCTTCTGGAAGCATGCCTGTGAGCTTGTTTGCAGCTTCCGACTGCCTCCGTCCTCCATCCCAGTTTCTGCTGCAGCGTCACTGACGTGCTTGGTGCCAGAGCTATAGCCACGACTGCTGGGGCTCTGCTGGGGGAGATCTAAAGACACCGAGCTTTCAGAGTAGTGGGGGGAGCACTGACCCACCCTCTCCCCCGGAGCTCTCCTGCTCCATCATTTTTACAGCACTTCCGGAACCTGTCGCTGGATCTCCTACCTCCACCCTCCTGGGTCCAGAAGCCTCTCCATGGCCCTGCCTGGATCCTGCAGCTTCTGCTCGACATTCTCTCTATCCTCCCTGTCTCTCCTCTACCCCTCTCCTTTTTCTATCTCCTCCTTCCTCTGTGTCTCTCACCGTCTCCCCCTCTCTCTCCCCCCTCTCTCTCCCCCCTCTCCTCTCTCTCGCCATCTCCCCGTCTCTCCTCTCCCTCCCAGGCGGTGGCAGCGGATGGCCGTCTGGACCGAGTCTGGTTCTGCTCGAGGTTTCTGCCTGTTAAAGGGAAGTTGTTCCTCGCCACTCTTGCCAATACCAACTGGCTTACTCAGTGTGGAGCTTCGCTCTGGGAGCTGTCTCTCTTTTTAAAGTGTCTTGAGATAACTTTGTTATGAACTGGCAGAAGACGGCAGAGATCTGTCCTCTGCTCTGCATCCACGCAGCGCAAAGCAGATCAATTCCCGCAGTTCTTCTGTTCTTCTGAAACACCTGTTGACAGAGGCGCCGTTAGCAGCTGTTGGACGCCACTCAGGTGATACTTGGCCCAGAGTTGCTCTGCAGCGAGGAAGACTTTACCACCAAACTGTCAGGCAAAGTTATATCTGTGTCTACAGAACTGATGTGGCTTTTCAGATGATGTAGTGTAACAGATGGGAATAAGAATGTGGGATCAGTCTGCAAGATCTGAATGACGATTCAACGTTTCTCTGATGTTTGAAGGTTTAGCACTGAGCTACAGAAGATTAATGAGCATCAGGCAGCATGTAGCTAATTTAGACACACTCATCCTGTTTCTGTTTCCACGGAGAGAAAGCGTGGCGCTGCAGAGGGAGGCAGCAGAGGAACTGCACAGGAGGCAGAAGACCCTCATTACTCTGGGGAGATCAAACCAGATCAAAGAAAGAGCCTGTAGATCCAAAGAGATCAGGCAAACCGAGTGTGACATGAGGGTGGGATCACCGGATTCTACATTTATTCACGCGGGTGAAGGTGTGAACAAAGCCAGAACAAACAGGATTATCAGAAAAGAGAGGAAAAAGGAACAAAGAACGGAGGATAAAAATGTACAAATACCACCGCTGTAGAAAACTGCTGAACTTTCCTGAGTAAGTTGTCATTCATTCTTTATCTGATAAACAACAAACAACAGAATCACTTATTCTAGGGAATAGCGACCATAACAGAGACTTTTTTGCAGCTGGAGTCGGTTCCATCAGGCTACACCCTAGACGAGTCACCGGCTCCTCGGATTCAACTGCTTTTGGGCTGTTTTTGACGTGGGCATGTGTGAAGGAAACAGTCAGTCCAAGACTCTCTGGCTGCTCTTCAAAACTGTTTGAGTTTTGCATAAGAACTGTGAGTTTTCACCCTCCTCCTGCATCTCCACCGTTCATCTTCCCACGGTCCCCCTAATGCTCTCTGCACTCCCCGTTACCGTGGTCATGGTTGCATAAGCCCTTTACCTGCTTCTTGTCCTCGTCCTTTAGTTTCAGCTCAGATTGCATCTTATGGTTTCAATCTTTATATTTTTGCTCTGCATCTGGTCCTGGCAACTTTTGGACGTCTCTGTGGAAAGAGGTTACAGGCGGCAGAAGACCGTTGAAAGGTTTGCCACGTGACTCAGTTTGATTGAAAACTGGCGGGTTTACTGGTGCATCCGAGGACTGAGGACGACTCAAGGCAGCAGAGAAGAGGGACAGAGGAGGGAGATAAGAAGAGTTGGAGAGTCAGGAATGTGGGAAGAAGAGACAAAGGAAGGATTATTGCTTAGGTGGAGAAGACTAAATAACGTACAGCGAAGGAGAGACTGAGGTAAAGAGGACTTACAACTGTGGTTGGATGTTTACTTTACTTGAGATTCTTTGGTCTGCTGTGTTAGCTCCACAAATCAGACATCCCATCCAGTAATAATCCCGTCCTTCAGTGTTTTAGCCTCTGGACGTTCATAAAATGTCCCGACACGGAAGCAGAGAATCAACGCAATAAAACACTGACACTCTCTCAGGAAACACTCTTCAAATAACGCTGCAGCGACCGTCTGCAGGGGACTCAAAACTGCAACATTTGTCACGTATCATGAGCACTAAGGATTGTCTTAGTTTGGGCTTTTTTGCTCTTCATTTTAGCCCCTATTTTTGCCTCACATGGCTTCGGACATAGCGGTCCCACAGGAAGACTCCTTTAAGAGCAGACATGGAAATGCACATGCACGAAGACAACTGCGTCAAACACGTGCATTCTGGAACTCCACAGCCAGCGAGGGAAGAACTCAGAAGGTAGCAAAAACACTCCGATCTTCTCCTGACAGAGTGGAAAACAGAGCTGGCGTGTTTTAAAATGGCCGACAGCCTCCAGCCGTCCTTTTCTGGGAAACGGTTCCATGACAACTGCTCTAAAATCAGACGCTTTCCGTTTGTGCTGCTGCTTCACACGTTATTTATTCGCCATGGTCCCGTGTCCTTGTCCACCACATCGGCGTCCAGTCCGTGGGTGGCAGAGCTGGAGGAAGAAGCGGTGGGCGTTGTTGCAGCAGCCGGCGCTGTTGGCTGGAGGTGGAGTGGGTGCAGCGCTGGGAGGAAAGGTTCCCAGCTGACACATGTGCTGCAGACGTGGTCGACCAGTGAGGGTCTGGAGAGCATGTTGGCCTCTGGTGATGTGGACTCAACAGGTCCACCTTGCGGAAGCTGACCACCACGGGGGCGAGCGGAACCTTTAGCATTTCTCTGCGCAGTCGGCTAATTCAGCCACAACACATGCCTAGAAATAAAGTCCTTTCAGATTTCATTTTCAAAGGTTTTGTGCTCTTAGCACAAACCAGGAAAGATCATTCGTCGATGTCGGTATATTTAAGTAGTAGTCTTTATCTAAGCTATCAGTGTGCTCGCCTGCTGTCTTTGGAAGTGAACCGACACATTTGTGTGATTGCTTTAACCCCAGCTCTCTGGAGGAAGACATACTTCTTCTTGTTTTCTGTAGGTTGGCCCATGTCAGCTGCAGGGGGAGACTCAGGCTGCTCACTACACTGACTTTATAACATCATGGCAGACGAAAGAAAAGGCTGATCTTGAGCTCACTGTGCATCTTGTTAGACTTCACAAGACTTTGAATGGAAAATGAAAACAGATCATCCGGTTTCTGATCTGAACCTGTTCTAGTCTGAATTTGTTAATCTGATGTCTGGCTGAATCAGCATGAAACTGGGCTGAACATCCTGATTTGGGAAGCATACAGTTGTCGACTGTCTCAACAATAACACGCCGCATTATTATAACATTAATCTCCGTTTGCTGCTACCTGGTGCAGGTGGATGTGCTCCGCTCCTCCTCCTCGTCTCAGCGCTGAAGATGGTTCGGTGGGTAAAGACAGCGACTCCCAACGTGGAGACGCGGGTTCAAGTCTCAGCTCGGACGGGGCTGCAGGTGGGTGTCACTCAGCCGGTTTCTGTGTGTGTCTGTCCAACAAAACCTAAAACCAAAACCTAAACAAACAAACCAAAAACAACAAAACAAACAAAAACCTAAACCAACAAACAAACCCAAACTTGCGTTGCGTTGCGTTGCGTGGTTCGTTGCGATTGCGAAATTTGCCGTCAATTTCAGAAGAGGACCGAATTTCATTTTTTTTTTTTTTTTAACATAATTGGACAAACGTTTTGATGAAAGCGTGCTCTGGTAAACCTGAAGCTTGAGGGTTTCCTGTTTCGAGTCCCAGTTAAAAATGATGCCTGCCGATGTGCCATTTAGCAAAGTGCCTAAAGACACCCGTCCCTCAGTGGTCGCATGTGCACGTGTTCTTTGAATATGTATGTAAGAACATGTAAAAACGAGGGAAATAACTGTGTGAGGATTAATGAAGTTTTGGTTTTAAATTTTTATCTATGCGGGTGCGGGTGCAGTTACGTCAGTGTGCCAGCAGGTGGAGTATCCACATAAATGAGTCGTGTTCTTGGGCTGGGAGGCAGTTAAACCATCAACCTCTGCCCGTCTTTTCTGCAATCAGCAGGTTCTAGTATTGTATTAATGTTTTCTAGCTGGTGACTTGTAAAGGCATTAGTTCTTTTTTTACAACCACGGTGTTGACTAAAAGGGAAATGTCAGGTCTGTTCAACTTTAACTTTTTAACTAAAATGGCTTCCTTGCATTCTCCTGCATGAAACTGAAATTTTAATTTTTAACAGAATTTTAATATCTTTGTGACCACCACGCTCATTTTTAGAAGATACATTATTGCAGCAAATAAAGGTGACATATAAAAGACTGTACAGGTGTCTTAAATACCGAACCAGCGGGAAGCGGATGGCCAAGGTTATTCCTTGACCTTTACTTTACTAAAACCTGCTGCAACAGGCTGGACCAACGTGACCAACAGTGTCTGCTGCACACCCACAGGGATCCCAGCGTCACGCTGCTGCTGATGCACGTTGCTCACATAGAGAACGGCAGGTTTATGTCAGGACGCGCGGAATTAGCTGGATTTGTCACATTACTGAGCGTGAAACTGGAAAGTCTATCTCACATTTACAGATGTTGCAATTTACTATTTATAAATGTCAATCTTTACAATAACAATACGTTATTTTTTTAAAGTGGTTATTGACAAGAAAATAAACGGATACTAGCACGCATTATACCAGCATTAAATATGACATTAAATACTTGACAAACTTTTGAAAGAGTTTGGTCAGCATTTTCTTTTTCTTGTGAAATAAGTTCCTTTTCCGTTTTCTTGAACTTCCTTGAAATTGATGACATTTGCAAAAAAATGGAACAGTGAGGAGAAGCAGAGAATTGTGCCCCATGAAAGCTCTTTGCACAACTCGGAAACAGGAAACCATCTTTAAACCTGCAGAGATCAAGTCCTTCGTCAAAGCCGGAGTAACATACTGGGTCATGTTGGTGTTAAATGATTGTTATTATGCTGGGTCTGGAGTTTGCTGAATGAACCCCGTACATGTTGGTTACTGGAATGTATGTTTTCATACTGTGATGTCGTTTCCAGAAGCCTGAGTTCAGTCGCGGTCTCGTTCTCATCCCGGTAAGAGGTTCTCGGTTGAATTCCGCGCTCACGGGCCTTTAATGCAGAGTTGATCTGTGAAACTGTCAGAGGCTGCTGGTTTCCCCCCACAGTCCAAAAACACCCACAATATATATCATATTTTGTTATTTCTGGTGAATAAGTGTTGGATGTGTGTATTATTAGGAGCAATGCAGGAGGGGAAGGTCCACTGACGAGGGAGGACCTGCTGAATGTTGCTTAAGACGCCTCCGGAAGCATTTCTGTGGTTATTACTGCTCAAACTCTTCTTCTCTGCTTATTTCAACTCTTTATCCTCATCATAACAGCGGTAAGGTTGGGTTCAGATCAACTGCAGTCATGCTTTTTAACTCTGTTACCTCCAGTTTCAGCATGTTTGTTAAAGTTAATGATGGAATCCGTCAGCAGCGTCCAGGTTTCAGCATATTTGCAGCGTTTTCTGAGTGTTGATGTTCTTTTTCTCCCCTCTGTTTAAATTCCAACCTTTCAGCTGATGAAGCAGATTTAAAGATGGCTGTTGAATACAATGGTTCCACAGTAGCAGCCATCGACATGGACAGTAAAATAGGCTACAAGCAGTTCTTCTCAGAAGACAGCAAGTTCCAGTATTCAGGTAAAGAACGGTTGACTTCATCCCGAATGAAAGACACAGCAACGTTGTGTTTCAGCGCAGAAACGGAATGTTTTCAGAAATCGATGTGTTTTGTAACGCTGTTGGAGGACAGAACCAGTGGTTCCTTAAATCACTTTATCACTTCTATTCTCGCTCTTTTCCAGTTTATGCGTTGAGAAACAATCCTTTCCGGTTAGCGACGGTCTTCTTGGGTCTGCTGTGCCTTCTCCTGTTGGCCGTGGTCATCGGTCAAAGTGTCCATTGTGAGTCTTTTCTTTGGCTGCCATCTGCATATTTCAGAACAACGTGGCTAATACAGTCTCTGGTTTAATCTGTGTAGACAAGAAAGTAGAACACGGCCATCAGAGCAACCTGAGCAGCGTAATTAAAGAGAAGCAGAACCTTGAGGAGAACCTGAGCACAGTGAAGAAGCAGAAAAAGGAGCTTCAAACTACAAACAACGACTTACAGCAAAACTACAACTACCTATTGAAAAAGAACAGCCAAACGATGACTAATAACAATTTACTGATTGAGGAAAATCAGAAACTCAAAGACAGCGAGAGCCAGTTAAAGACCAGTAACGCGGCTTTAACCAAGCAGACGGAGGAGCTGAAGGTGACTAATGACGAGCTGGACAAGTCCAACACCGCTCTGTCCACAGCCAACGATCTGCTACAGAAACAATACGACGTGGTGCTGAAACGCAAGAGCGAGTTACAGGACAGTTACGCCACAGCGTCCAGAGAGAGGGACAATCTCCAGAACAGGTTCAACAACGTGACAAGAGCAAAAGAGCTGCTGCAGCTGGACTACAACGCTTTAATCAAGGACGTGGAGCACTTGGAGGACCGCTACAACTTCTCCAACAACGAGAAGGAGCAGCTGGAGAGCAGCCACCAGAACCTGACCCTATCCAAAGAAACCCTGCAGGCCAGCTACAACCTCCTCACCAAAGCCTCGGCCGAGCTGCGCGCCGCCTTAGACTCCCTGACCAGGGAAAAAATAGAGCTGGAGGAAAACTACAAAAATGTCTCCTCTGAGCGAGACCGGCTGAGGGCGACCACCCAGAACCTGACCGCGGAGAGGGACCAGCTACGCAGGGAGGTCGACAGACTCGGCACAGGTGGGCAAAGTCCGGGAAGTGCGCTCGGTGACCCGGCCCGTCCACGGCTCTAACGATGGTACTCTCACAGATAAAAAATGCCCCACCGGCTGGAAGAAGTTTCAGAGCAGCTGCTACTACATTTCTGCTGGCAAGAAGAAATGGAAGGACAGTCGAGACTACTGCAAAATGAAAAAAGCTGACCTGGCCATCATAAAAACACGAGAAGAGATGGTCTGTTCTTTTCATCTGTCCTCGTCCATTTACTCCTCAGCAACGCGAGGGTCTTCTCCTCCTAGAGACCACAGACCGAATATGAAGAATGTGACCCTTCTCGGCTCTGCATGTGGATTAAAACTACATTTCCTTTGACAGAACTTCATCAACAGCTTATTCGGAAGTGACAAAGAGGTCTGGATTGGACTGACGGATGAAGGGTCAGAAGGCCAGTGGAAGTGGGTGGATGGAACCCCGCTCACCACAGCGTGAGGATTCGATTTTTTAACGTCCATTTTGCAGTTTGCGTGTGCGTCGAAGTCGTTTTGGGCGAGTTTGCGTTAATGTTTGTCGTCCTGCTGCAGGTTCTGGGGAGATAACCAGCCCAATAGCTATGACGGGAGGAACCAGGACTGTGTGGAGTTCTGGCACCACGCGTCAGGGAACGGAGACTGGAATGACGAGCACTGCAATGTGGAAAATAACTGGATGTGTGAGATGTAGAGCTGGTTTTCATTTTACTACTCTAGTCAGTATGAAGAGGAACATGCTGAATTGTATATCGCTCGTTACTTTGCTTTAATTTGAATCAGTTAATATAGGCTTTGATTATCACGGAATAAAGGCAGCTTGTTGTTGTTTATATATGACAGGAAAAATGACTACTGCTGTGATATTTGCCTGCACCAAATGTTCTTGCTTTGCAGTCACACAATAAAGACTAATAAAGACATTATAAAGGTCATTTAAGAGGTGTGGTCCTAAATTATACAAAGATCATACAAGATAAGATTATTTAACTACATTTAAAGTTCGTTGGGTATAAGAGTGTATAAATGTACATACTTGCATACGTACTTGGTTTTTTTTTTTAACCTAGAGTCAGAAGATTTTAAATTTACATTAAATACGTTTACAATTGACATCGTTTTCGTTGGTTTATTTATGTGCCAGTGCTGCCCCCTTATGGAGACAGCGAGTCAGTGGCGCCAAGTTTTCCTAACAAGGTGGAGGACTGGTCTCATGGATTTTCTTAAAATCCAAATTATACTGTTTTTTCAAAACTGCCGGGACAAAATATTTCTTTCGTGTGGCCACAGAAGATCCGATCATCTACGTTTCCAGCTGATAATACACAGTTGCTGATGACATTCATTATCTCCGTGTCAAAGGTGCTCAACCGGCAGTAGCCACCATGATGTCTTTGGGAAGGTTTTCAAACTTTCAACTGGAAAACTTTCCAGAAAAGCAGAAGATTTGTGCAAGTCCTGAACTGAGCTGTGACTGGTTCCAGACCGCTTACACTAAACCGCTTCGGTCCACGATGACTCAGCCACAGGCTTGATGAAGATGCGTCGCTCACTGAGGGATCTTGTGAGGGTGTGTGTTTCCTGGGAAGAAGACATCTTCCAGACCGGACAAGGTTTAGGGATGCTGGGAAAAGGCCCCAGGGCCGTTTGGTGCATTTTCTCTGGCTACGCTGGTTTCAGGGAATATTTCAGTCACCAACAAGGAGAATTCAGTCAAATTTCGGACGAAAGAGGTGACTAGTTCATTCCTTCTTAGTTTTACTTCTTTTATTTACATTGCATTCTTTAAAAAGATGTTCAACACTGTACAGATGAAACCTTAAAACCATACGATGGCCTAAAATTAACGTCTAATATGAGACAATCTGCTTCCACCTGATCAACACACAACGTTACGAACTGATGCGGAGCAACACTTTACATGTAAAAGTTATTTAATACGACTTGTCTGCATTGGCTCCTATTAAAAGTGCTCAGAGAAGGACCTAAATATGAATATATGTGAATGTAACCTTCTCTACAACAAATCTTCCACCTCAATTTCACGCACAACTTTACATTAAGTCAAGTAACATAGGTTCAACTGCATATTCAAAAGAACTTTCTTGATCTCAGAAACGGGGCAACTGTTAGTGTAGGTTCTAGCTCCTGCAGGAGGCTACTTTATTTTCTGGTTCATATCTATTCAAAATCAACAAATGCTTTGGTCAAACCTTCTCTGCCTACACGTTTCATACATATTACATTCATGACATGAAACACAGTGGAGGGATTCCCTTGTAGCTAGGAGACGAGAGAGGTGACACAACCGAAAACAGAGACGGACATGGATTTTTACGAGGAGACCGTGTGGACAAACGATGACGGTGCACAGTCTGGTCCAGCAGAGCTCCAGCTGGTGGACTCAGCGAGACATCATTCGCACAAACTCTGCAAGAAGACAGTGCACGTTAGCGTTTTATCTTCACCAAATCCTGCAACGCCACGGCGCCACACGTGCGTACCCTCAAAGTCCACCTGCCCGTCGCCATTCAGGTCGACGTCGCGTAAGATCTCATCGATCTCACGGTGGTTGAGCTGCTCCCCCATGAGCTTCTTCATGGCCTCCCGCAGCTCTCCAAGACTGATCTGGCCATCTCCGTCAGAGTCAAACTGGGAAAGGTTGTAAGAAAACAATCGCTTTAATACCATCTTTGTAATCCAATGTAGTATTTTTTAAGAACGTTCGACTTTTGGAAGGTGATTGCGTGCATCCGGAGCGAGCGCGGACCTCTTTGAAGGCATCCCGCAGCTCCTTCACGCCGATCATATCTGCAGTCTCAGCCAGCATCTTGGGACCCATCAGCTCTACAAAGTCCTCAAAGTCCACCCTGCCCCCACCTTGAGGAGCAGAAGAGAACCTTCAGGAGAAAGAAGCCTGTTGACGTTGAGTTATGAATGGACAGAGTGTCTGGATGCGGTCTAAAGCTCCCAGTCACAGACGGAGCTGGTGTAGCTCCTCGGTCGAGGAGAAGCCTGTGATTGGCTGCAGCTGAGACAACGTGGACGGAAACCCCGATGTCTACCCGTTCCACAGTCAAAAACCCGTTAAATGGATGTTGTTCCGACCGGATTGGAATCAGATTTTTCTGAGAATCGAACTGATTTAGAAACAGAATCTCAAATCATTTGGACCTTAGCGACGCGCGAGCTCTCGTCTCCGTCTGTGTGACGATGCTGAGGGACTCACAGATCTGTTGACTCAGTTCTATCAGTTCCATCTCTGTGGGCATGTATCCCATGGTCCTCATGCACTCTCCCAGGTCCTTGTAGCTGATGAAGCCGTCTTTGTCTTTGTCAAACTCCCTGAACGCTTCCCGTAGCTCTGCAGGCAGTCGCCAGCGTTGGTGAAACACGGAGATCACAGATGGTCAACTCTGTTTAACAAACTCAGCAGCAAACTGTGGCGCAACACAGGAGGAGGGCAAACACAGGAAAGACGGATGCAACTGCACAGGCTGAAGTGGAGCTTGCATAACACAAACAAATAAATAAAGCACACAAATAAGAAGCAGAAATAAATCCAGCCTCCATCAGGAAATGTAGGATTTGTCATTCATCCATCTCACGAGTTTGACAGAGGAGAGGACAAAACATCAGTTCAGTCTCAGACTAAGCTGGACTTCACCTTTAACAGCTTCATTCTCCTCTCTGTGGTACATCCCTGATTGACGGTGACGCCCTGTCGTCACCCTGCGGGTTTCTGGACTATTTATTCCTCAATCAAACCACTGCCATGGCTTAGAATATGGCACTACTCAAAATATAGCTGAAGTCGACTTAAATTGTGAGGAATAATCTTTTCCTTTGAATAATAATCCTCCTTTGATCTCTCACAGCTCTGTCATTGACGTTCAGAAGGTAAAAGAGCCTTTTAAAAACTCTAGAAAAGCCTTTTTACTGCAGAGAGTTAGAAGATTGGAAGGGTCAAAGGGACAAGGTTCATAAACGAGACAGGGGAATACAGGGAATCGGGGAGGATCTGGATTCAGACGTCTCTGGACTGTACCTTCCATCTCCTCCGGCCGTAGATCTCTGTCCTACAGTACAAATAGAAAACGTTAGCGAGCGACGCCTCAGCTGACTGTATCAGCATCAGCTCGGTCTCCTCACAACGGCCGAACACACAGGAGCGTTTCAGCCGGGTTCCCTGACTCCTGCAAAGCTCTTCCTGTGACAGGATTATCGGGTTTTTGATCTGACAGACCATAATGACCTGTTTAGTTGATCTGCTACATGATTTCATGTCAAATCTCATTTGCTTCTCATGGGTTTAGAAGACTGCTGCACATATGCTCCGCAACAAGACTCACACTATTACTGAATACTACACACACACACACACACACACACACAAAGAAATATATGATTTTTGTTTTAAACTCCATGAATGTATGAGTAAATTGGTTCAGTTAAAACGGCCATAGCCAGGGGAGCGCGTAAGCAGTCCGATCCAGATTCAAGCCGGGTTTTGTGTCCTACCAGGCTTTGAGGAGTGGAAGAGGGACCCCAGGTTGAACCTTGTCTCCCTGTAGGACAGAAAACCCGGTGTTAAGTTGGGCTGGTGGGGACTGGATTGGACTGGTTATGTGCACCCCTGATTAAAGCAACAATCCTGGAGTGTTCCGACAGTTCTGAGTCCAGACTTCAGTTTGAGGCTGCACCAACAAAAGCTGATCCCACGCTAGGTTAGACGTCGGCAGCAGGAATAATACAGGGCTGGATTAGCGTGTACAGGGGAGAGAGAACAGTGACCGGGAGGGATTATAGCTGTAAATTTTATTACAAATCACGGAAGCTTATCCTTTTTCATTTCTCTTTCTGTGTCTGATTCTTTTCATCTGCAGCTGCAACTTGTCTGTGTGGCTGACAAGCGCCAGCACACCTGGGACGCGGCTTTCAGGTGTAGTTCATGGTGCTGGTGGTGCGTGAAGGAACCACCAGTGGGGGTCTAGTAATGGGACGGTAGACTGAAGTCTGCCTGAGATCACAGGCGATTGCAACAAGCTGACTGTGGTTCTCTGTACCTGCATGAATTTCACAGAGGCCAGAGCTCATGAGCGACTCGGCCTCAAACCCAGTTCCAGCGACTTTACACTTTAATCCAGATCATCACCATATTTTTCAAGACAGATTATTGGAGTTCTCTTAAGTGGAGCAACAGCATCATAAAGCGTGAGATCCTGTACTGTGGGGGCATTTGTTCCACTTGTGTTAGTTAGCCAATTTAGGAAAAAGCAGATTACGGGAGACTAATCAGCCACGTGGGCTCACCTAACTAATCTGTTCCATCTCTGTCATCAATCAGATGAACATTTATGGGGACGGGACTCTGCAGAGACCCAGATCTCTGAGTGAGCTCCAGAGATAGAGATCCACCACGCTTGGAGGACACCAGGCAGCGCTGGTCGCCTGCCCAGTACCGACCCAGCAGAGAAGCCCGGCGGTGGCAGCATCATGCTGGGACAGAGAGGCTGGTCGGGGTGGAGAGGAAGCTCCAGAGAGAGGCTGGAGCGGCTGCTGCAGGCTCAGATACGTCAATGAAAAGAACAAAAGTTCTTTATCTCAAGGCTAGTCCAGAGCCACAAGCTTAAAGGTGGAGGTTTCTGACTGCACATGTCCAAACAGCTTTAAGTGTGTTCAACTTTACGGATACTGGCTGATCTTCTAGCATCCCTTTATGCTCCACGGTGATCTGAAGGTCTTCCGACATCTCTGCAGACTCCTCAGAAACGTCTGAGCTCAGTAGGTTTAGCGCTTTCATCGCTTAACACGACCATCGAGTCTCTGTTATTGATCCTCCGTCTACACCTTTATCTGATAGATGGGGGTGTCGCCCTCCATCCAGGCAGGCCAGAGCCTGTCCCAGCAGGGGGCAAACTGCATGAAGGAGCTGAGACGATGTGGTGGCCTTAGCTTCACCTCTTGGTTGGTGCTGTGAAAACTGGATATATATATGAACTCTGTGTGTGTGTGTGTGTGTGTGTGTGTGTGTGTGTGTGTGTGTGTGTGAGAGAGAGAGAGATACATACAAGTTGGCTCTGTGCGAAGCCCTGTCTGAGGAAGATACATGCGGGCCCCACTATGTTGTGCAGCACATTGCAG
This sequence comes from Pao palembangensis, assembly GCA_015343265.1. Taxonomy (NCBI): domain Eukaryota; kingdom Metazoa; phylum Chordata; class Actinopteri; order Tetraodontiformes; family Tetraodontidae; genus Pao; species Pao palembangensis. The sequence continues at coordinate 15,048,756 of CM027089.1, read as the reverse complement.
TTCTTAACCAGCGTGCACAGAGGGTCGTCAAAGTCCCGCTGCTCCTCACCATCAGGGTCCGCCTCACCTGCACCACCCAAGCCCCCCAGCATGGCGGCAGATAACGTGGCACCACTTCTTTCTACGACCACCGACTCCCCCTTTGTGCGGCAGAGCCGCGGAATGATGAGAAAACTGTTAATACTTGAGTGTTAAAGACCTTCTAAAGTTGTATTCCTGTCTCAGGTTGTCACTCCTCACGTTTCAGCTCAAACCCACCAAACCGATGCTTACCTTTTCCCTGCGGCTGCTGTTTTTAGAAGCTTTGTTGATGTTTCCCATCACCCTCGTCTTCCCGTCTTCCACCCCTCCCCTGCTCCTTCCCCGCAGTTCCCTTGTTCTGTTCTCTCTTTCCCTTTTCTTCTGCTCAGATGTCACACCAGCGCTCCAAGTCCATCCTAAATCCAGTGCAGCCCATGGGTCAGCACCTCTCGCACCGGTCCAGACGGTTTCTCAGAACAAGCGCTGAAAGCGGACGAGGTTCCCTCTCAGAGCATGTGCTGCGATTCACGATCCTATTGGTCCGTTGGCAAGAAGAGGTAGGCACACGGCGCTGCGTTAAGTCCTAAATTCCTTCATGATTCCGGCAGCTGTCATGATGAGCTTTTTATTGTACTTTTACTCGATATCAGCGGGGCGCTTGAGCTTGAGGAGCGGGGTCATATCCGGCCTGGTACGAACTGCTGCTGCCAGACTCTGATTGCATGACTCCAGCGTTCTCTCCCTCCCTCTGTCGCTCTCCCACACATCGTCCCCCTATTTATCCATCAGCCCCTCTTGTCATGAGTGATCCCTTGAATTTGGACCAACTTAATCTAATCCAGCACGCACACACCTTCCTCTCTTGGCCTCTCAAACATCATGCTTACACTCTAAAAATGACAAGTCTGGCACAACTCGTGATTATTTCTCTCTCTCTCTCTCTCTCTCTCTCTATCTCTCCCTCCTCTCTCCAGATAGGGGGATGGTAGAATTATAGATGGAGAATTGGCTGCCTGTTTAATCCCTGGCATTTCAGATTAGAGAGAAAGAGTTATGTTGAGGCCACAAGAGTGAGAGGGAGAATCAGACAAGTACTTACGTTACTCATTCCTGTCGAGCACAAAGAAGAAGAAAAAAAAGGCTGCTGTATCTGTCTCCATAGGCTTATGCAAATATTCGAAAGGAGATGCAAAGCAGGAGAGCGTCTCCTAATCCTCTATGAGACAAATTAATCTTTCAGACACCCGTTGGCTTTTACACAACCTGAATTCAAGAGTTCAAATTTGCACAGACATAAAATGAGAGATTAAAAAGCTGCTTGACATACGTTTTACCCGCTGTCGTATTTATTTTCATATCTTTAATAACGTCGTAGACGTAGAGGTTTAATGTGTAATAACCCAAAATTTTTTTAAAGAGTGATATAACAGATTTTTCGGATTATGGATCCCCTCCTATCATGAGTGCTTGGACATTGCATTGTTAAAAAAAAGAGAGAAAATATTGAGAGCATATTTGCAGGAGTGATTTCCACGCTTCCGTTCTGCTCTGTGTCACCACCAGAGGGCAGTAAAGAATCATCTGACTGCACGAGCCAGATGTTGAGTTTTTATGCATTTACAAGCAAAAAAAAAAAAAAAAAAAATCCCAAAGAAATTGCACGCATTTAAACAAATTATTAATCGATTTTTTAAAATTTCATTTAATCGTGAACCTTATCCGTCTATTCAGTATTTTCTGACGAATTTTTTAGAATACAAAGTATTAAGGAAAAAGAACTCGTAGAACTCCTTTCTGAAACAAGAAATTGTCATTTTATCGTTTATTAATTAAATTAAACCCACAAAAATTCAAATTAAAAGGCTTTGACGCCGATCCACAGCAGATTTTTGATTCCCAGCGCAAGCGCATGAACGGCTATAGCGCAGATGTAATTCCCACCAATCACCAACAGGTGTCAGCATAGGCTCTGGAGTTTGGCCCTTTTTGAGGCGCGACAAGAGGGACTGAGGAGACTTCAGGCTGCTACGTTACACACACACACACACACACACACACACACACACACACACACACACTGAGCTTTATACACAAAATTCTCCATCCGACCCCACTGTGAGACCTTTCTATGGACTTGGGGGTGTGAAAAACATCTATTAAATAGAGACAGCAGAGAGTGATGAGATGACTTGTGATAAAGGATTTGAATCCCACAGAGCCTTGGTTATGTAATAGTAAGTGCCTTCGACCACTGATCCAGCTGGATGCCCACCAGATTAAAATATGGAAGCGATGTTTTTTTGTCCCTGCATGTATTTATCAAACATGTGCAGCCTTGCTTAACTGCTGCCATGGTATATGGAGATATTAGGAGGAAAAGCACACAAAGACGAGACAGGAGTAAACACAGTAGTTCTTTTTCAGCGAGGTCTGGTGCAGGGAATCATCCAAAAGCTTAAACAGAGCATCAAGCTGGGAATGTGAGCTCCATCCCTCGATAACAGAGCACATGTTATATGCCTAAAGTCGAGATTGGAACACATGCCAGTAGTAAATCCAGATCCAGCAAACAACAAGATGGACACACTCCAAAAGCCAGGATTTAGCTGGGTGCCACGGTGGACGCACTCGCACACGCTTGGACGTTGACGTACGAACAACAGGCCTGCAAATGAAAGTGGGCTGACCAATAACAGCGGTTCACTTGAGGAAAACCTTCTTTCCAGCCTCCACCCACGTGGACCGCCTGGTCTGTCCCACATTTTCTGCTCCCATTCACTCCCTTATTCAGCCCGGAAAGGAGGGTAATGCCCATTTCCACCTGTTCACTTTGGGTTCATGCGTTTTCATGCGGGCTTAATTTCTCTTTTCTCCTTTGCTGATGCTACTGTTACACCTTTATGTTTCAGGATTACAAAGCAGTAAATACTTTATTATTCCGCATATTTGAATTATTTTGCATATCTTAAACAGGCATATTATCTCCTGCTGCTTTGAATGGTGTTTGTCCACATTAACCAAGCGATGCAGCACGTACAGGGACTGTGAGGTGATAAGTATACTGTGTCATATAGAGTAAACGTCCAATGTATATTTGTCTGCTGTGGGTTAAAGCCACGATGATTTAAACGATAAACCCAGCAGATAATTCACAGTCCGCCTCATGACATCAGTGACTCCTGCTTTAAGTGGTCTCGGTGTCATGTGACGCTTGTGCTGGTATTTACAATCTTTTAATCTCTCCTCTTCATCTCATCATTCACCCCATCTGCTGCTGAATGCACAGACTCACTTAAACCACCACAGCTATGGAGGACAGATTAAGATCTTATTTCAATGATGGGACACTTGGAAAAGACGACGTCGACTTCGGTGCAGGAGAGTGCTACATTTAATGACTAAAGATGGCTTCTGGATGCTTTTAGGTCCGTTCATGGCTGAAACACGTAGCTCGTGAGCATTCCCTACAGCGATCCGGAGACATCGGTGTGTTTCATGCGAGGTCGCAGGTTATTCTTTATTCCAGAGCTCCTCTAAGGGGCACCGGGTCGGCTGTGCAACCATTAACCACCAGCAGAACTAAGGGGTGTTTCAGAAGCTACAGTTCCTCCCAAAACCAATGCTAAGCTGCAGAGGAATTCCAAAATAAAAGCCTTTTGCCAGATTTGTAAAAATAGCAAGAAAACATTGTTGAAAAGAATAAACTGTTGAATTATCCAGCCAGAAAAGCCTGAAAATGCACAAAACACAACAAGGACAGAGATGCTCCTCTCCTGACGCCTCATGGACAAATTTCTGTAAACCGCTTGAGTTAAACGTTATATCTCACAGTTTAAACAGCTTGTTTCCACGTCTGTCCAGGGTGTCTTTAGGGAAATAAGGACACAGGCGGTGGTGGGTTTAGGGTCCGGCCTGCTGCTGAGCTTCTCTAATGGGAGTGTAATGACCCACTGATCTCAAATCAGGTCTCTAAACCATCTACAACTTCTAATCTTTCATAAATGCTTTTATTTTTATCCTGCTACAGTGCAGCTGCTCAGATACTTTGATTTAAAGAGTTCCAGGCAGTAACGACAAGCTCCAAGGACTGCTGATATTCCTCCAGGTTTCAACCAGAAAAACATAAAATATCAAAATAAGACCATGACTCCCTTCTCTCTCACAAATAACTGGTGTCGTTCATTCATTCATTCATTCATTCATTCATTCGTTCATTCATTCATTCGTGCTTGACAGGACTCGTCCAGCCTACCTGTCCGAAGACGGAGTCAACGATGGGTCGCAGTTTCCTCCTGTCTCCCTCCTGCAGCCCCGGCTCGTCCAGGTCTCCCACGGGGGAGGACAGGCTCAAGGTCTTGGCCTTTGGCTTCGGAGGCCTCTTCATGCTTGCTGAGCTCCATCGCCTGAACGAATCCAACTTCTTCTTGATGGAGCCCTGAAGGAGGAAAAGCTCAGATTCAAGCAGCAGATCAAGTCACAGCCCAGCCACCACAGGAGAAGCTGTGAGTCAATAAATGTGTGTGTGTGTGTGAGTGTGTGTGTGTGTCAGCAGGACCCTTGACTAATTTTACTCAGGGCTGAACTTGTTGCAGGATTTTCTACAACGCAAACTCCACCGCGGTCACAAACTGACCTTCTTTATTAGCTTCCCCTCTGGCGCCTCCATCGATGATACGCTTTTGGTGTCGGTCATCTTTCAGCCCAGACTGAGCCGTCCTCTGTCTCTATGTCCCCCTGTCACGCTCTTCTCCTCCTCCTCCTCCTCTTTATTCGTCTCTACGGTGCCTGACACTGGTTGATAATCTGAGGCATATCTCCCCTTGCTGTCGCTCCTCCTTCCCTCCTCCTGCTCTCTCTCCCCTCTTCACCCATCCGCCTGTACCTGCATCCACTGCTCACTCTCATCCGTCCACCTCTGCTCACTCTCATCCGTCCACCTCTGCTCACTCTCATCCGTCCACCTCTGCTCACTCTCTCATCCAGTTCCTTAAGATCACCTTAAACAGCACGTTGACTAAATTCTGCATATTTTCCTGCTTTTCAGTGACTTGAAACGAAAGAAAAATCAATGTTCAGCTAAATATTTGCACAACAGCTGGAGTCAGTTTTGAGCTTGACACAATTGTAAGTCCATGTATGTCACATTTCGAATAATCCCTTCATTGTTTTCCTCTCGACTGCTCCGACGCTGGTGTAGGCTTGTCCTCAATCCTCCGCCTCGCTGTTCATGCCGTCTCCCATATGGTCCCTGTAGAACATGTCCCAGTAGTCACACAGGAGGAGGAGAGCCGACCCTGAACCTGAACTCGGTGTGGCAGATGTGCGAAGACAGCGATTAACAATCGACACCAGTAGCAAGAAAACTCTGCTTATGCTAGCAGCAGTGCTAGTGCTAAAACCATGCACGTAACATAGCAGCTTAAAGACTGCAGAAACAAGCGCATAACTGCAACTTTCCTGCACACATTACACAAACAGCCCCCTAAACCTGCTTCTAACCTCAACCTTCGAACCATCAGTCGGTCCTTTAACGTTGTGAGGACCAGCTAACATGGCCCCAGTTTGTAAATATGGCCCCAGGTTGTAAATATGGCCCCACAGTAAATTTAAGAGTCAATTTGATATTAGTTAAGGCTTTTCCTCCTCTCTTTTTTAACATTATCATTTCATCTACTTTCTTTTTCTAATACTCATGCTATTTCCCCATTATTCTGTCTTTTTGCATCTCCCCATCCTTCTGTTTGACTGCAGCGCTACCTTTTTTCTTTTTCTTTCTGTCTTCCTCAGTATTGTCCTTCAAAACCGCATCACATATCACATTTCTTCATTACTTTTTGGCAGCTAATGTCAGCTAATTTTATCACATAATTGTAAATGAAACAAGCGATTAGAAATACTGACACTCGAAAGGAGAAAAACTAGTTGCCACCCACTGGTTGTGGTTTTTTAATAAAGGCTGAGCAGCAGAAAACACATTCGAGTGTTTCTGCATGTGGTGGAACGAAGCAGGATGGGGTTTTCTCTTATAGCTGATCACAAAACACATCTTCCAAAGCCAGTGACATGCGGATGGGACAGTTTTTGTTGAATGAGTGTAAATGTGTAAACCTCAGAACCACCTGCTGTATTTCCCTGCAGCATCTGTCTCCTGTGGTGCCGCCGCGGTGCATTAAACCCTTTTAAAGCAGTTCTCACCGTCGCACATCTGCACTGCCACAGATGTGCTATCTCTCTCTCTTTCAAGCTGTTTCTCTTTTCTAATTCTCACTTCCACCACAGCTGCCTTTTAACCCTATTTTGTCTTCATTTTTCCCTCTTCTCCAATTTTAACCCTTAATTGAACATTTTATTTGAATCTTTTTTTAATGCTAAATCTTTTGACCCTTGGATTTGACCCTTATACGTTTCTCATATTTAACACTTGAAAACAGCTGTATCCATATTCCAACTATAGCAGAACATACACGTGATACAGGTTGTATTTTTTAATGTTAGATGAGGAAGAAAGAATGACACCGAGAGACAGAAAAAGAGGGACAGAGTGAGATAATCTGCTGAATGGTTGAGGGTAAAGTAGAGTTTGGTATTTAATCCTGCTCTGTCTTTATATTTGGAGTCTTCATTCTCTGAAATTACAATTACCTCCACCATAATCCTTTACTTTTGTGACCTACATTGCACCTCGGTCTACGTGCACGCGCGCACGTGTGTCCAACAGAGTTTATGAAAATGGTGGGATGTGATGAAAACCAATCATTGTTGAGAAGGTTCCAAACTCTCCTGGATTAGAGCTTAAAAAGATGAAACAGTCACGTTTGCAGGATGTAAACGCTCCTTTTGCGCCCCCTAACGGTGGGAATACCCACAGCCTCATATCGACTGTACCTTAAAGACATACAGTACAAAGGCATGAATGAAATTATAGGAAAACAGTAGAAATTCAAGAACCATATTTACGTTTGTAGCCACAAATATGAATTATTTTACTGGGCAGGAAGACGACAGGAAATGTTGTAGATTCAAGCATAAATTTGTAATTGAGATGTTGCAGAAGGGAAGTGTGTGAAAGAAATACTGCTGGATAAATGAGCAATCCTACGTCTGGTCGCTCTCAATTTTCACTTTTCAATTCTTGTTGCATACTGGGAGTAGAAACCAAACCCTTTGATTCCGGCGTTCCTGGGGTTGCATCCCGACTGCACTTCCTCCCAGTTTGTGTTTTGGAACTTCTCTGAAGGAAACCCCCTCCTTCCTCCAGCACGGCGTCAAAAACTGCTCCCACACTTTGCTGGATTCTCATGCAGAAGTTGGGGCAGCTGAAGACGTACAGGATGGGGTTCAACACTGGATTGAGGAATGCAGCTGTGGTAGCGATTTGCAGCCCCTCCTCCACCAGCCTGGAATACTGGTGCTGGTAATCAGTCACCACTTCGATGATGCAGAAGATGTGGTAGGGAGCCCAGCACACCACAAAGGCCGCGACCACCAACGTCACCATCTTCGTGAAGCTCTGCGAAAGCTGACTGCTCTGATTAGCGGCAGTGTTGAGCAGCACCGACGGAGATGACGACAGACGCCTGAAGAAGGATTTCTTGTTACTTCTGGCTGCATCAGTCTGTCCCGACTCGGGCGCGACGCACCTGCCGGTACTCTGCTTCCTCCGTTTGTGCCGGGTCTTCAGGGCGAGACTGATTTGGATGTAGCTGGCTGCAATAATTACCAAAGGGAGCAGGAACGCCAGCAGGAATTTGGATATGGCCGTTCCCGCCTGCCACAGCTTGCAGTGGGTATGCAGACCTGCCCGGGAGGACCCATACAGGGCAAAATTGTGGTAGCAAAGTTTTCTCCCATCGTATTTTTCAGTCACTGAGCGAAAGAAAAAGTACGGGAACGTGTTAGCGGCTGCCCACAGCCACCCCAGCGCGCACAGCCTCCACGCCGCGGCCACTGAGCGGTGGTTCTGGCTCCACACCGGTTTGGTGATCAGGAGCCAGCGATCCAGGGAAATGGCCGCCAGCAGGAAGGCCGACACAAACATGTTCAGGAAGAATATGGAGGCCTGTATTTTGCAGAGTGGGTTGCCAAGTTCCCAGCTGCTGGAGGACTTAAGGTAGAAGGTGAAAAGAGGCAGCGTCAGAGTGGCCAGCAAATCAGACAGCGCCAGGTTGAGCACCCAGACAGAGGCAACGGTACGGCGCCGCAGGCGGAAGCCCACCACCCACAGGATCAGGGCGTTCTCCAGAATGCCAAGACCTGAGACCAGGCCGTGGATGCAGATGAGGCCGATGTTAGCCTTGGTGTTGCTGCTGTGGTTCCTCATCTGCTGCAGCAGGGGGCAGAAGAGCTGGCTGCCAGAGGCCGCTGGCGCGAGGCTGTCGTTCGCCATCAGTGCTCTGGAAGAAAAAGAGAAGAAGCCAACGATGAGATCCGTAAAAGCGGGTCAGGGCTGCACATAACAGGCAGGAAAAGGGGGAGAGCTCAGGGCCCAGCCTTGAGAGGCCTCACTCACAGCCGGCCCCCAATATTCATCTTTACTCATGAATCTGCTGCAAACATTTCCGCTACTATGACCGTATTCAGTGACGTGCCGTCAGGGGAGGCAGGTGAGGCAGGTGAGGCCGTGCTTCACCTGCCATCATGAAAAGAAAAAAAAAGAGTAAAATGAAAAAATGGTTGTATTTATATAGTGATTTGTATCTATTTGCCACTTATGTTCACCAGTTTTAGATTCTTTCTTATTAAAATCGCAGAGTTTTCACATTTACCGGAGTTCAACTACTCCCGCGAGACCGGAAGTGAGGCACCAGCCAGCTGTGCACCGTGGATTGCGCAATCGCTCGTCTTACTGTGCTGTACATGCTGCAGTGAGACCGTATCGCTGTCTCTCGCAATATGAGGTAAGTTTTCATAGTTTAGCTGATGTATATAATATATAAGCGTTTTGTGTCAACACCTATGTGTGCAACGTGTTTCTTGCGCTCAGCGATCATAAAAAAAAGAAGTGAAGTCATTAATTTTTCCATTCGCCTGGCGTTACTTTCGAAATGAAGGATCTAAAAACGTTTAAAACTAAAAGAAGACAATGAAAAGTTCCACCAACGAGTTAACGATGCTTTTGTTAGGAAGGAGCGCCGGATGGACTTTATTTCTAAGTAAATGTAAGAACACCATAACGTTTTGTTTTTTTTTTTAATTAAATGGTTTTTTTTTGTGCTACAGTTTGTATGTGTAAAGAATGCTGATATGAGACCATAAACATAACCCGTTAAGTGCTGCCAATAAAATATTAGATAAGATAGTGTTGCTAAATGAGATTGTGATGACGTAAAAACTTTGAGATGGATGCTTCCTGTAGTCTAGCCACAAACACCAGCTCTGTGCAGCAGAACACGAACGGAACGTGTCTGGACGAGCAAATGAGATGGCAAGCGTTAATCTGCGGCTGCATCTCGTCGTCTTTGGCATGACCACTTGCACAAGATGAGCGATGATGCAAAGTCCCGCCGTCCTCTTCGAGAACATTTACAGGAGAGGTGCCCAGCAGTTAGGTCACAATTTCCTGGTCGAAATTGCAGAATCCAGAGTTTAACCTGGATTGGATCGAAATACATTGTAACTCCGTAAAGAATATGTGTATAAGAAGATGTGTGTTTGTGTTTCCACATGCTGCCGTTGGCTGTCTGGCGGGGAAGTGGCTTTCACGCTTCCCGTTCCTGCCACGATTCTCAAGGCCTGTGTAGCAATGCTCATGCACCACAAAGACGATCTGCTTTCGCAATGATGTCTGGTTGGCAAAAACAGATAGGACGGTCCCAAGACACTAAACCATCAGACCAAGTCCCATCCTTTATTTGGCAGTGGATGTCTGCTTAGGTGCAGGGCCCTCAGGGAAGGTAGGCTCAAACAAGGAAGAAGGAGGCCCGCACTCAGAAAAAAAATGGAGGCTGTCTGATGCACAAAAAAAACAAAAACTTTGTTTACATAGTGATCTAAGTGCACAAAAAGAAGAAAAGTGGAAAAAACTGAAAATACAAAGTGAACGTTTCGGTCACCAGCCATCATCAACACTCTGCTACCACTATGTAAATGAAGTTCTTGCTTTTTTTGTGCATTAGACAGCCTCCATTTTGTTTCTGAGTGCAGGCCTCCTCCTTCCTTCCTTCCTTGTGCCCCTCAGCATCAGGAATCGTGTGATAAGAACATTTACACCCACTCGCATCCCCTGTCTTCTTGATCATTCTCACAAGCCACGAGAATTTGTTCATTTGATCATTTGATCATTGTGCCATTTGATTCATGTGCAGACACCTTGTCTGCACATGAATACACACATGAGTAATGAAGACTATGACTGACGGCTGACTCCTCTCGCAAGTCGCCTGTTTCTACGTCTGCGTCTAACAAAATGGAACCTGTGAAATGATCACGGAAACGGTAGACGCTTACCATAGGTTGCTCTGCAGGATAGACGCGCCAGTCGACTCAGCAGGCAGCAACAAGCTGAGCAACGGCTCTGTTTTATGATGACATTTCCATGAGTGATGACACAGATGCTTGCAAACAGTCTGTGCACATAGTAATTCAACTCTAATGGAGGGGTTTAAATTAGTGCAGCTCCTCTTTTACTGTTTATGTTGCACCATACGCCGAAGCAGGTTGCTAGTTTGTGAATTCCCTGACAACGGCAGTAAAACCCTTTCTGATTCTGATTCTAGGCTAGCCTCTCAGCTGTTCATCGTCTCATATTTAGTTCTCCTCGTGTGAATAAGACGTAGATCCGGGATCTCAAACACCTCTTGGTGAAATAAATTCAAAGAAAACGACGACTCCTCTGTAAAACCCTGGTCGCGTTCGTTTTGGGCGTCATGGCAGATTCCGGACTCAACAAAGAAACACAGCTGTTGCAGATTAAGGGCTGTTACATGCGAGAAACATGTCCGTACCAGTGACAGCAGGGAACTGAGCCGGAGAAATGTTTAAAGATGGGCTCAGCTCCAGTAAACATCAGCGAAAAAAAGCATCTTCCTGACCTGAATTCCTGAACAGCGGAGTTTGCCAGGATGGTTTTAACACTCACAAAGATGCTGAGATGCTCCCACAGATGAGAGACGAAGCCACACTCGTTCGCTGGTCTCCTTCCTCTTCCTTCTGCCGTCTGACTGACACCCGCAGCCTGCAACACTTTTGAAGACACCCATCGTACCCTCCCTCCACCCGCCTTTCCCAAAGCACACAGGTAACTCTTTTCACACCCTTTAAAAAAGTTGGTGGTGGGTGGGTGATGGGAGGGGTCACGAATGCGGGGGAACTTTCAGTCCAGACGGGTATTTAGCGTTCTGCATCACTGAGTGTGCTTGTGAGGACTTGTGCAGAAGACCTGGGAGGACACTCGTGCTGAAGGAAACACAACAGCGTGACAGAGACACTGTTGACACAGGAGGATTCACGTCAGCTGATGTTTGCTGGCGACCCTCTGCAGCGTTCGGCAACAATAGCACAGAAAACGATGACAGATCGTGAGAAGAGATTTAAAGATTAGCTGCAAAAGCTAACTGGTTCAAATGTTCCTGTGTTCCGTCTGTTGGGCCTCATCAGGTTGCCAGGGGGCCTCTACCTGCCCAGGAAACAGGAAAAACCCCACCAGAGCACCTGATGACGCCTCGCTGCAAAACTTTGCCCATGTTGGGGTAAATATTAATCCGTCGGATTCGTGCCCTGTCATACTGTCGATTTCAAACACATGACAAAACAGTCAGGTCCAAAGGTAGCCCCACTCTGCCACCAGTACTGAAGGATAATAAATTCTATTTAACCTAAGAATATAGATAAGGATTGAAGATCTGTGCATAATCTGCTCAGCCGTCAGAGCGCCAGTAATGACATGAAAAATAAAAACCATTTCATCCAGCATTGTTCTTTCTTAGAGGAGTAACTTTGTAAATTCAGCGAGCGGATATCATTTAGATGCATCAATAAAAAGAAGATCTGATGTGGAATCTTTGCTTTTATAATAGTTTACTGTTTAGGGTACAGTCAGACTCGATGTAGGAACTCATATAATGTTGTGTAATGTTGATAAAGACATCATGATAGCGTAGCATAATGATGGCATTTACGCCCAAACACACCCTGGGGCTCTGCCTAAAAGGTACAATTCTCCACCCTTCATAGGAAGACTTATATATTCCTCTTTACAACAGCTGTGGGGCTGCACATTGGACCTGTGTAAATCCACCAGACTCATCACAGACGCGAAGCGCCCAGGTAGGAAGACTGGATTTATCATTCTTTTACCCACACTTGAAGCTGTTTCTAACGCTTGGCTGATCGAATTGGTTACGGATGTATCAGTCAATTAATTCTGCAAGTTTAGAAGCTTTACATGGGTGCACGTGAGAAGCAAAGACACAAAGAAAAGATGTGCAGATGCAGAAAAGAAGGATAGGTGGTGGATGGGGTGGGCAGGAGTCATAGGTGGTCTTAAAGAGGTGGGATTTGGGTTGACTTTTAAATGAGGTGAGTGTGAGTTCTGGTTGGTTGAGGGTTCAACAAATTGCTAAAAAAAAAATAACCACATTAGAAAATAAAGCTTTGATTTTAGCATCAAATGAAAACCGTCTCCTCGCTGTAAAAATGGTTTTCTGAGCATATTTAACGTGCCTGTAACGCGTAGGAATGATGGTTTGCTTGCTGACCGACTGTTTTCCCCTCAGCGTAGTGCCATCATGGTCTTTGTGCTGCTGGTTTTGGCTCTGGCAAATCCGGCGCTGGCCTTCGTGCCGGTCGGGGGTGGAACGGCCACGCATGTCACCATTACGGGACAGGCTCTGTTGCAGAAAGTGACAGAGACGTGCAAGGCAGTTGCTGAGGCAGCAGGTCATGAGTTTGAACCCACGGTAGGAGGGACAACACTTCTTAGACAATAATAAAAAGGATTTTAGGCCTTGATCAAAGCATCTAAGTGGAGTTGGTGCATCAAATAAGCGAAACCTGCTGCCTTTTGCCAACAGGGCTCTTCTCCAGAGGAGCTGGTCAAGGCCTGTCTGGGCCCCACAGCAACGGGCGAAGTGTCCGGTGCCAAGTTTCACGCTGCTCTACAAGAAATTTACATTCAGAACGGCCTGGTGGACCGGGACTTTGTCAATAGGTAGGATAGAAAGAAAGAAAGAAAGAAAGAAAAGAGAACTATGGAGTTGCATCTCATCATGGTTTGTTTTGACGTCTACCCGTACGTTACCAAACTGCAGCGCTCCGCACCATTTTAACTCCGAGACCTTCGTGGAAGGACGCAGCCTGATCGTTGAGGGCCTGGCAACTATCAAATCTAACATTCGTCTGGAGAACTTCAAAGCTGCCAGAGAAACACTGGGCAGAACCCTTCATGTGCTCCAGGTGAGAGTGTGTGACAGCAGCTGGTCTAAAGGTGCAGTAAATGAAAAAGTAAAGCAACATGACAGCGAGCAGCATGTGCTTTTGTTTTTTGCCCCGCGCTGCAGGACTTCTACAGCCACACTAACTGGGTGGAGCTGGGGTACGTGGAGCCATTCAGGAACCTCCTACGGGCAGATCTCCCCCTGGAAAACCTGGCAGGTGTGTGTTGGAGCTTACAAAGTACAAAGAATGTATCTCTGGGTTGGACTTCAGTGTCATAAAGACTGAGCCATATATCAGGAAACGGGGTAAAACCCCACCTGCAACATATGTCTGGACCAATTGTGCCCACGTGAGGACGTGTGTGTGTGTGTGTGTGTGTGTACATACAGAATGTGCTTTACTCTAAATGACCTTCCTGACCTTTTGCTGCCGTAGATATCGACACTCCCACCTGCAGTGATTGTGAGACTGGAACCTGCCCTAATCCCATCCTCCCCGACATCCTGTGGCAGAAGAAACTTACTTCAGGCTACATGGGAATCTTCTCTAATGCCAAGCCCAAAGGTACCTCAACAAATGAAGCTCACAAGGAGACAACAGAGCTAATAACAACACGAGCACACGACAGAAAGTAACACGACAAGAACGCGTGTAGATTTTTGCTTTCTATGATTAAACCAACCGAAAGGTTAGATTTGGTTCGGTATTAAAAGGATGCATAATTACGACAGAAACACATGGTTATTTGCTAAAACCACTATAAAGCTTTGATCTGCTCCAGGTAAATGCAGCCACGGAGGAGCCGGTGACCTGACCAGCACAGAGATCCCTCGTGGAGGCATCCACAAAGACCTGCCGCGTGCAGACAACACTGGCGTTTACACTCAGGCTGTTAACACCGCTTTGTATGCTAGCCTCGACTTACTGGAGGACGTTCGTGCAGCTGCTGGGGACAGCAACTTCCTGCGGTACGATGCTCAAACGTGAGGAATATTCCAGCCGATATCTATATCACAGCCTCGTACTGGTCCGTGCAGAATGATGGGGATCGCTCGCTCCTCCGTCGTGTGCTTCGTGATCGACACCACCGGCAGTATGTCCGATGACATTGCCGAAGCCCGCAAGGTTGTTCATGACATCATTGACAGCAAGAAAGGAACACAGGATGAGCCTTCAGAATACATTCTGGTGCCCTTCAATGACCCCGGTATGATACTGCTGAGACAGCTGCAGACGCAGTCTTTCACTCTTTGTGTTAGTTTTAGGGAATCACGTCAGTTCTGAGGGAGGAAAAGTGATTCGCTGATTTGCCAAAGTCCCTTTTTTGTGCCTTCTATGCAGGTTTTGGACCAATGATCAGGACAAGTGACCCTGACAAAATGAAAAGGGAAATCAATGCGCTCCATCCATCAGGAGGTGGTGACATCCCTGAGATGTGCCTGTCGGGGCTCCAGGTACAGCACACACGACTCACTGCGGGTCAGAAACATTCTTCAGGTCGCCTCGTTAAGTGAACCGCGTTCATATAACCAACTCTCCAGCTGGCACTCACGGGAGCCCCTGCCTCTTCCAACATCTACGTTTTCACTGATGCTTCGGCCAAAGACATCTACCTTAAGGACACCATTGTTGCACTCATCAGGAGCACCAAGTCAACGGGAAGTGACGTTTGTCACCCATCGTGTCAGCGACGTCCCGTCTCTGCTCATCTGAGGGAGTTTTAACGAAGGGTCGTTGTGGTCGTTTCCTCACAGGTGTCATTCTTCATGACTGGTTCTAGCAGAAGGCGCCGACGGTCCCTCAGAGCTGGTTCGTTTCGGGACTATGAAGACCTGGCTCTGGCCTCTGGAGGCCAGGCCATCAGCGTGTCAAAGGCTCAGTTGCCTCAGGCCACAGACGTTATCCTTGACACATCAACTTCCGCTCTGGTACGACTGTCTGCAGAACGTGGCCTTCCCACACTCAGCTTAGGTTCCACTCTGAGTCTCACTGTCTTCTTCTTGTAGGTGACTGTTCTGCAACGGGCAAGGAACCCTGGGAAGGACGAAACCTTCCCCTTTGAGTTGGATGAATCTCTGAAAAATATCACAATCTACATCACCGGACCCGCTGTTAGTTTCACACTGACCAGCCCGTCAGGTACAGAATGACCCGAGCATCAGCAAACTGGGGAGGTCTGAGCTGGACCGAATCCCTCCCCGTGTCCAAAGCCCACTTTCTAACCTGTGCTGATTTCATTTGTGGTCTATCTGTTCACCTCGAACTGTAAAATCTTTCAAAACGCACCACAAAATTCCAGGTGTGCAGCAGAGCCAGAACGAAGCGGCTGGAAAGCTGGGGAGCGCGGTGAAAGCGGGCAACTTATGGAGAATCCGTCTTAACCCTGACAAGGAGACGGGGCCGTGGAAGATAAACATCAGGTCTACACAGCCATACGCACTGAAAATCACAGGTCAGACATGCAATCAGCAGATCCACAACCATAACTCAATCATTCATCTTGACTCTGCCAAGATGGTCTTTCAAGGGCTCAGATTAGCTCACTTTTCAGACTGTGTGTGTGTTTCAGGCCAGAGTACAATTACCTTTATCTATGACTTTGTCGAGCGCTTCGAGGGACCTCACCCAGGTTACGCCGTGATCACTGGGCGTCCACCAGCAGGTACACTGATAGTGATTCATGCAGTAAAACATCTATTCAGAGCTGCTTTGCAGAGATCATCCAAGACTTATTAAAAAAAACACAATTTATTGCCATAAAGTTGACATTTTTGGATTCTTTGCCCGTATTTCTTTGTTTTACTCAGGTCAGCCGGCCTTGCTGAGGCTTTCAGTCATGGGCACGAAAGGCCCGACCTCACTGAGAATCAAAGAAGTCGCCCTGGTAACCGTATCTAATCCTGAGACTGTCAGCAACAGCACAATAACGGATGAGCGAGACGGAAACTTCTTGGCGAAGGTAGACTCGGTCCCGGGCGGCGAGTTCGTGGTCCTGGTAAAAGGAACCGATAAAGCGTCCAACAGCGAATTTCAGAGGCAGTCGACCACCCAAATGTCCGTCTCCAAAGTAAACATCAAGGTGAGTCGGAGAACTTACAGACGACTCTAACTTCTAAGCATCACCGTGAGGTTGACTATAGAAGCTTGCTTTACTTTCTAGCACTTTAACAGCTCTTCTTTTCCCGTTTTGAGGCTGTGGTAAGCAGCAATGCAGAGCCAGGAAAACCCTTTATCCTTCCCTTTACCGTCACAACAGAAGGCTCCAGTGGAACATATGAAGTTACTGCCAACAACGACAAAACAATCCCAATGACCTACCCCAGGAGGTGAGCAGAAGCAGCCAGACACAGTGACAACGCTGTATTGATGTTGATACGCACACCTGGGTGAGGTCCAGGACGAGTGTGCCACGCGTTGTCTCTTCATACCAACTTGTCAAAGAGAGTATTTAGTATTACAGTTTTCCAAAAAGGCTTTGTAACATTTCCTTTTTTAGAAATCTTATTGCCGCCTGCTCTTGAACATGACAAATGTCCTGATATGAGTGATAACTGTGTGTCTCCACAGCCTGGCGTTGAAAAGCGGAGAACCCACCACAGCTAATTTGACCCTGACTCCACCTCCCGCCACAGCATCAGGAACTGACGTCACCTTGACCATAGACGTGAAGCCATCGGGCGGCGGGGCAGAATCAAACTACGTCGTTCTGAGACTCTCTGTCGTTGAACAGGTACCAGCTCGTTTATTAACCGGGAACCAATGGTGGCCGTTACGGATGTTCTTTAACCACCTCTTGGGCTGTTGTCTGTCCAGATCACAGATTTTGTTGCTCCTGTGTGTAACGTGTACTCGGTGGCTGCCGAGTGTCCTGATGACGTGTCCCAGTGTGGACCGGTCACGTGGAGCTTCACAGCCAACCTGACCGACACCAACGGCACTGGGATAGACAGCATCTCCCTGCGCCAGGGCACTGGGAACCTCACACACACCTCCCTCAGCGATCCTCTCGTCCAGGTCAAGTACGAAGCCTCCTGCTGCTCGCAGACCGCAGAGCTCGTAGCGGTGGACAAAGTGGGCAATGTGGGCAAGTGCTATCACTCCATCGTAAGTCATACCCGCCTTCCTCGCACTAACCACGCATTTTACCCGCAGACTTTGAACAGTCCCCTTTTCCTCTTTGGTAGGTCAAAGATCTGGACCCACCTGGTTGTCAGATGGTCAGTTTGCAGGTGGATGGTGGGCAGTGCCCCAAAGATCTGACGTACTGCAGAAATCATAAATGGGCGCTCATAGCCAACCTGACTGATGGAAGCGGGACCGGCGTGGAGAGGATTTACCTGCATCATGGGGACGGAAGCCTCATCTACTCTCCCCTTAATGCTCCTGTGGTTGAGATCCGGTACCAGGCAACCTGCTGCGCTCAGGCGGTGGACTTGCGGGCTGTAGACAAAGCAGGCAACGAGGGCCGGTGCTACTACTCGGTCGTGTCTTCTGCTGGCTCGCTGACCCTGTCGCTGTGGTTGTGCCTGCTCGCAACCTCCCTCATGGCAATACTGTGAGGCCTGTTGCACGTAAAGAATCTAAAAGTCCTGATTTTTGTTTTAATTCAAAAACAAATCGCCTGTAATAAACAAAATAAAGATTGAATATGTTAATGAAAAGCAGTCTGTGGTTGGAGCCAGCTTGGCCTGGGGCCGGTTCGTCACATCTCTGCTCCCCTGCAGCTTCACTTCGGTCGGCCTGCTCAGCAGCACAAGGGCAAGATTCTTATTCTGCTCATCTTTATTTAGCATCTGTTACACTCAAAGCCGTCAGGCCCCCAGAGCCTGACCCCCAAAGCTCGCACTGCCGAGCAGGACAGTTTCCGTTGGCGGTACTATGCTCCCCAGCATCTGTATTCTTAGTCACTGTTTTATTAAATCACCATTTAGTTCTTTGTTCTCTCCTTTGAGAACAGTTCCATCAAACAAAATAGAGTCACATGACAAACAAAACTCATAAATCCATCTTTCTTTCATTATTAGAATTTTAAAAATCCTTCTTTATGACCGCATGATTTAGAAGTGCAAATTCAAATCTTTAGGCCATACTTTATATTGCTCATTCTCAATAACACACCACATAAATAAATATACCTCTAAACAAACATTAAAAAACACCTAAATTGTGTTGTGCAAACAGTTTTTCTTCTATTACAAAACTACGACCCTCCTGTAATTTTATGCACATTCTTAAGGTGCTTTTTCAGGTGTGCGGACTGTGTGAACTGCTTGGGGCAATGCGTGCAGGGATGTGGTTTCTCTCCTGTGTGAATATACTTGTGTCTTTTCAGGTTATTAAAGTCTAAAAATCCTTTCTTACAGTACGGACACCAGTGTCTCTTCTCGCCGTTATGCCAACGTAAGTGCACGTTGAGGTCGACCCTCCGGATGAATTTCCTTTCGCAGAGGTTGCAGTGGAATGGTTTCTCTCCTGTGTGAATACGAATGTGGGATTCCACATCCAGCTTCGTGAAAAAGCTCTTGCTGCAAATCTGGCACACAAAAGGCTTAATCCTTCTGTGCACCATCTGGAGATGTTTGCTGAGACTAAACTTGTAGACAAAGGCCTTCCCGCATTTCTGGCAGACGTGGATCTTCCCGTTGCGATGCACCCGGCCGTGCCGTTTGAGCGCTTTTGTATCTGTGAAGCTTTTCCCGCAGAGTCGGCAGGAAAAAGGTCGCCTTGTGTGGAGGCTAACGTGGCTTTCCAGGGCAGAGCTGCTGCCCAGGACCTGACCGCACACCCCGCACTGGTTCTTGAGCAGACGGCTACCGATGAGGGACAGAGGCTGTAACGGCGACACAACGGGTGCTGCTCTGACGGGCACGGGATGGACAGAAACCCTCGGGGGGTCAACTGCGCCTCTGTCTGGAGCTTTCGGCGAGGTTGTCTCTGTTTTCAAAGACACGCGCACTGTTGCGTCACCGACCGGGGGGATCCACACGCCGCTGGATCTTATTTTCTTAACAGCCCCGCTGCTGGGGGGATTCGCCTCGAGCCGTGTCGCTCTTGCACGGTTCTGTAACAGCTGATGAGACGCCTTCCTTTTCCTCATGTTGGCTTTTGCCTTTTTAGCCAACTTTTTGGCATTCACAACCCTTAAATTCCTTTTAGGAGTCGTCTCTGCTTGCATAATTCTGGATTTTTTAGCACCGGTGGATTTAACTTTGGCGTTGCGTCCATCCTTCTCTCTCCCGCCTGAGGAATTTGATCTTTTTTTCCCGTCTCCTACGGGCGATCCAGGCTGAACAGCAGTGCACATCCCATGGACCACTGAGGCTGATTCAGCGGCACGGGTTTTAGGTTTGCTGGAAATGATACTTGAATCAGATCTCTTGTATATGACGACAAATTTGGCCCTTTCAGGCTTAGCAGTATCTGGACTTGCCCCTGTCCTTCGTAGGCTCCTAGGAATGACGACAGTGCCACGATGTCTCAGGCCAGGCTTGGCGTTTCTCGCAGTACCAGTCCTAACTGGACTGCTCGGGCTGGTGCAGGGTGTTGTGGTTTGAATGGCGGTGCCTTGTTTAGAGCTGCTGATATCCTCATCGGGGTCTTTATCTTTGGATGCAGGTCCAGTAACACCATGAGAAAGTGCAGATTTCTTCCCTTGAATAAAAGAGTCTCTGTTTTTCCTTAAAGATGAAACAGCTTGGGCTATTTCTGGCAAGTCCAATTTGATTTTGTAATCTTGTTGATCCTTCTTGGGGCTTACAGTCTGAGTTTCTGCATGTTGACACGATGTACTTCCGACTTCTAAATGGGGTATGAGGCGATTTCTGGGTTGGGCTTTGGAACTGTCTTTCTGGGACCTTCTCTTTTTCCTACTGCCAGGTTCTGTACAGGAAGTAGAATCCTACCAAAGAAGAGAGAAAAAAATGATTTT
Source organism: Pao palembangensis (assembly GCA_015343265.1). Taxonomy (NCBI): domain Eukaryota; kingdom Metazoa; phylum Chordata; class Actinopteri; order Tetraodontiformes; family Tetraodontidae; genus Pao; species Pao palembangensis. Next base: position 15,028,433 of record CM027089.1, on the reverse strand, counting down.
ATGGGAAAATTTCCATCCAAACTGCACACAAACACAAACTGATGTACCTTTTCTTGGTCTTTGGAGGATGTTTTCTGCTCTGTAGGCTTCGCTTCACTTTGGGTCAACTTTGCAGCAGGTGATCCAGTCAGAGACGAAGGCCCACTGTTATTGTTGGTTATCACAGGCGGTGACTGGCTGGATGGTCTCGATGACCCCGTGTCTTGATTGAGGGCTGAACGACTGTCCCAACCAGCACTTAAAGACAGCCTTGAGATTAAGACCGATTCTTCTTTTGATATCAGAAATGGAAGCCTTGTTAATCTGACCACAGCAAAGGGTTTTATCTGACAGGCTGCTGGTGCTTTTAATCCTGCTAAACTATTCAAGCTGAAGCAGCTCTGTGAATATTCCTTTTGCACTTGAGACACTGTGGGAACCACGTCTGGAGGAGTCGGTGATTCCAAAGACAGCTTTACCTCCTGCGGTGGAAGATGATCAGCTCTTTCACCTGGTTTGTCTGACCCTGGTACTATCTTAGCCGTCTGTTGGGCGGGAAATACTATCTTTATTGTGGGGTGCTGTTGTGCCCCTGATGGCAGTTCTCTAATGATGGTCAGCTCTGGAACAGGAAGTGCCGTTTTGGATGAATAAAATGGCGTTTTCACTGAGGACGTGGTCAGTGCTCCACGAGTTACATCTGGAGCTGTAGCGGTTTGCACTTTACCAGTACTTCTTGCAGCGTCCACCTTCGTCGCAGCAGCTGACCCCAGGCTAGGACCCTGGGTAGCACGATCACAGCTCTCTAACGAGACAGCAAGTCTGGGCATGATTATTATTTTTTGAGGTACCCTTTTGTCTTCTTTGCTCGGTGCAGATGTTTCTAGAGCAGAGGAACCATATGGCTGCACAGCTGCTGAAGTAGCAGCGCTGGATGCTCTGACCTGGGATTCAGTTCCACTGGGTTGTGTGACAGTTATGCTCTCCTGAGACGACTCTGCTGCTGCTGCTAATTCTCTGGGACTTTCAGAAGAGTGTGGTAGGATCTGCAGGTCAGAAGGAGCTCTGTCTGTCTGTGTCTGTAGGGCACTCACACTGGGAACACACACGGGCTCGACTGCCATCCCTTGTTGAGAAGGGAATACACCTCTTTCCACTGATGAAGACATGGCTTCCACTAACAACCTTGCATCTTGTAGGGTTACAGAAGTGTAGCGTTTCCTTGGCTGCAGTGATGGTGCTTGTGAAGTGTTCACAATCTGTGCAGAGTTTGGTGGCGGTCCATGACATCCAACTAAGGTTGGTGGCCCATCCCCGAGTGGTCTGACCTCTTGGTTCTGGCCTCCTTGTAAATTGTTATACATTCCCAAATCTGGCAGTTCCTGTGGTAATTCCCTGGTCTTGATTGAAGACCCTTCACTTTCACTTTGAAAGGCTCCAGGAGACTCTAGACAGAGCATCAAAAGACATTACAAAGAAAACCCAAGACAAGATGCTGATAAAATAATAAAAACAAGTCCAATTTAGTTTCCCACCTGCTTCTGCATATAAAGAATCTCCACTGCTGTAAGCAGAATTAACATCCTGTTGTCTTGAAACAGACTGCGAATAAAAGCAGACATTAATTACAGTGATGCAAAAAAAAAAAAAAACATTTCTATAGAACAACAACCTTTACTTTAAAGATGCAAACGCACCTCATGTCTGACAACTGTGCGTCCATTTGCACGGACATCATAGTCGTGTTCTTGTAAGGGGTAGAACGTTTCCTGATGGCTGCGTTGGTCCGGCACTGATGGGTGACTCTGTTCAGCCACTTTGTTGCAGAAAGATATAATATCTGTAAACAAAACCAATAAAAAATATTAATGCTCTGATTAAAATCAAATGACCAAGTAGTGTCTCTAATGAACAGATGGCAATTAGTGAGCCAACACTAGGTGACGCTGGATGACCTCAGCCTTTTTCTGTTGCTATAATGAGATACAATTTAAACATTGAGAAGACACAAATTTGGAGACATGCATGTATTATTTAAGTGTTAGGCTTTTATTTAGACAATATTAAGTACTAACAGTAATGCGAAGGCTAAAGATTTGACTTTTTGTTTAGGGGATTTCTCTAATCAAATCTAGACTGAATGCTGTTTAATGAGGACAGGCTAAACACCACCACAATAGCTTGTATTTAACTAATATCTTTCGTGCTTTAACTATATTTTTGTATTTCATCTTAACTTTCTGCCAAGACTTTTTTCCCACAAAAATATGTGTGGTGTACGCGGTCATGAAATCTTCCATCTCCAGCAAGTGGAAGTGGGACGATCAAGGCGTTCTTTTTCCAGTCGTTGCCATGGTGAATCAGGTTATCTGCGTTCCATTGGTAAGGCTTTTTAGATCCCCGTGCGCGATCTTAACTCAGGGTAACTTTGACTCAGAGTTTATTAAACCAACTCTTAACAAGTGTTTCAAGACATTTCAGAGTTTTTCAACCCTGGGTTTAGGTTCTAACTCAGAGTTTGATAAACCCGCGCTTTATGAAACGGGCCCCAGGAAATGCTTCATCTACTGTTATTTTCCCAGCAGCAGAGACACAACGCGTGTGATGTTCAGTTCAGTTCCTAGTTTACAAAATAGACTTTAATTCAGACACCTGTGAAAGGCAATATGGTCTGACCTGTTCTGTTTTATCGAAAATTTAAAAAAATGAACCATTAATTTAGTATAGGGGTTAAAAAGAGCAAAAAACTCGACTCTCACAGAGTTTGTATGGGCATCCACTCACCACACTGAACCGCGCTGTGACGTTTCTTAGACGAGTTATTTCTTGCAATGGCGTCTTTCTGCGCCGATTCGAATTGACTACATTTAGCTTTGAGGTCATCGTTGTCCTTTTTGATTATAGACATGTCTGCTTTCAGTTCATCCACCATAGCTTCGAAGAGTTTGGTCGTCTCCGCGATCGCACTGTGCAAAATGCTCTCCATGACGGAGGCGAACTTTGCCTGAAAATCGTGCGCTGACATCTTGCAATGGTTTAGTATTAGTATTCCTATAAATTTAGCCAGAATCCACGATGAACAACAGCGTACCTATCATAAATCAATACAACAGCAACATGCTGCAAAAATGGCTTCCGAAAATTATTTATCTCTGACGCACAGAGGCGGACCTTTTTCTTCTTCGGTTTATTGATTAAGCAAGCTAAAAGCCCATTGTAGCTCATTATCACCACTAAGAGGATAATGTGTGTAGTACGTTATAAATAACGATAAAGTAAATTATAAATTCGCCATTGAATTGGAATTTGTCTCAATATATAATTACAAAAATTTCAATAAAAATAGATCCAAAACAAAATGATAACACAAAACTATACTGATTTCTATACTGTCCTGTTAAAAAGCGCCGCTCTTAAGCCCGAATGAAAATTGTCCCAACTTGTGACCCGTAGGAAGGATGACTGTTTACAGTATGAGGCGGAAGTGCGACTGTACATTGCTAAACCGTTTTAACGTCACCAAACTTTTGTGATTGATTTACATCTTTAACACAAGCAAAGAAATGTTATGCTTCCGTTAAAATGCACGAAATTACATTCGAAAATTGTGACGTCGTGGGTCTGTTGGCTAGGTAGCTAAGTAACGTTACATTATTGTGCTTCCATTGTTTGAGTAATTTGGTATGTTGTGAAAAACAGTTATTTTTTGCCAATCAATGGCGTCACATGTGATTACTAAACATGTTAAAAGTCGTTTAGTGTAAAGAGGTTGCTCCAAAGTTCTATTTTCTTTAAAAAAAACTTTCTGAAAACAAATTTTCATTAACGTAATGGCTGAGACTTTAGCAACTTTCCAGTCGCAGCTTTCTGGTGTCATGGAAACAGTCTTCAAGGCCGCCATGTATGAAATCACCCGGCTGGTAGAGGACAGCTTTTTGGAAGAGATGAACCGGTGCAGAGAGCAGGTCGAGTCCCTGAAGAAGCGACTCAAGTGGTCCGAGAGTAAACGGAAGGAAGGAGGAGACGGACGAGGGAGATGCAAAGACTGCGGGAGAAGAGGGGAGTCTGGCGAGGAAGAGACAGGCGAGTCTCAGCGGTTCATTTCATCTATCTATCTATCTATCTATCTATCTATCTATCTATCTATCTATCTATCTATCTATCTACTTATGTGGAAAAATAAAGCAATGTGAGGATCTTGTATGAATTATTGCATTGACGTGAGCAGACTGTGCTCATGCTCCTTTTTTTACTCTCTTCTTTTACAGTAAAAAGCCTTAAAGAGGAGAGAATGTTACAAGAAGAGATGCATAGCCCTCAGAACAGAACAGATGGGGAGACAAGCCATGAAACAGAAGAAGCCTCTAAGGTTTTCTTTTTTCTTTCTTTCTTTCTTTCTTTCTTTCTTTCTTTCTTTCTTTTCACATCAGACCTTGTTTGTTTTCAGTGTGAAGTTAGTCAAGGTGAAAATCTGGAAAAACTGCTGAAGGAGGAAGCCTTCCAGATCACAGCAGAGTCTCCAGAGAGATGGGGAGTTCGTTTGGAGGGTTAGTCTCTTCATACTACATTTTGAGATGGTTGTATTGTCTCTGGCTGTCATTGGGGTCCTTGGGGCTGGCCCCTACCAGATGCTGCTGTTTACCATTTCAATGAAGGCAAATGTGTTTAATATTTCTTCTAGACAAGTTCTTCATATGTTTGGATGTATAATTTGATGCTGGATAGCAGGGTAGTATAACTGTGACATTTATGTCCTTGTCTCCACATCTGTTGACTGTTTTAGGATTGCACTAATATTTGTATGATGAGGTGTATTAGCACACTGTTTATCACGCCCCAAAAAAGCTATCTTACGACCCACAAACCTCTTGTATGGCGCAATAATTTTTGATTGCATCTTTTTTTTATTTTGCCTCAGAATCATCAGACCAACCAGGCACCAGTAAATCATACAGTGACCAGAAGTTCCACCAGAACCCAGAAGCTAATGTAAACCAGATAGAATCAGGTCCAGATGAATCCACAGGGAACCCTTCAGATCCCCTTTTCCTGAACAGGAGTGTTATGGAAAACATGGATGGCTTTGATAAGACTGAATATGGAGCTGGCATTATGACAGATACAACTACTTTGGATGGGCTGCAAGAATCACCATCCAATTTGAATGAGAATCTGAGTTTCATGGGCCGCTATGAAGATGACGTAGAAGAACAAGAAGGAACGGAGTCTCAGACTTACCAAGCAAACATTCTGCAAAATAGAAGGGGCACTGTCAGCTCACCTGCAGGATCCCCTTCAAGGGCTGAGATTGGTGTTACTGGAGAATTCAGCTGTCTATTGATCAATGAAGAAGGCTATCTACAGGACACAAATGTGCTATATCCTGGAAATGCATCTGGTGATTCAAGCATAAGACTGAGCCTCCGAGGACCAGACATGCACTTTGATCACCCTTCAGACAGTAAACCAGACATGTATGAGCTGTCAGATGCATACAGAGACACTTCAGATCTTCAGGAGAGCTTGCAGTATCAGACAGGATCCAGAGGAGGGAGAAAAAGCTGCAGCCAGCCCTCCGTGTCTTGCTCTGAATCGGCCTCGCCAAAGATCGAGAAGCACGGACACAAAGGCCCCGAACAGGGGCCCCCATACAAATGTACTCAGTGTGGAAAGTCCTTTGCTCAAGCCTCTAACTTCAAAGTCCACCAGAAAATTCACTCTAGGCCAGGCCTCCATTTCTGCAGCCAGTGCGGTAAACAGTTCCCATCTTACAACGAGCAAGAGACTCATGAGTGTAGCCAAACATGCAAACCCTACTGCTGCTCCATGTGTGGGAAGAAATTCAGCCGGCTATGGAATCTGAAACTACACTGGAGGATTCATACGCAGGAGAAACCTCACCGGTGCACCATGTGTGACAAAAGCTTCACTCGGGCAGACATACTAAAGGTTCACCAGCGGACCCACACGGGGGAAAGACCCTACATTTGCACCATCTGCGGCCTCAGCTTCAAACGCCTTGATCATCTGAAATCCCATCAGCGCAAACACACGACTGACCTATGAAAACTACCACTGTAAAGCTGTCACGTGAAACAGGGACACATCCTATAAATCTGTATGCCATGTGAGCTAATTTGTAGCCCTTTTCACACAGGTACCTAAAAAAGTCTTCTGTTCTGCCTCTCGGTTTTTTAGACTATGTGTTGTGAAAGTTGTTTCACCTCCATTTGGAACTGGAGGTAATGTTTGAGAAATTTGTCAGTACAGAACAACAGGAGCAAAAACAGGAAAATGATCTACAAGCAATTCAGTTTATTCACTTCATCTTTATTTATTATAGCATCTGTTCTTCAGCCAAAGTTGTCTCTATGTGCTGTAGAGAAACCCAGGGCCTGACTCCCAACAAGCAGCAGTAGCAATGACAAACTCTCTTTTAACAGGAAGAAACCTTGGGCAGGCCCAGGCTTACATGGCGTAGACCCTTCTGCTAATGGTCAGCTGGGCAAATTAGCAACTGCTCAGTTGATGACAGCTGAGAACATTTTCAGAGTTTCAGGGCTTAAGAGGCATTTGCTGTCCCACCTTTGGAAGAAATCATCACTCTTCTTGTGAACTGTGCAGGTGAAATGTTATTCTAGAGCAGTGCTTCTCAAAGTGTGGGGCACACCCCACTGGTGGGAGATGGAGGCCTGATTCGGTGCAACAAACTGGAGGAAAGTTACAATTTCATGCCTGTTTTGTTAAAAGCTCTTATTTACTGACATTACCCAACATGCCGCTGAAATACTCGGTGTTCAGGACATTTGAAAATGTGTACTTTGTCAGGATTTTTGTTGGACAAGCAGCAGCTTGGGTTTGAAAATTCCTCCTTGTACAAAGTTGAGAATGACCAAAAAAGTTTGAGAACCGCTGCTCTAGAGAAAGAGGCTGCCGTGTTTCTCTTTAAAGTTCTTGAATTGCAAAAAAATCCCAGTTGAATCTGACATCACAGTATGGGGTCATTATCTGTCTTCTGTTTTTAAAGTGAGGTTCAAATCTGTTATTAAAATGAGTGTTACGGAAAAGAGTTGTCCCCTACGTTTCATTAAGTCATGACATTTGCTCAGTTGCCTCGTGTCTGAGTTAATTAATACCCCTTTAGCGTCACCTTTTTAATACAGCAACAAGTAACACTAAATACAATGACTGGATAATATAGTTAGAGAAATGCCATATAAACTGAGTAATCAGCATCAAATTGGCTTTACTAATATTACAAGTTCAGGCGATGAGCTCAGCACAGCACTTTGCAGAGGTTCTAATGAAGCCATCGACAGTTAGATTTTGTCTATAACCTTCAGGACCCTGAAGGGGGACATTTTGCTTCACGTGCATTGATGATCTTCATCTTCACAGCCCCAGTGTGCAGTCTTTGTTGCTTAATTTGACTTGCTGCTTTGATTTATTGTAAATCCTATTTAAATGTCAGTTGTCGAATGCATAAAATTAAGCTTTTAGCACAGTATTTGCTAATTCTACAAGCTGTCGTCTAAAGGCAACCTTTCATACGTTTAATCATCAGTGATTACATTGAGAAAACCTAAAGTGTCCCTAAACCAGTAAAAAAGATATTACTGTTGAAATACCTGAGGAATAGAAACCTGGGGGTGTTTAGTTATTCCTGCCATCACCAAAGCATCTTAGGTGGTTCAAAGGTCATTGGTTTGACCCCAGACCCCTGTGTTCTACCCTGCATTGAGAAAGGGAAAGTGCAAGCAGCAGACAAAGGGGAAGCACACCCTGAAACTAGGTCAATGACCCTGCCAACGACCCTTCTAAGGACCCTGCCAATGGCTCTCAGGTGACCACCAGATCATTAGCATGCTAATGGTTCACAAGAGCTATATTTTCAAGCTCTGCCTCCAGCGAGTTTAAAACTGAAGAATAGGGTGACCAGACGTCCCGGTTTACCCGGGACAGTCCCGGGTTTGAGCCTTGTCTCCAGTGTCCCGGTGGATTTCAACATCCGCCATTGTCCATCATTGCATTCCGGTTGAAACTCGTTGTCTTTGGCCCAGGTGTATGTCAATCACACAGTTGTCATAGCGATCTGTTATCTGAACCAATTAAAAGTCAGTAGCTTGACGCTCGCTGGTCCATGAAACCACATGGGACTGGACACCTTGAAAGCACTGCTCGTTACTCAGGTTAACTTTCATGATAGTTGCTCTGAGTTCTATGAAAGGATCACTGCAGCCATAGCTTCCTAAAAAAGGTCCACTCCAGCATGAAATACTAAGGGTCAGAAAGATAACTTCAGAGGATGCGTTATGCACTTATTTTGTTTGTGCACATTACAAGTTGTATCACCTCAGTTTATTGTCATTGTACAAAAAATACAATGAAATTGTAGCAGCCTTGAAGTGGTATTATTCCTGGTGTTATTCTAAATAAAAATAAAATTGAAGTCTTTGTCTTGATTTATAAATATTGAGAGAGAGTGAGTAGAAACAATTGTGTCCTTTTTAATTTTGAAAATCTGGTCACCCTACTGAAGAAGCCTTCTGGAGAGAAGGTAAAACATCTTTAAAGAAAACTTTAACAAGTCCAGTTGCACAGAGATCTAACCTTGGATAACTATGACCTGGATGATTGAGAACCTACAGACTTATTCACCTACCAAATTCTCTCCCACTGGATCGCCTGGATTCAGCTCTTCTAATGGTACGAGCTGGAGAAGAATGAATCTTATGACCAATGTAGAGTAACAGCTGGTGCTACTGATAATAGGTGTTGGAGACAATAATCAGGCCCAGGATGTACCAGGATCTTTTTTGTCTTATTATTTGTTACAGGTACTTTATGTAAAACTAAAAGTCCTTTTTCGGTGATTGAATAATGACCCAATGTCGTTCTTCAGAGGGGGGTCATCAAGTAGCTCACTTGCTCATTTGACCGGCGGTCCAGCCGTTCTTGTCCTGTGAGGTTTGCTTTGTTCCCTTTTGCAGCCACACCAACATTTGTGAATAAGACTACTCACTATCTGACTTGTATTGTGATGTTCAATTTAATGAGATCTTTTTCTTGATGTCCTTATTGGCAGGCGTGATGATGCATACTGGCCCACTCAAACCACTGGATTCCACATCTGGAGGACCTCAATGCAGGAACGGATGTCCTGATTCCTTGTTTCAAACTCTGACGGTGACAGTTGCTGCAGGCTGGTCGGTGAGCCATCGACCCAGATGCCTTCAAAATAAAGGGTTTTGCTGTGAGAGTAACACGATCCTTCTCCATTCTTCAAGCCGTCTCTCCATTCGCCTACGTAAATGTTTTTATTTGCATAGTGCATGATGCCTTGTCCATGGTGCCGATCATTCAACCACTCTCCCGCGTACACGTCTCCATTTGGGAAATACATCCTTCCCCAGCCGTTCTGATGGCCCTCAACCCACTGACCTTCATAAACTGCAGCATTAGCATCGAAGTAAAGTCCCATCCCATGCTTTTTTCCATTTTTCCAGTCTCCAGCATACTTCACTACATAATCTTTCAATTTTGGGTCCAGCACTTTTTGAGTACCTTCTCCGTCAGGTTTTCCATATTTCCAGTATCCTACATACATGGAACCAGTCTTTGTCCAAACTTGAGTTCCATAACCGTGTTTTTTATCATCCAGCCATTCGCCTATGTATTCATTGACGGTGTATTTGTCGACTGAGAATATTTTCCGATGCAGTCCGTTCTTCTTTGCCATTTCCTCTTTCAGTTTCACCAGAGAACCTTTTACTCGGACTGTAGTTGGAATACTTTTCTCTTTCGGTTTGGTGGCAAATTTTTTTTCTCTCTCTGTTTTGTTTGCCACAGTTGGAAACTTTTTCTCCTTCAGCATCGCAGCAGAATCTTTTCCTTGCTCTTTGTTTTTGGCCATAGTTGGTAACTTTTTCTCTGTTAGCTTCGTATCAGAGTCTTTTCCTCGCTCTGCCTTATTGTTTGCCATAGTTGGTAACTTCTTGTCTTTTATTTTCGCGGCTGGTTCTTTTTCTCTCTCTGTTTTGGTTGCTATATTCGGTATCTTTTTCTCTTTTGGTTTTGTGGCAGAGTTTCTTTCTTGCACCAATTTATCCTTTGCCATAGTTATATAATGATATACTATCTATATATATACTATATATAGTTAATCGTATAACACAATAATGTCAGGTGTATTATATTATCAAAGGGCACCATCAAAGCAACAAGCTCCATTTGTGCTTTTGATTTAATGTGTGGCAGTTTAATAACTTAAAGGCTTCAAATATATATGAATATTACTATCTTTTGTTGAGCATAAATGTGAGGTATTTTCACGCTATCAAAGTGCCCTAAAGTAATATTTTCCCCATCAATTTTGTTTCCCACCATTTTTATTATTGCTTCTGCTAAAGAGGTCATGTGACAGCCAGCCACCGAATGTATGATTACATTTTGGTGATGTTCTTGGTTGGTGGGACTTTGACCTTTGCTCAGCCGAAGTTATAGGCCGAAGTCAAAGGCCAGGAGCTTCGGTTATATTGCTACTGTGTATTGATTAACTTCAACCACAGAAGGAAATGCAAAATACATCAAGGTAATATACAGAAAACAAAAGACACCTTACTCTAGCAATCCACTCCGCATAGCGACCTTTTTCATAAATTAAATATTTCTACACAAAAATTGGATATATGCGGATTTATATGAAGTATTTGTAATTAAGTTGACCTATTCAATTATCAAATAAAAGATTCAACAAATAAGTTTATTTACAGTTCAAAACATATTTAAGATGTGTTTTGCTCACTTTTTTGTCTCTCCCATGACATTATTCCTTGCAATAACTCCTTACAATAACATGCAAATGAGACGGTGACGTCAACCGGCGATTTCTGGCCAGCCAATAGCGACCCTCCTTATTGAGGCGTCGGCAACACTCCTCTCTGCGCGCGCTGGAGGCGGAGTTTTGGCGTCGCGTCAGTGATACCGGAGCTGATGTTCGTCTGGTTCGCTTATCGAAATGATTGAAGACTAACGCCGTCGTCGGCTGTGCTGCACCCTCCAGGCCGGCGGGGGAGAGCTGACGTGTCGACGGTTGCAGCAACTTCTGGGCTTCGCGGCGCAAGGCGGGAACATGGCCGAGAAACGCGTGTCCCGGTGGTACTTCGGTGGACTGGCGTCCTGCGGGGCGGCGTGCTGCACGCATCCGCTGGATCTCGTCAAGGTGAGGGGCTGACGTGCGGAGCTGAGGCCGCACACAAATTACAGCTGTTCCCAGCTCACACAGGCGCCAGGCGTCAGGGTTTTTTAGTCCCACCGCTGCTTGGTGCTGTTTTAAAGGAAGCGAATTGACATTTGTATATTCATACAACTGTAGCTTTACGACTGTGCGACACTCTTTACACACTAGAAACAAAAACCCAGAAAGTACACTGTACAGGCAGCACCCCCCAAAAGCAGGAAGACAGCGGCAGCTAAAGGCATCACGTGAAGATAAGAGTCAAACTGTCATCAGCTTAAATGGACGTGTGTGTGTTTCTGATGTTGAATGGAGCCGCTGGACGGGCTCACAGGTATCCTTGTTGCTTCTTGCTTGTCTGTGCTAAATTTAATCACATGCTCTGATGCCTAAAATACACTATGTGGCCTTTTATCTGTTATTAAAGGTGAGAAACACCAGACTGACAGGATGAAATGTGTATACGTGTTAGTATTTCATGTATGTGCAAAAGCATTTAAGGCTGACCTTGACCTCCTTGACCTCTTTTCTGGGCGTGCAGAGCAGACTTCGGCACGTCTCCAGGACCTGACACACACACCACACAAATCCATCATTGAAACTGACGCCTGTGTTCGCTTGCAGCAGCCTAGCTCACATTTCAAATGACTCCACACCTGCAAGCATCCAGATTTATTGGTCGCCGGTCGGCGATTTCCAGGTTTCATATACGCAATGAGTGCTTTGCAAAGGCAACTTGCTTGTGTGTGTGCGCGTGTGTGATGAACCGTGCGGTGTCCAAACACACCTCTTCCAGACGTGCAATAAGGGAGAAGCCGGCTGTGCTTGGGCACGCCACAATCATGATCGTCTCCCTGCAGTTATGAGCAGTCTAAGTGTGTTTATGTTGTATTCAAGAAAATATTTTACAGAAACAAGTGTGTATATGCATTCTCTTCTTTTCTGCACTGGTTCTTGGGCTTATAGTTCATTTTTTCCCTTTTCCTGTTATAAATGATTACCTTAGACTATCTTAACCTTTGTGTGGACAAACAAGGCAGCAGGAAAACAAGGTTTTTTTTTGTGGCCCAGAGGACAAAGGTCACATTTCCGAGCCTCGGGTGTCCTGTGAAGGACAACCCCTTCGTGAGTTCGACGAGGAGAAGGAAGTCACAAATCGAGTTATTGTCATCGTTTGATGTAACGATTGACTTTGCAGGTTTGTGCAAAGAAGTAATCAGAGTTGTAAAAGTCTGAAGAAAAGGCACATTATGTTTTACTGGTTTTTGCAGGGGTAGCGTGTCTGCGTGTGTTTTGTGCGTCTGCTGCAAAGCTGATTCACAAGTGTTGTTCTAGGTGCACTTGCAGACCCAGCAGGAGGTGAAGAGGAGGATGATAGGGATGGCCGTCCATGTGGTGAAGAGCGACGGACTGTTGGCTCTCTATAACGGCCTTTCTGCCTCCCTCTGCAGACAGGTGTGTGTGAAGGTGCCTGCTCGTTTGCTTGTCTTCTAACGAGATTTAAATGTGAGCTGATTGTCGTCCTCCCCTCCCTCCCCTCTCATCTCCTCCCCTCCCCTCAGATGTCTTATTCTCTCACCAGATTTGCCATTTATGAGACGGTGAGGGATGTGATGGGCAGCAAGAACCAGGGCCCCATGCCCTTTTACCAGAAGGTCTTGCTGGGAGCCTTTGGAGGTGTGAAAACACACACACACACACACACAAACTGGGTCAAACGACCACAAACTTTCTCATCTCTACGAACAGGGTTCACTGGCGGTTTTGTTGGAACGCCAGCCGACATGGTGAACGTCAGGTAAGGGGATCAGCTTGTGATCAAGCCAACTGCCAAAAAAAAAAAAAATCATGGAACTTTTTTGTCTCTAGAATGCAGAATGACATGAAACTGCCCCCAGAACTGAGGAGAAAGTGAGTGTTTTTGATAAATTAGGATCCTTCTCTTTCCAAATGTTTTATTGAAACTGAAAGTAAAACGTCTGTTTGCTGTTTAGCTACAAACACGCCATTGATGGACTTTACAGAGTCTTCAGAGAAGGTAAATACCCAGGCATTATCGTACGCTGACGTCTTATCTGACCCCTGACCTCCGCCCTGTCCCTCAGAGGGCGTGAGAAGACTGTTCTCAGGAGCAACCATGGCGTCCAGCAGAGGAGCTCTGGTCACTGTGGGGCAGGTAGGTTTAGAGTTTAGAGTCAGCTGCCTGACTGTAGATAAACATTCATTTTTCATGTATCATTAACGGCACATCCACTTAGCTGAGCCATAATCATTCCCCTGGATGAGTGGCCTGCTTATTTAGTTGGTTTCTGAATAATTTATGACGTATTCATTTGTTTCTCGCAGCTTCATTTACTCGTCTTTATGTAAGTTGACATAATGCCAACTTCAGATGATAGAACTGACCCAGTTCAGACAATAACGCCCTGTGTAGACACTTTAGAATCGATGCTGGCACTAACTCGTTACGCTGGTCTGGGGCACCCCAGCCGCTGGACAGTGGGTGAAGCCAACCCGAACACTGGGCCTCATGGGAAATGGGGGTGGGAAGCCAAAATCACTGGCCTGCAGGATAATGTGGCGTTACTAAAGATTGTTTTCCAGTGCAATACCGCAAGGAGCCTGCCAACATTAGGAGATTTTTTTTAAATGAACTTTTAAGCAGCTCAACCACTGTCGGACTTGTCTGCTGAACTGTGTTTTTAATCTAATCCACTTTAATTGTATAGCATAATGAGCTACGCAAATACCTTATTCTGGCCGCCAGAGGGAGCCAAACACCAACTGGCCATATGCAGTAGTTGATGAATGTAGACGCCACCTATAAGTATATATATTCTGACTATACAGTCACATATTTATGTTAGAATTAACATGCTTCAGCACAATTTATCTCTTCCCACCCTCAGTTGGCGTGTTATGACCAGGCCAAGCAGCTGGTCCTAGGAACGGGCCTGATGGGAGATAACATTCTTACACACTTTCTCTCTAGCTTTATTGCTGTAAGTATCATTTTTTACTGGCATCCTTAGTGTGACTGTAAAGTTTTATTCACCAAAGCGTTTTCCTGCAGGGGGGCTGCGCCACATTCTTGTGTCAACCTTTGGATGTTCTAAAGACCAGGCTGATGAGCTCAAAGGGCGAATACACGGTGAGTAAAACGCCGTTTCCTCCATTTCGCCCATGGTTTTAACCGTCCTAATCCAGTGTCTCTCTCTGTTTTTAGGGAGTGGCTCACTGCTTACGGGAAACTGCTAAACTAGGTCCTCTGGCCTTCTATAAGGTGATATAAAACTTGCGGTTTGGCAGAATTTAAGGCTGCTACTGAAGGAAGTTACTGTTTTGTGATACGAAATCTTATTTTCTTTAACCGAACGTTGGCTTTGGCAGGGTCTCGTTCCCGCAGGCATCCGCTTGGTCCCCCACACGGTGCTCACCTTCATCTTCCTGGAGCAGCTAAGGAAACACTTTGGCGTTCTCATCGTCTCCTGAACGCGCTCCCAGACTCGCCGCTGGAGGAGGACGAGTGGCGCGCGGCGGCTCGTGCTCGTCTTTGCAGCTTCGCCGCCTTTAATGGCAGCGTGAACGAGGACGCCGGAATCAGCTGATGACGGAGGAGATGTTGGCTGTGGATGTAAAATTAGCGTGTTAATGTAGACTTCAGAATCATTTAATTTCCAGTCGAACTGAGATTAACCCTGAATTAAAATGCAACTGTGTTATATTCATGATAGAATGCAGTTTTCTTAATTTGTTTAACGTATGTTTGCAGGACTGGAGCTAAATCCCAGTGCCAGTGTCTCAGTCCTGAGCAGCTGCTCTTGTCCAGGACTGGGTTTAGCATTTACCTGCAGTAGCCTTCTGATTGGGGCCGTTAGCTGTTGACGGTGAGCATTCCTAACAAGCTGACACCCAAACTTGTGATTGACCCTTTTTTTTTTTTTTTTTTAAATGTATTTATTTTTTTACTTGCGTAACTTAATTAAATGTTTTAGCAATGATCAACCACTATCCGGTTAAATACTTTGACCCGAGTGTCCTCGGTCTCATTCCAATACTGCCGCCACTTTCCTAAACGTCAGAGAAAAGAGGACCAAGCTTGTTGAAATCCTGATGTTGGACCGGAGCCGGACTGCTTGTTCCAGCGAAACCACATCTTCATCTCAAGTGTTTTCTGTTTGTGGTGAAAGGTGCTCTACTGACAGACCTGCTGAATAGTTAGTTCCAGTTTCCTCAGCTGGGATTTGCAGTCTGGGGTGTGAAAGCTGCTCTGCATTCCTGTGCCTGCCCGCCTTGCCTTACAATGTTTGTCCACCAGGGGGCAGTGTAACCCTTTTTTGAATATAATTATGAAGTAACCTGATAATCCAGTTAGTCTTTCCCAGTAATATGATATTCCCTAAATCAGCTGTTTCAGGACTCCTTCCATGTGACAGAGGTAAACTGCCAACTCCAAACAGGGCTCTGTGTGCTGTGAATTAGCATTTTGTGAATCACCGATGAATGATTTGCTAATAAAAGTACTAAAATGATGTGAAAAGTGATACAGATATATTTTTTCTTTTACCACAATTAGAAACTTTGGTCATTAATCATCTTTATTCTCACATTTACGATGATCCTGCTGGGGCTGTGACGCTGTCCGTCTGTCTTTGTGTTTTGGTTATCAGATAATGTATGCGTTTCTGTTTGCATAGATGACAGTACTATTTTGGTTCTTCATGCTAAAATTTGACACTAATTCCAGTCTATAGGCAGACTGACTGGAATTAGTAAACCATTTGAGGTCTTGCAAATGTTTCTCCCATTTTATGCAGAGTGAATTTCTGTGTTGGTGCAACAAAGATAAATGGAGATGTAAAGTTCTCTGGGAGGAACGAGGGTGAGGGCATCAAGAAGAAGGAAAACCTAAGAATATATGGACGTAGAACGAGGACATGAGGTTAGTCGGTGTGAAACGATTAAGAGGGCGAGGGATGGAAGGGACGATGCATCTGAAAAGCTGAAGGAAGAAGTGATTTCTGTTAAACTGAAGCAAATGCCGTCAGCAGAGAGAGAGTTGGTGACAACTGTCAGTAAAGGTGTTTAAAATAAGAAAAAGAAGCAAAGAGCACAACATGAGAGCATGAAGAGAGGGCACCAGCCACACCAGGGAGGGTTTTATATACCAGGAGGCAGAGGCCAGCTGCTTCCAGTCCCTGCATCACACACACACACACACAGGCAGAGGCCCTGGGGGAAGTGGAGACACGTAATAACGTGGTGCAACAGTCTGACGTTGAAAGAGCAAAATGTGGCTTTGTTTTTCTGGATGTAAACGCGTCCGGAGCAAAAGACTTCAGGATGCTTCACATCCCCAAGACCAACAGTGTTGTTATGCAGAGCTGCAGCCCCCAGCCTGCACCGGGCGCTGGAACCAGCCACCATTAATTCAGCTGTGCTGATGAACGGCGCTCCCCTTTCCTCTGGTAACGTCATCCATCACACGTGGAGCATTCACGTATGAGCGTTCACATCGTGCACAGTTTGGGCACAGGTGCGCAGCATGTCTGATGAGTTTCCTCTGTGGAGTGGCTGTTTGTGCACAGGTACATCCAGCCTGGACGGGGAGGAATCAGGCTCTTCACAAAAGAATTGATTCAATTTCAGGATGAGGCACGATCGCCATCATCACGGCGTTCATTCTGGCCGTCCCAGGTGCACCTAAAGACTGCTTGTCCAATCCTGCAGCTGAACACTGAAACTATGATCGTGACAGAGCCGAGCATCAGAAGAAGGAACAAATCCTTTCTGTAAAACATGAACACATGCTAAAATCTTGCAGCTTCTGCAGGAAAAAGGAAAGAAGTGGTGGATGAAGTGGGACGAATACAGGACTTTAATGCATTCATTTTGATTAATGTAGCTAATGTATGCACAGAGCAAGGAAGCAGCTGAGGGGAGTGATGTATAAACGAACCTGCTGGCCCTCTCAGCAGGTTCTAGAATAAGAAAAACAAAAAGGGGAACATTATTACCATCAGCGCTGCAGGAAGGAGCTTTCACTTTAGTGACTCATGAGCCTGAAGTAGCATCTCCATGCTAACATGCTAGCGGGAGCTGCGAGGTCAGCTCCGCAAGGCCGCGGTGCAGCAGGCTAGAGTTCAGCGTGTCGGTGTGATCGACTGCAGCAGACGGCATCGGTGGCCCAAACACTGTCCTGTCTCTTCACAAGTAGATAAAGTGATTTTGTCTGCCTTCTGCTGGCGTGCTGCAGGCGGGAGATCAATAAGCTACATGCCAGAGACGGAGCAGCTCTGTGGTCAGATTTACCGGCTGTTTTCAGTCACAGACGTGTTAGCAGCGGTGTGGACTGTTTGATAAAGCTTGGAGGACACAAACGCTCAGTGGTTGGTGTTTGACTCCAGCCTTTATCAACATACCCAGACATGAGAAGTCATGAATGGAGCAGAACGGGTCTGGCCCTGTGGGGTTTAGGTTCAAGTCGCAACAAACTTCAGGTGGTCCTGAAGGCTCCAGGTGAACCGCGACCTCAAAACTCCTTAAACCAACACAATAACCCTTAACTTTTAACCTTAACCCGACTTCCAAACCAACCTAATTCTAATCTCAACCTTAAAACCAACACACACACACACACACACACCCATTCAAGCAGAGAAAAGTCATGTCTGTGACAGGGATTGATGGTAAATTTGTGGATGAATGAGAACACATATTTACGTATTGCATTTCTTATGTGCAGCCAGAGAAATATGATCATGATTAGGATTAATTCAACTCATCAAACCAACGACCAGAAAGGCTATTAGGCACATGTTATGAAAGTGAGTGAATGGTAGTAAAGACGTTTTAAAGAGCTGAGATTATTTATATTTTGCGGTCTCACCCTGAATATCAGAGATAAACAGACGCCAGCGTTTAAACAAGCTATGAATTGTGATCTCTGCAGCCCACCTACTGTCTCTTATGCTGCTGCTACGAATTTATCAAAATTAACAAATGATTGTATTAAACGGAAATGAATCATTTCATTGTTGAAAATATGAAATGTAGACATTTCCCCGTGTATTTTCCCTACAGGTCTGGCTACTGTGAGATGCTGCCTCCTTTTAAAGAAAGACCTTTAAAAAAAAGAGGTAAAAAGAAAAAACCTTTTGATAACTCACCATTTGATATATAATTTATAAGCCTTAAAGATGGGCTCTTATTTTGACAGACTTGTAAAAGAAGTGAAACTGTAGAGAGATGAAGTTTCTTCTTCACTATGTCTGAAAATAAAATTTAAAAAACAGGTACTTGACTGCGAAGACATGAGCTCATTAACCATTTCAGTGTCACTCCATGTTTAACATCACGCCTATCGGGAGTTCTGCAAAGGTTCTGAATCCCCCAAGTTTTCTAGTCAAAACAAGACGGAATTCACGCGTTTGGATTTGGAGATTTAGTGCCATTACTTTTAATTCTGTTAATTAAAACCCAGACAAGACAGACTTGAAGGCAGCGTTCATAATTTAATTTCCTGATTCTGACAACTAATCAGACAGAATTGGAAGAAAGATGGTTGTTGTTGCTGTCAGAAGGTCTGTCAGTTCTTTTCAGTTTTTTTCTAATTACTTGTTTTGAAAATAAAACTATTTTTTGAAAATAGATTTATTGATGCTTTGAGTGTATAAAAATCATAATCAGCAGTCACACTAGATTTATCAGCTGTGAGAGGTGGGCAAGTCAGTAACAAAGACAAGCATTAATTAACCCTCTCATTCACGCCTAGGGTCGGTTTAGAGTGGCCAGCTCAGCTGCTCCTCAAATGCAGGTCAGGGGGAGAACATGCAAACTCCAAATGGAAAAACACTTGGCCCAGGAGGAATCGGACCCACGACCCAAAACAAACCGTCGTTAACACTCTCATTCACACCTAAGGCTAATTTAGGGTCACCAACTCACCTGTCTACCAAATGCATGTCTTCAGAGTGTGGGACATGGGGGGGGGGACATGCAAACTGCACAGAGATTCTCCTGGACCCTGCCGTATTCAGGCCTTCTTGCTGTATCAAGGTCTGCAGTGCTAACCGCACACACATGTGACGCAGCGTTTCTTATTCAGAATAGCTTTTATCACTTTTCAAGGACATCTAATTTTAGACATTTTCTTGTTGTATTAAAACCGGATTAGCGTCAGCCTTCCGCTCAATGAATTTTAAGTGTATTTTGAAAGTCTGCACCGGAAGTTGCTCTCTGGCTGCGGTCTGACTCTTGACTTTGATAGTAACGCCGCTTCAGCGGGACTTGACGCGTCTGTCAGCGACGCGCTTCTGTCAGAGAGCAGCACCTTGGGCCAAAGTTGATGAAAAAGTGAAGCGGGAGACAGAAAAGGACAGCTTTGCTTCTGCTTGTCTCGCTTGCTCATGGTTCTGCGGGTGCTTTCTGGGCTGCAGCCGCCTGTGGCGATGGACCGGGTCTGGACATGAACCGCGGGCAGTTTGGGGGTTCCAGGGGTGGAAGAGGAGGTCCGGTAAGAACTCTTATTGAACCTTTTCGCGTCTTTATTCGTCCCTCTGTGTTTCTGTCAGAGATTGGCGCAGAACTCCAACTTTCTGAAATATTTCACATGGATTTGTTCCCATCACGCCGTTTTCAGTTTCTGTGACTGTTAAATCTACAACCGGCAGCTTTTTTGCTTCGTGTGCAGGTGACATCCGTACCTGAGGCTGACATCCTCGCACTATAACACAGTTTGTCGTCTTTTACCTGTGGGAAACATTTTTGTAAATAAATAAATAAATAAATAAAAAGCAGATGAATCATAAATCAAAACAATGACACCTGCAGCACCCTGTTTACAATAAACATGACCAAAAAAAGCCCTTGACTGTCTGGTCTCTGTGGTGTGCATGTGTACGGTAAAATCCAAAATAAAAAGAAAGTTGTGTTCTCGCACCTTTGCTGCGCTTTAACCCTCCATCTGTGTTAGCCTCACCTGGGTTGTCATTATTGGCTGTGCACGTCAGGACGGAGTAGAAGATGACAGGACAACCGTGTGTCTGTAATCATCTGGCATACGGTAAATGTGCTGCTCACGCTGCTTCTGGACCATCTTGGTGCTTCTCTGGCTGTTTGGCCGCTGAGATGTTGACAACTGTATCATGACTGTGTGTTTTTCATGCTTGCCTGTCAAGAGGAGTCTGCTCTGTAAACACCGGTTTGTATTTAATCAACACTGACAGGCTGGGTTATGATACATGCCGCAGTCTCGCTCTCTCTCGCTCTCTCTCTCGCTCACACACACCCACCTACACACACATGCATTCTGCCTTCTCTGTGACTAATTAAACATATTAAAGTTGGAGTAACAAATGTCTCCACGCAGCTTCTCCGACCTGGTTGTCTGTTGATTTCGCCGCCTGTGGACGCCAGCTCTCCGTCAAGCTTGTGTAAATGGAGCTAAACCGGCTGGTTGCTGGGTGCTTGGTTGTCCTCCCGGCTGTGTGTTTTTGACCTCTGACCCAGGGACCGCTGGGATGGAAAACCATTAGCATGTGATCAGTTTCCTGCACAGAAACGTGCCTTTGCTCCGTCAGTGGGAGACAGCTGGAGAAAATCCAGGCGTCCCGGCACTTTCCTAACCTGCTAGTCAGGCTTTACGGCGTAGACGCGCTTGTTAAACTCATTTGAAACAGCTTGTTGGCTCCCTGTCATTAATATCGTTTGGCACGAGTCCTGAGCCGCTAGCGCTCGCTAGGCTCTCCTGTGCATCATTGATGACTATCTGCTTTAATTCAATCGTCATGCTGCTCTGAGTTTCTTTAACCGGCAGTGAAAAAAACAGCCTGAATCAGTCCATCAAATTTATCGTGCGCACACCTGCGTCAACCCTCACGCCATTTCCTCCCTTCCCGACTCGCTTGGTATCTTTTATCTCACCCATTCCTGACATTCATTCCCTTTTTGCATAATTTGATAAAGGACTCTGGTAAACGTAAAAGAGGCACTTAAGCACAGCCCTTGTGTGTGACCACATTCCCCCAGTTTGCCTTATTGCCTCCTCACACCCACATTCATCAATATTTGATTTGCCCTCCCTTTCATCTGGAATAATTCCGGTCCTAATCCCCCAGGCATTTCTATTTACAGTCTTTTTGAAGCATGGAATGAAATCTTTTATTTTCTGCCAATCTAATTTAATAATTGGCTACACATTTGCTTGTTTGATGGGCTGTTTTATTTATCCTCATTACTGCCACCCAGAGGACTGGAGGTGTAGTGCAATCCTCATCTAAGACCTTATCGGGGACCCAGGAAGCTGTAAGTTCCTGGAAGATCAGCTGAAAAAACCCATCTGCTTGGTCTGGTTAGTGGAATTACCACACTAACCAGTTGTTCATGGCCGAAGGATGATGTCACTGCTGCAGTTTGGCGTCCTCCAAACACAGTGTCAGACTGAAGAGCAATGATTGGGCTGATGTTTTAGAGGAACAGATGCATTCATGACAATAAGTGTGTGTGTGTGTGTGTGTGTGTGTGTGTGTGTGTGTGTGTGGTTGCATTCATCCACCTCTTCCTCTACAGTCTAGGTGCTGGAATGTTCCTCTGAATACATTCAGCTGAACTTTGACTCCCCTTAAAGACGGATGACACGCTCATATTTTACAAGATTTAAATTATTTGACATTGTTTTATGAAAAGGTTCATTGTGTTGATGGATTTGGATGAAACTAGATTGTCTCTTTATTATTAATACACACAGAGCGCCGCAAAAGTCACCACGGCTCCATTTAAATTAATGAACGTAATTTAGAACGTTTAGTAACAACCATACCGCCAGAAAAGGCACGTTCAGGGCTCGCGTTGTATATCGACGAGCTTTTTCACAGGATAAAGAACAAACGCGTCAAATACTTTAAATGTAATCAGAATGAATGATTAATAGTTGTGTGAATTTGCCCAGAAACAATTGATTTGTTGTAATGGATTTCTTTCCCATAATAAGCATTTTTCTTTAAGACACATTGTTAATTAAGCGAACCGTATACATGAGTGTAACTGTAATAGTGGTGGGACGGAGACGATGGACACTGTGGACACGTGAGACACACACGAGTCAAATGGGACATTTGGACAATATCAGTACCAGTCGGTTTCCTTCTTTCCTGCTCTCCATGATGCCCTCTGGGAAGCTAATACACTTCACTTTATCCTTTAGTCAGTCTAGTACACACACACACACACTTATTACTAATTACACAGGTGAACATTTATCACTAACGCTCAGCTAATGTTTTAGTCACGCCAGCCATCTGTCATTATGTCTGCCGTTGTCAAGGCAACGGTGATCCCAGCTCTCTGTACGGGACGCTTTCCCTCATGTTCATACTTGTACAAGCTGATGTCCAGGCTGATGCTGGACCTCTGTAAGTCTGCTCAGACACTGGCTGACTGGCTGCCCTTGAAAACGTGACATCAGCAACAGCCAGACTGGCGGCTGAGCTGCTGGTGGTGAGTCAGCGTCACGCTGTGGCTCAGAGGCACTGAGGTAGACGCTGCTTCAGCTTCAGCTGGAGACTCTCTCGTGTGCTGTTTGTCGCGCTGAAATCTGCCGCAGGAGATTTTGTGTTTAAGTGAGAGTATTTTTCCCTCACAAAGCCGATTAAAAGCAGCAAATAAAAGGAGCCCACATACTGGTCTGTGTAGCACGCCGTCAGTCACTCTCACACGTTTCTGTAGCAGATTTAACGCTGCCACTCTGGAAACAGGACTTATATTCAGGGAACATTTGTCCAGGAGAAGGTCTCAGTTACAGGACAGGGCTGATATTAACGCCTCGGTCAGTCAAGGTGAAATAAATCAGTAGATCTCTCTCATCTGTCACAACCACCTTCCCATTTTTCCATCGTTGCTAGAGAAAAAAATAGTGCTATTTTTTGATGGATGCGGCCTCTGCTGCCAACGTCTTTGGTCTGAACTTTGCCGGACCTTAAGGAGTCTCCTTCGGCCCGCCCGGGGCACCCAGCAGGCGCGCGTCTGGCCTGTCAATGGCCGCCGTCTCAGGGCGGAAGGCGTCATCAGGGGGCGGGAAAAACAGGCTCACGCTTCTTCAAAGACCAACTGACGTACACAGAGAATAGAGGCGCCGTGTGCATCACAGGGGACATTTCTGTGTGCACGTAACCTTTAAGCTTTGCCAAAAGGAAGGTTTTAAACCCCGATACTGTGTCTGCCTCCTGGACCCAGACTGGGAGCTGCTTCCAAAGACCAGGAGCCCTGAAGGCTCCGCCCCCTGGACTGGTTCAATTGAATCATCAGTGTTTTCTGCTGGAAACCTGGTCTGGCTGAATCCTGGTGACGTTCTCCCGGCTGAATGTGGGCGTTCACCTGGTGATCAGTGTGTGTGTGTGTGTGTGTGTGTGTGTGTGTGTGTGTGTGTGTGACCTTTCTTCATGTTCCTGTGCTAAAAACACCGTTTCCTTCTGAACGGAACCTGTTAGTGACTCTGATGTGCGAATAAAAGAACGTCTGTGAATGTTTCTGCCCGACTCAGATCAATGTTCTTCTCGTGTATTTTAGATTTCTGGAGGCATCTCCCGCGACTTTGGCTCGTAGAGGAATCTGCAGCCCGTATGAACAAGGACGCTAAGCTGAACGTATTCATGACGGAGCTTAATCGGGTCAGTGTGGCATGATTGATCAGCTCCGACACCAGGCTGTAATTTCCTCTGACGCGTAATGATAAATCAATGATTTGGATTTGATATTGTGAAATGAGTCTTTTAGATTGAACGGTGTCGTATCAACTTAAATTCAAACGTATTATTAAAGAGATGCTCTTAGCAAGCGAGGAAAGGCTCGAGGATATTGAGGGAAATTAAACGCCAAATCAAATTTGAAATGTAAGGGATCATAAATTTATAGTGTGCTGTATTGTATGAGCGTTTGTTTCCAGTGAAAAGGTTTTATGAGCAGCAGTTAAACACAGAAAACCCTGAAAAATGGTATTCTTTAATCATGTCCACAGCAGAAGCACAAACTGCACCTTTATTAATGACTTTGTGTTCTGATTCATGTTTCCCCACCGCGTCTTGGTCCCTGAGAACCGACACCGAAGGTTTAAAAATCAAATGTTAGTGTATTTAAGAGCTTCTTAATTGTTAAAACTGAACTGCTAATGTTGGGTTTACGTGTGTGGATTTACACACTTGGATGGAAGGAAAAAAACAAGCTTGAAACAAAAGAGGAGGAAATAAGCAACAGGAGGGGAAAAAGAGGCGCCAGGTTGCAGACGTTTGCAGAGCCGAGCAGGAAGCGCTTTAACACAACCGCCCTCTTGAAGGCAGAAGCAACCTGAGCAGCGGAGCTGTGGAGGCTGAGCTCCATCAAGAATGGGTCATAATAACAGCAGTCCTGGACGGAAGGAAGGCGTTATTACTCCATGCAAGCAAAGATTCAAAGTTTTTATGAGCGCACGCACGGCAGAGGATGGAAAAAGCTCAGCCTCTCATGCTGGTGCACGTTCTGGGATGGTTGCTGATCCTTCCCGTGGCTCCATCAGCGGCCCTGATCCCGCTGCTCGCCGTATGAATCTGCAGCTGTGTGAATACATCAGGCACAGGTGCCTCGGGAGGCGAGAGCCTCGTCCTCATGAGCGAGAGCCACACGTCCGACAGCAGTTTCCTGTTTCAGGACGATTGAGCATTAGAATAACTGAATAATGATCCCCTGTTGAATGTGGCAACAAAGCTTGACCTCTGACCTCTGACCTCTGACCTCTTCCCGAGGGCGGACGGTTAGCCACAGCGAGAAGAGACCCGTGTTGTCCAGGTTTCCTGGAGAGCAGAAATCGTTCTTATTGTTGCTCTCCGGGTTCTCTCAGGGTTTGGGCAGTAAGTGATTCTTCCCATTCTCTTTCCAGTGTCATGTTCAGAACTTCCTTTCCCGCAGCTCCACGTGCTCAACCCACCCCAGACTGCAGACCATCCACGCTGTCACATATTGCACTCAAATCCGCCGTGACCCATCTTCATGTGCGCGTGTGTAGTAAATACATTTCTCACATGCATGGACGGATGTCTCTGGCACGTCCAGAAGACGTCCGGAGGGTCTTCATAGGAGTGATGGGTTGATGTGCGTTTGGCTGGAACACACACATGCCTCGTGCACCGACGTGAACTGCTGGCTGCTACGGATGAGCCGTCATCCATGAGCTCGTGCTAGCAGCTCCAGAATCCTCGGCAGTCTGCAGGCTGATTGACGTCGCCTGTGTGTGGAAGCATTTGCTTCTAATTTGCTGCATTAGGAGGAGGTCTGCTGCGCGCAGGTTTGATCAAAATCTTTTATTCACCAGCTGAAACCGGGAGGCGGAACTGGGTCGAGAAATGACCTGTAACCTCTGTGGAGCAAACTGCATTGGCTCAGCGAGCAGTGTTGACTCGAGTTGCGAATGATGCGACGCCGTCCTGGGTAAAGCCTGTCCAGGCCAAACAAAGGTTCACGCACCACAGTTTCGTACGCAGACACTGTGATTAACGCAGAGTTGGACAGTAAAGAGGAGGAAATTCGAATTTGACTGAAAGAAGCAAGGCCGGCGTGGGTGTGGTCGCATCAGACCTAACAGAACGAAGGAAAGATGAACTGATGATTTCTTTTTTCTGTTTTGACTGTTTTTTTGCAGCAGCCGTGTAAACATGACAGCAGACGAGTCCAAGCAATTATCATCAGTCAGGTTGACGTGACGGCAAAGAAACTCTAAAACTCTCCAGTCAAATTCTTGGATGGATTTCTGACGCTTCGCTTGCTGTAGCTCTGCTCTCAGACGGACCTGCTTGTTTCCTGAGCGGCGTTACCACGGTGAGACGACTCCGGCTGGGGAGGCTTCACGCTGGTCCTGATGAGGGCTGGGGACGCGGCTTTGGGGTGTCGGTGCTGCTTTGTTTATGCTCAGCTTCCTGGACGGTGTGTCATGTTCACCCTAACCCTAACCGTGCCTGCTTTTCTTCTTCTTCTCCTCTCATTGTGTGACTGCTTCCTGTTTCCTCTGTCTCTGACCCGGTTCCTTTCTGAGCGAGTGTCATTGGTACTTGTGCAAAATGGCTCGGTGAACTTTTGGACCGCGGGTAAACGTCTGGATTTAAACTCGACTGCGGCCGGGTACTTGTGGCTTTGCGGCTGCTACATCCTCCCTCCGGTCTCCATACCAATGCCGTCATGGCAACAGCCTGAATATTTATTGGCTGTTTGGCACAAGACTCCCCCCCAGGATTTAAAAAGAACAACTCCAAACCAAAAACAAGGTTTATTCTTTCAGTTTCTCCAAGTCTTGCGCAGGAGGCTGCAGAATTAAAGTCAGTTTTAGGTGGTTCCACCACTTCAAGTCTCCGTCTTCATGCCACGATTGTCATCCGCTCCTTTACACGAGCCCCATACCAACACCAGTGTGACAGAATAATGACCCAAAAGCGCGTTTATGGCTTGGGCATTAGACCCAGCCGGTAAGCGTCCCACAAGGGTGATCGCGTGCATCGAGAGGTCAAAAAGTAGGATGGATGGACAAGATGGACAAGAGCTCGTAGTTGATTTGAGTTGAGAACAGCGCAGAAATGCTTCACTGTCCACCTGTCAGAGCCGCTTAGGCTGGATTTCACTTCAGAATACCAGCTTCAACACTTTAGTCAAATCAGGACAACCGATCCAAACTGGTGTGAGTGTGAGGGTGAATGTGCTTGTCTTTGTTTGTTGAACCTGAGATGTTTTCTGCCTCTCGCCCAAAGGCAGCCGGGACCCACTCTGAAGTCAGCTGGTCGATCATGAAAGAGCAGCGAAGGGGGCTGCCTAGAATGCATTCAGACCCCAGAAACTCTCAGTGTAAAACAGCTTTGTGTACTTGTGGACGCTTTCCTGACGTTGCCACAGAGACTTTCACAGCGTCAGAGAAATGTCAGGTCCATGTCGGCTCCGTGCGTTTTTACCGCTGCTGAAGGTGGAGCCTGCAGTGCAGGGGCCCAACTCAGACTCAAGAAACAGTTCAGCAGTTCTGAGGGTGGTTCCGCCAGCGGGGCTCCTGCAAAACGGACTGAAATACATGTGAGGAACAGTTTTTGGAGTGGAGCGAAAAAAACTGTATAAACAAGAAATAAAGGCACAAAGCAGGGCAGGAAAAAAAAGCACGAGTAATTATGATGGAGCTTATAAGCCTCCGCCTCTCATTCTCCATGTGGGGCAGGGCAGAGAGGCATAAATAACATAATTACATCTCTGTTTAGCTCCATTACTGACAGCGTAGGACTGTCTCTGCTAACACCTACATGCACCACATGACTGACAGCTTATTGATTTAAACAACATAAGTGGGACGTGCTAATGATTAGTAACCTGGATGATCACCACTGATCATCTGTTTTTCTGTCATCTTGGGTCATATGTTGTTGGGGTAATGTCCCAGATGTGTGGGCAAGCTAATCACACATTCTTCCACCGCTTTTCTTTGCCCAGAGCAGGATGCAAATGCGTGAATGAGCGCAAGACAGAGGGACGCAAATGAGCAGTAACGCATGGACCTAAAGTCAGTTAGTCTGAGCAAGCATGCCCCAGGAAACACACACGCACACACACACACACACACACACACACGCATGCAGATGAGCACATTGTTCGCAAACACTCGGAAGGGAAAATCCACTCACACAGGCCGACTGTGCTCACTATGTTTGTAATCATATTGTTTTATACATGCACACCGTTCTCATTAAATGATGCTCAGAGGAGCATTTCTCAAGTCATTTTCACATAATTATTATGCAAAATAAGTCAGCCGATTCGAACAAATTATGCAAATAACCACAGTGCAGTCGTTTTTAAAAGCACTCTTATTAATTAACAATTAAAACTAGAAAAATGGTTCTTACCCATAACCGGTGTATCCACCAGAGGAGCAGCATCACTGACGGTGGCTTCCAAGCAAGCTAAAATCATGAAGGTTACAGAAGCAGCGAGCACACCTGCTGCAGGAGGAGGGGAGCCGCTGCTCCATTTCCTCCCAGTGAAGCCAGTAGGAGAGTCCACCACTGGGTGAGAGGCAGGAATACACCTCTGACAGGTCCCCAGGCACCAGTTACAGGACTCACACACGCACACAGCGTGTTTCCAACCTACGACCTCTGTGTGAGGCCACTGTACCAACCGCTGCAGCTTTCCACGCCATCGGAACACAATAACACTGTAAAAAGTGGCGTAAATTTTCTATAAAGAATATAAAAAAACAAATGTACGTAAAAACAGGCTGTATGAAATCCACGTGAGCAAGTCTATTTTCATTTCTGACGTAGCGGAGAGTTAAACTGGAAGACTTCTTCGGTTCTTTGGAACCTCCAAGGACGAACGAGTGTTTGAACAAACACCGGAGCACAACGGAGTTTGAAACGTTTTGGCCAAAAATGTTTCCACGGTCAAGGTGTTTTTTGCAGAAACGTTTCAGATTTCATCGTGTTTTCCTGCTTCGCGGGCAGAGGGTGACAGACAGCGCGGAGCGAGGAGATGGAGCCGTGAAGACCAGTTCATCAGCTGTGTGGCCATGACAACAAGTGTGTGTTGCTTTAATTAGCTCTCGAACGCCTCCTGTATATGTGTTTTCTCTTCTTTGCCTTATTACCTGCCAGCTCTCATCGGCGCGACACTCGGACACGTGCCTGTGAGCGTGCACGCTCCTGCTGACTGCGTTCTCCGTATCGTGTCTTCAGGTCAAAGCCGCCTCATGTGTCAGGCCTCCGTGGTGTTCCAGTCCCCACCAGTCCCCATCCTCCCAGTATTAGTGGGATGTCCCAGGTGTGTCTCCTCTTGGTTTTGCTAATTCTCTGCAGCTGCGCAAAGGTACGGCCCTCTTTGTTTCTCGCGCCCACATACACAGATACTACGAGTACACAGATGCTCCTGGAGAGCCCGAAGTAGGCGAAGCCAGTATGGGGGCTGCACTTTCTTAACGCTGTGTGACTGTTTGACTGCAGTTCTCCTCCGCTAACTCACTGGAGCTTGTGAAAGAGCAGTGGAGCAGCTACAAAAACCAATGCCTGGACTACCTCAGTTCTGCAGCACCCTCCACAGGTGAGCCTCTCAGGTCTCAGTGGGAGTGGGTCCAACAGTTTCACCGAGATTCACCCAACCGTTCTCCCCGGCAGGGCTAGTCTGTAACAGGACCTTTGACCTGTACGCCTGCTGGCCAGATGGACGTCCAGGAACCACCGTCAACGTGTCATGCCCATGGTTCCTGCCATGGTACCGCAAAGGTCTGTTTACACACGGGCGACCATCTTGACACAAAGTTCAGGTCCAAGACGTACTTTCCTGGTTATAGTGACAAAAACAGGCGTGGTCAAAAACTATAATCTGACATTAACAAAGAACAGCCGGGTACATCCTGGAAAAGTCCCCGGCTCATGACTGTGGCAGGAGGAGTACCTGGAGAGAACCACGCTGTGGAGGGGAGAACAAGCAAACCCCCACAGTCAGTGGCTTCATTAGCACAAACGTGACCTGGGCCAGCTGTTTTACTGCTGCATTTTCTTTCCTTTGTCGTTGTCTCCTTTTCCTTCACGCTCGTTCTGCCGTCCGATTGCTGTTGGTGGTGGGTGCACCCTTAACCCGACATTCATGACCTTTACGGTCCTGTCCGGCCTCTGACGGCAGCCCTCACTGCTTCCGTCCTTTAATGAATGCCAGATTTTTAGGTGAAGTAGGAGCTTCGATAGGGGACAGCGTCTTCATTTGCCAGGCTGAGGAGATGCATGGCGAAATGAGTATCTGGACACCTGGTCACCCTAGTAACATGTAAAAACACTCATTCTGCAGAGCGCATTAGTTGTATTTTACAATGGCATTGCAGGTAAACTGATGAAAGGATGTCAAGAATGAACGCTGCTCTCCGCCGAAGGTTCTTTGTGGCGTTCTAAGCTTGAAGGCTAAACATTAGTCACTCTGTTGTTAAGTGTGCTCTTATATAACTTCATAATGTGCACACTTTGGAAGGTTTAAGAAAAGTATTCAGTATGTTACCTTCAAACAGTACGTATATGTGTGTGTAGGTTCCACCGACATTCATGAGTACTTTTTTTTTTTAATAAAAAAAACACTGTATTTAAAAACCTTGGATTATATCTCAATCCCAATATCAGAGTGTTTTTATGACCGAGGTTTCTGATCCAGAAGATGTGCTAATTTTTTACAGTCAACGCTAAACGATGATTGTAAATAAAATGAACTATAATGAATCTCAGTATTTTTAGTTGTCTAATGTGTGTTTGTGCAGTTCGACACAGTCTGGTTTACAGATTCTGCAGTGACGATGGTGAATGGGCACCAAAGAATACCAGCGAGTGCGAGGACGACCCTGCAGAGGTGCGTGGGGACGCAGTAGCGTCCTGGCTGGGTGGTGGGTGGGACTGGACGGACGCTTGTGACTGATCACTGCTAACTATGACTTATTTAAGGGGCATTTAAGGGCATGACGATGACTATGGACTCTCGCTTTTCTCCGTAGCAACAGTATGGTCGTGTTCTGGGGCAGTTACGGATCATGTATACAGTGGGGTACTCGCTGTCCCTGGGAGCTCTGTTGCTGGCCCTGGGGATCCTCGTTGCCTTCAGGTGAGCAGAGGAAAGATGAAATAACTGAGCAAAATAGGACGGTGATGTTTTTACGTGTCATCTGTGCACCAGGAAGCTTCACTGCATGAGGAACAACATCCACATGAACCTGTTTGCCTCCTTCATCCTGAGGGCTGTGTCCATCCTGGTGAAAGACGCTTTGTTGACGCTGACTCTGGAGTCCAGGAGCAGCAGCAACACTTCTGTCAACACGACTGTCAGCACAAACACACTGCAGCCACTCTATTAGCACTGATCTGTTAGCATGAATGAGCAGAGGCTAGAACAGAAACGTACTGTACATAGATGAGCCAAACAGTTTTGTAGGCCCAAGGGCCACCTGAGTTCAAGTGCAACTGCTAGCTATGAATGCCTGTTTGGAACTGCAGTGGCGCGTGTGCGACACTGACTTATTGTGTGTTTGTGTTGCGAATCAGGCCACCATGTGGTGCCGCAGTGCCATGGTGATGATGCAGTACAGCGTGATGGCTAACAACTACTGGCTCCTTGTGGAAGGCATCTACCTGCACAGCCTCTTAGTCATCACCGTGTTCAGCGAGAAGAAGTACTTTTACGTTTACATGGCTATCGGATGGGGTAAGAACCACAGCTGTTAAAGACCAGGAGAGCATGTTCTCTGGTCGAGTGGCAAAGGAATTACAAAACCCCAGCCTGTTAAAGTGTTAATATCCATAACAAAGCGTGCAGAGCAGCCATCCCCACGGACGGAAGGTGAATACTATCGTGCAGAGAACGCTGATATCACACTCTGGTGAGTGCTGGTGTCAGTGTGGCAGAATTGCGACTATCTATACTATATTTCTATATTATTGCTTCCTCAGCGGAGTGATGGCTAATGGGGATCCTAATAAATAAACAAACAGCTGTTGCTATAAAGTCGGAGGTCAAAAGAGCCTCCTCCAGAGCTCAGAGAAGAGACTGAGACAACCACACTAGAGTGTTACACTCAGTGTTCCCCAGAGCTCAGTGGTCTCGATCCTTGGATGGATGGACCCACCAGAGAAAATCCTCGGGGGATAATCTCATCTTGTCTAGTCAGCCCACAACAGAGGGGTGATCTGCACTGATTTACCGGGGGTGTCACTGATTCATTAACGTCCAGTCGGTGAGACGTGCTAGGGCTGGACTTACGGGCTGGGGCCGCTCATCTGGTGCACATTCATTAACGAAGGGACAAGGTTTGCACATTCTGCTGCCACTCATCTGCAACCCTTTGTTATTCAAATCACCAGGCACAGCACCACCCTTTCATAGTCACTTATGAAGATGCACAAGGACAACTTTTATTTTTCTATATTGCAATTTGTTCTTTGTTCCCGTCCTCAGGCGCACCGCTCATGTTCGTCGTGCCCTGGATGGCAGTGAAATATCTGTATGAGAATGAAGAGTAAGTCTCCAGAGATCCTCCACGGCGACCCTGTCGCTGACGGACGGCCAGACAGTTACTTGACTGTTTAACAGGCTTTGCAATGTAAAAGAATACTGTAGAAACACTGTAACGCTAAGGTGTAATTGTGTGTAGGTGCTGGGAAAGAAATATTAACATGGGATTTTGGTGGATCATCCGTTCTCCCATTTTGTTCGCTTACCTGGTAAGATGTGTGTGTGTGTGTGTGTGTGTGTGTGTGTTGTGCACTCAGAAAGTTACAAGAGAATAATATCAGGGTGGAATTTACAGTAATTGATCTTAAAAAAGCTATATGACTCTTTTATTTCTGACTTACAAAGAAGAAGGCTTGGAGGTATCTGCATCTATACCTTATGTGCTAGCGAGATATCAGAGGGACGGATGACCTGATGCAGGACTCTGTAGCTGCGCATCTGGTGCAAATCAGGCTCAGATGTGGGCTTCACGTTGCCACCACCTACGGTGTCTCCGTCAATCCTACAAGGGACCCCTGACGTGCTCTGCAGGCACGAACGGGTCGTCACACTGGAGATGCCCAACAAGAATAATGAGCAATATTTCTGCTTGAGCTATTCCTGCAGATGAGCACACAGAGGGGGTGTTAAACACCTTTCGATGGACTGACCTCCCCTGAATCCTACAGATGTGGACATTTATACACATCCTGATCAATTCTATACATTACTGCAATAAGAATCTGAATATCATGCCGACTGAAATTGCACTGATTCCTGTTTTGGTCTTTTTTCAGATTAACTTCTTCATATTCATCCGAATTATTAAAATCCTGATGTCTAAACTCAGAGCTCATCAGATGAGATACACCGACTACAAGTTCAGGTCAGACGGAGCTCTTGTTCTTGTTGTTGTTGTCTTTAACCATCGGCAAGGATGGACAAACTGGAGATGGTTTTATTTCTTTACACTGAGTGAGGATGTTTTGTTGTATTTTCTGTATTTTAGCGGATTAGACGGTAAAACACAGAAATGCGACTGTAGAAGCAGTTTGTTTTGCTGCAGCAGCTCTTTGTGATTGTAACTTAACTCAAACTTTCTCCTTTACTTGATTCTAACCTCAGCTTCTTGATGTTTTCCCTACATCTGCGTCCGTCCTTTGATCCAGATTAGCGAAATCCACCCTGACCCTCATCCCTCTGCTGGGAATTCACGCCATCCTCTTCACTTTTGTCATCGACGAGTCGGCCCAGAAGGGCTCTCTGCTGCGAACCATCCGTCTCTTCTATGACCTGCTCTTCAACTCCTTTCAGGTCGGAGCACAAGCTCACTTTTCTTGTAAACCAAATGGATTTTTCCACAGTCCACCTGTGGATCAGATGAACAAGTGAACTCTCCAACAGGAGCCTGGTCTGGGCCTTCCTTCGTGCTCCACACAGCAGGCAGCGGCTCAGCCTCCTGTGCCTGGACAGGAGCTGCTTCCACAGCTCAGTCTCAGCCCCCCGTTCCTCTTGTTTTGGGGGCTGTGGCAGCTGTAGCTTTGTCATAAACGAATCTAAAGAGTATGACAGGACTGTGCTGTTGAAGGTCTGTCTTGTGTTGCAGGGCCTGCTGGTTGCCGTCCTCTACTGTTTTGTTAACAAGGAGGTAGGACTGGTGGACCTCAGCGCACCGTTAATCTGCCGTGCTCATAATATCCAACTGTGTGGGGTCGTTTGGTTAAAAAGCCGGAACTTCTATCTGCCTGGTTCTGCAGGTCCAGTCAGAGATGCTGAAAAAGTGGAAGAGGTGGAAGCTCGGTAAAGACATTGACGAGGAGTACCGCCACACGCACAGCCAAACGCCGCACATCAAGAGTGGCAGTATCGCCACAGCCAACCTGCTCTTCCTCCATGAAAACAACGCCAGCGAGCCCAGCGGGGACTCGCCTCGCTTCAGCAACGCCAACAGAGGAGCCCTGTGCTCCGCTGCGCCGGAGGAGAACCGGAGGCTGGTGGTCTCCTACAGAGACGGGAGTCAGAAGGGCAGGCCTGCCAGAAGCAGCCTGCGCTTCTCCTTCCTGCTGCAGACGGCCTCCGCCAGCCACGCCAGCACCACCGCAGAGGACGTGTGCCTGGAGGAGAAGGAGCCTCCGGAGGAAGGAGAGGAGACCAGCGTCTGAGGAGAAGGAGGAAGGAGAGGAGACCAGCGTCTGAGGAGCACGCCTGGAGGAGAAGGAGGAAGGAGAGAAGGAAGGAGAGGAGACCAGCGTCTGAGGAGCACGATGCCCCATGAGCCAGCAACACAGTTGGAGGGAAAGGAGAAAGTCACTCTCTCTCTGTCTTGCTCTCTCGCACACACACACACACGCACACACAAAAGCATGTGTGCTGAAACACACACACACGCACACACACACAGATCCAGATCCAGTTTTAACTCACACAGCTTTGAATGAATTATTATCTGATGCTGTGTGTGTGTGTGTGTGTGTGTGTGTGTGTGTGTGTGTGTGTGTGTCCTTCCATGTGTGCTGCTGCTACCATTGTGCGTCAGTCCCCGTGCTGCTGTGAGTCATCCTTGTGCGTGTGTGTGTGTGTGTGTGTGTGCCTGCAGCGGTGAACTCTCTTTCGCTGTGCCCTCTTGAATAGTCTCATTCTCAGACTCTCTCATTTCGCGTGTAATCGTGTAAATAAGCTGAATGCAGATTCTCAGCAGCAGAAAAGAGAAGGCTCATCAGCGCGAGTCCCCGGGGACCACACACTCCATCCCACGCCTTCTGTGGCGCTCAACATAACAGGGCACGGAAGCTGTTTTGTGTCTTAAAGCAGATTAGAAACTGTAAATTCTCTTGATTTCAAAGGCTGAAGCAGGTGTGTGTGTGTGTGTGTGTGTGTGTGTGTGTGTGTGTGTGTGTGTGTGTGTGTGTGTGTGAATACAGCTGAGACAACATTAGTGTATATGTACGTGCTGAGGAATGTGTGTATATATTTTCACGGCCTGTGTGTTTATCAAGCAACGAGGCCCAATTTAAGTGTTGGATTTGTATTTATACAGATATAAATTTCATACATGACTCCCTTCCAAACAAAGTGGCTTCTTTTGGTCAGTTTTGTTTAGAATATGTCCATTTTTTGCTTCGTCAGGTTTATTTTTCTTCTTATCGTTTCTTTTTTAAGTGGTTTTAGTTTAATTTTACATGCTTGGTTCGGGTCAGAATAGCGATATTTACTGTATATGTCACAAAGTAAGTCCTAATTTTCATGGATGACTGATTTAATAAACGTTCTCTTTGAAGTTCACTCTATTCAGTATAAATGTGAATATTTTATTGCATCAGTATAAAAACAAAGCTGGCTGGCTGTTCCGTGTTCTTGCTTGCAGCCGGAGCATCATAAAAAGGAAAATATATGTGAAAAAAAAATAAAAATCTCGTTGCACTGAATGTGATTGCACCTTTGTTTCCTTCGGAGTGGCGTTTCGGGAATATCAGGAGAGCAAACGTCAAATATCAGCGAGAGCAAAGCATTTAAAAAGCCCCAGAACTGTTGTCTGTGTGGAGCCAATTAAAGCAAATAAAGTCGAAATGTCCCAGCATTGTGTCTTTCACAGCAGTGACACTGTGATTCAAGAACAGTACTTTTCTTTTTTACCTCTTTTAGTTGAAGCGTGAACTTTTTTAAACGTTTAACCTGACATGTGGCAACTCTGACAGCAGAGATGTGACTTCACTATTAGAAAAATGCAAAGAAATTCCCCTGTGTGTGTGTGTGTGTGTGTGTGTGTGTGTGTGTGTGTGTGTGTGTGTGTGTGTGTGTGTGTGTGTGTGTGTGTCCTTATATGTTATTCCACACATTCCTTCAAAACCAATCACAGCATATCACTCAATCAATAAATAAACCAAGACCTCATATTGTCCAGATTGTCTCATCCAACCAGTCCAACACATTTCGACGCCACTTCTAACATTTCTTTGTCTTCATTGTCAGTTTTGGGTCGGTGATGTAACTGCAGCGTAAATGTTGCCACGTAAACGGCACCTGCAGCGTCTCGCAGGGGCCGCGTTTGTTCTCGAGTCACAGCGGCTCTGTTTAATTAGCCTCGGTGTTAACCTGCAGACGCAGCGCACGAGGCTGGTTTGAAATACCAGTCAGGCTGCATCCAGTTTGATTTTGCGCTGCAGTTTGACCTTGACCCAGACAAGCTCAGGTCTGGAAATCCACGAGTTACCGGAACATCTGTGAAAAACATCTGTGTTAACTTTGTCTGCGAGACTTGAGAAGCGTTTTATAGCAAAATGTGAATTTTACCTCAGACCCACAACAAACATAGCTTTTCTGAGAACAGATCTCATATCTGGTCCGAAAACACACAGACGGGAAACGGTGTGGGCTGCTGATGGTCCAGCAAGTATCGCGATCCATGAGGTTCACCAGTGCCAAAGCCCACTACCACCAGTGGGAATAATTCAACATATAACAGCAGCGAATTCAGGAGCTTTAAAGGGCAAATCTAATTTTCTGGTTCCATGACTTTTGTAGGCTGGATTATCCCAATCATCATCTTTATCTCTCTCTCTCTCCCTCTGTGTGTGTGTGTGTGTGTGTGTGTGCTCAGAGTTCTCTGTATAGATTTCCGTTTCTTCCGTTGGCCAGGAAGCTGGGTACATGCCCCCCCCGACCTGCACGGGTTTATTTTGGGACTGATGCCCAACCTGAGCAGAGCAGCTGAGGCAGTGACGAGAGAGAAACACCAGCTGAGCTGAGCAATCAGGAATCAATCAGCTGTGACAGCGCTCGTGAAACGTGCCCGAGCTGATTTAGTGAAAACATGTCCGTGAAAACACAACAAGAGCAGCGAGGCTCTGGTATTGACGTCTTCGTCGGCCGCGCGTGTTCACGTGCTTTGACTGCTCCCTTCTGCAGTTGCTTGGAAACCCAGAACTTCAGCTGCAACACACCTACACACTTAGCCACACTTTGATGACTAATGGGGATCTCTGCCCATCAGGATGGCCGATATATTCTGCGTACGTGCACTGGTTCTGCCGCGCTTCTGTGGCGTTCCCCCTCTGACTGTTCCGACTGCCTTTCCTCCCCGGGCCTCGTCGTTCCGCCTTGCTTCCTCTTCCTCCGGTCTCTGGTTGGTTGTGTGTTGTCACACGATGGTTCCTCCTGGTGAGACTGGTCCTGCTCAAGGTTTCTTCCTGTTAAAAGGGAGTTTTTCCTTGCTAATGTGCTCACCTGAGGGTTCAGGCTCCGGGTTTCTGCCTCTGTAAAGCACCGAGAGACTATTCTGATTGTAAAAGGTGCTATAGAAATAAAATTGAATTGAATCGAATCAAATGGAATTGCTTGTGTTCTGGTTTAGGTTCTGTTTTGTTCTGTAGCGTAGTCACGTGCAGGATCGCTCCTTGGTCCTGCAACCATATCCCTTTATCAAACTTTATGGCTCTGATCAGCTTTGATTAGGCAGCAGCCTTTGAATTTTAATTTGTATAATAAAATTGTGGAGAGCCACATTAGAACATTAAACATTTCTCAATATGAGCGCAGAGTTTAGAACTGACAGAGAACTAATGAGGACGAGCAAACCAGTGATGAATGAATCCACGGCAGCATCATTAATGTTTCCGTTGTCTCTGACGTAACTTTTGATTCTAAATTACACATTAAACTACTTTAATCTGGACGCAGATGACCTCTGATCTTCTGTAACCCCACATAAACACAGCATAAATATAATATAGCTTACTCTTACAGAGAACTGATTAAACAACACAAAGAGCACGACGAGGTAAATGATATGGATGGCGTGTTCCCAGCTTGTGTCTCCTGTTGCTGTAGCAACAAACCTCGGGTTGTCATGTGCTTCCGTGATAACATGCTAATGTTGCCACTCGGGAATTGCTCCAGCGTGTGGGTCAAGCCGTGACCTGAGTGCGTGACGAAGGTGTGAACCATCAGTGCTGCTCTGCATCCCGATCGTTAAAAAAAGACAAAAAACATCTTTTTCCAGACGCGTAACAAGCCTGACTGACAGTTTCTGTGCTGTGACAACAACTGTGAAAAACATTTTGTTATAATATTTTCTAGTCGCAGCCCCATTTTGCAAAATGTCTGATGATGGACGCCGGTTCTGCGCGGCTCCAACGCAGGGCCCAGCTTTGTCGTTCACCTAAAAGGAGATAGAGTCCGTAACTGCTGCTCAAACCCAAAGCAGACTTTTAAACTTTTTAAAAACTGGTGCTGACGTTAGCGTCTGTGAGAGCGTCAGCGGTGCTGAGCAGAAGCCTCAACCCAAACCCGGCCGGTTAAGAACCTTCATCAGAACCATCACCAGTGACGCCGACATCCACCAGGCTGCCAGAGAGGCAGAAGAAAAAATGGAAAAGAGGAAACGCAGGAGCGAAGCTCAGACCCGGAGTGTGCAATGTAATTAGTTGAAATCGGCTTGTTTGTGATCTGCTGTCCTTCAGCAAAACTGACAAAACACACTTTTGGCATCTGTGTAAGAGTTTCCTCAAAGCTCTTTTGTTCTTTGTTTCTTCCTCAACCCTTTTGCAGAGCCAAGCGGAGGAGAGGCAGATGATGGCGTGACAAACTAACGAAAAAAGAGCTGGATTATTGGCCACTAGCTAACATCAGCTGATATGTGCGGATCCAGCGGTGCTTGTCGTTGCAGGTTATTGATCACCCTTTAAATTATTCACATGCTTGTGAATTAATAGAAAAATGCCAATTTGAAGCATTAACGGGCAAAGCGTGATTAGTCTCATTGTATACATGCATTCTCAGCATTTCTCAGGTAAATTTGACCTGGTGCAAGATCAGATGAATGTTGTTTTAGTACATGTCATCCTTGTTTGATGAGGTTTCTCCTCTTGTGCAATGTTTTCCACAGCTCTTCCTGAATGAGAAGACAGTTATAAGATGGGAAAGCTAGTTATTACTGGTATTACCTTAAGAGATACTTGGTTGCCATAAAAGGAAACAGTACCTGGAGCTGACCTGGATGGGCCAGAATCTCCGTATTGGGCCTCTTTTCCTGCAGTTGTTAATTCACAACGTCTGTCTCTTCAGTTGCATCACATTAGCTCTTTTGTTCAGCTCGTTAAATCTTTAGCGCTTTGCCCTGCTCCAGATCAGAAATCTGGGTTTGTTTTAAGTTAGAAACCAGTTTTCTTTATCTGATAAATATTCTAGAATTCAGTTGATTATTGGCTCAACTCTGAAAGTCAGCCAGCGCCCTCTGCTGGAAAAAACACCGAATAGTTTATAAATAGAATTTCTTTAGAAATGTAATAAATTCAATCTATTTGACACCATGCTCTGGTGATAAAATAACACATGTTATCAAATTATTCAAGTGCTTAACTCTTTTCTCTGTGCCAGCCTTGCCTTGCTCTGCTCTGCCAAAAGCTCTGCAGCCTTCCTCCAGAGTTTGGTGGGCAGCGATATTGATACACGAGAGAAGCAGATTAAAAAGCTTTTTCGTTGCCATTTTCTTATAATTAGTAAGCCAAGGCCTCGATCCAAGTTATAGTATCTGATGAATAATGAGAACTGAATTTGGCTAGTTA
The DNA here is from genome assembly GCA_015343265.1 of Pao palembangensis. Taxonomy (NCBI): domain Eukaryota; kingdom Metazoa; phylum Chordata; class Actinopteri; order Tetraodontiformes; family Tetraodontidae; genus Pao; species Pao palembangensis. The sequence continues at coordinate 14,988,647 of CM027089.1, read as the reverse complement.
TTATTTTCCTCCAAACTTAACTGAACAGCTTAAATTTCTGAACTTACACTGCGTGACACTGATTGTGCCATAAGGTTTTCTCTACTTAAGTGCCAAAAACATGAATGATATTAATGACAGAGGAACGTAGCTGCCAGCACTGACACAAGATGGCACAGAGCCGGTCAAAGGTTCGCAGCGGTGCAGCACGTTCAAATGTGAGACTGAAATAGGAATATCCAAGTGTGACATCATGTGAGGTAATAATGCTGATAAAACACCACGATGGTGACGTCACAGCCGTGAAAGCTGAATACCAAAGAGGAAGACAAGTGTGACACTTAAGGGCCAAGAGGCAAGGTGGGTTTGATGATGCAGACCAGGTTCATCAAGGACAATGATCTCTGCACAGCTTAGATCCTTCAGAGATGCGTGTGTGTGTGTGTGTGTGTGTGTGTGTGTGTGTGTGTGTGTGTGTGTGTGAGTGAAAGAGACCATGATCACTCCTCTGAATCCAGAGATGGAATATTCACAGCACCGGAAGCTGAAGAAACGAAGGACATTATCGCCTCCTAGTGACCAACATCCGGTACTGAGCCGAGAAAACGCAAGCCCGGTCCTTCATGGCCAAGGGACTTCCCGGAGAAATAAATCACCAATAAAATATTAAAATTTACAATGTGCACAGTCAGTGCACAACAAAATATCTGTTTCAAGTCTTTTTCAATCTTCACGTAAGAATTTAGAGTCTCAACGGTTGCAAATGAGTGTGTGAGAGAATGTTGGTGTTTATTTGTTTATTTGTTCATATTTTTATCCAGGGCATTTGCTTTTTTCATCCATTTTTCATAGGTGTGTGTGTGAGAGAGAGAGAGAGTTAGATGAGCTGCATATTGCAGTTGACCAACGAATATTAAAACAAACAATTCCGAGGTCAGAAAACACAGACGCCCTCACGGTTGAGGATGAAGCTCCAGGTTCTTCTGACGGACCTGCAGCTCAGCTCGGAGCCAGACCTAAATAAGAAGTGCATCGCCTGCGAGGAGTCGGCTGGAAATCATGTCTGGTCGCTGATAGGCTGTTGGGCCACACCAGCCGTGGCTCCGGATTGGCCTGCTGCGCTTTCCCTCCAGCCTCTCATTGGTTTGGGCACCAACTGTTCCGAGCATCTTGCGCCCGTGCGCGCTTCGAATGAATATTGTATGCGGACTCTGGACTTCGGTGCTGATGCTTGGAGTCGCGTCGCTGACTTGGCTGCGCGTTGCTGCCTGAGCGCAGCAGATGATGGAATTTCCCGCAGACGCAGCAGCTCGACCGGGACTGTCTGCCTCCCAACATCAGATAAGGAATAAAAGGCTGGGGAATTAGGGCCGACAAAAATGTTCTGCGCCAAGCTGAAGGAGCTGAAGATATCGGGAGAGTGTCCGTTCTCCAGCAGCGCCAAAAGTAATCAGCTAGAACGCTCCGAGCAGCCGTCCACGGACGCCGCGCATTTCCTGCCAACTTCCAAGGACGTGCACAGAAAAGCAGGTGAAGATGCGCCTCACCAAAAGGCGTGCAGAGCCAGAGTTAACCTGCACAGCCTCGGGGAGAGCATCCGAAAACTGGCATGTCCCGAGGTGCGTCAAAATGCACATCACAGGCGCGACTTTATGCAAACGATAGGGATTTGTGTCGTGTGCAGATGCTGTGAACCTTTTCATCCTTGAGCAGTTGCCAGACGTTGACCTTTAACTCGACTCTCTCCTACAGTTCGAACGGCTGCACACCGCCCTCCGACGAATGATGAGGCCGTCAGATCCCAGCAGGGAGCCTGCCAGGTAAAATCAATCAATCAATCAATAAATCAATCAATCAATAAATACATCTTTGAGTTACCGATCGGTTTTGCACTGGTTTGGCAACCTGGTTTAGAAGCCGTGTCAGGCCTGGAAGATGGTGGTGGAGCCTGAATGCGATGGATACCCAGAGAGGGCGAGAAAAGCTCTCATATCTGTGAAAATCAGCTGATCAGCAGACGTCTGAATCCATCTTTTCACAGGCTGATGTTAAGCTAAAAAGACTTGTTGAGTTTCAAAGTAATCTGCAGGAAAAACATGTATTTTATGTGCTGCTTTTCAACCATCCATGATAACAGTCCGTCCTGAAAGAAAGACAAATTCTCCTTTTTGCTGTTTTCAGTATCTGCCATTCACTCAGCGGGCGAGAGCCACTTTTCTGTCTTTCATTGTTGATCCTCTGAGCAGATTGAATGCATGTGGCGTTGATATGTGTTGTCTATCCAGTCCATTCGTTTGCTGTACAGAATACCAGCGATGCAGCGACAATCCCGAGCATTTCGTGGAAATGATGAGCATGTACTCCTCCCGGAAAGGTAGGGCAGTATCGGAAAAATGAGTTGGCTTGAAAGTGAGTCCATTTTCAACGCTGCCCCTTCATGTATCCCACAGCGATCCAGATGGACACTCTGAGAGTAGCGCTCGGCGAGGAGCTCTTCAAGATGTGCTACGAAGAGGACGGGCACATTCTGAGGGTTGTGGGGGGAGCCCTGCACGACTTCCTCAACAGCTTCAACGTGTTGTTGAAACAGAGCAGCACGCTGCATTACCAGGACAGAGAGGACTGTGTAAACGAGCCTTCCGTGCTGTGCTTGGACAAGGATTTGGGTCTGCTAACTGTCTATTTCTTCAATCCCCACCCGACCACTGAGCTCTTTTTCCCCGGAGTCATCAAAGCTGCTGCCCGTCTGCTCTATCACACCACTGTGGATGTTCTGATGGACCCCCCCGCCGCTAAAGATAGCATCCTGCAGTCCAGCCCACAGCCCAGTCTTCTCTACACGGTTGTCGTTAAAGATGCTAAAAGTCTGAGCCCCAGTCCGCTGCGAGCCACCTCAGCAGGGACGCTCCCTACCTCTCTGTTCTCCACCATCTTCCCTTTCCACCTGATTCTGGACCAGGACCTGGTTCTGGTACAAATCGGACACGGGATCAGGAAGAGACTGACCAGGAAAGACGGCCTGAGACGACCAGCTACCTTCCAAGAACACTTCTCCATTGTTTCTCCCCAAATCAGATGCAGCTTCCAGGGTATTCTAACCATGCTGAACACCCAGTTTACCATCCGGATCAGGCATGGAGTCTCCACCGCAGACCACGCAGGGAAGGTATGTGAAGCGACCCGCCAGCAAGAAAGCACGCTAGTATGAAATCCATCAAGGTAGAGAGCTCAAAAAACACAAGAAAACAAATGGTATCAGAGAGTAAATGTGATGGAAATGTTTAAGTTAATTGTTGAATTGGTGACATCAGCTGCTCCACAACTCTCAGGGAACAAAGTCGCCTGAAAAAAGCCAAAAACAGATGAAAGGCGATATTTCCACCTCTCGATGTCTGAAAACATTCCCTGATGGCCCCATAAAGAGGGTCAAACCATGAGCGGTGCCATAAGTTCCATCCTCTGGGAACCCAAACTTCTAAACTTCACAGGGGTATTTAAATACGCTTGTGACTTCCGGACAGCTGCCAAAGCAGCACTTTTACTTTTCTGGCTAAATTTACTTTTTGAGGACGTTTTTGGAGCAATAGCACGTTTGCTAATGTTTATGTTTGACTGTGGGAAAAGTTGGCCTGACAGTAAAAATGCTGTGTACTGAGGATGTAACTAGCAGTTTAATCCTCATTATTACTCTTAAAAATGCTGTTTATGTGGATAACAAAATATCACAAACCTCCTCATCTTGTTTTTCAGCTCATGGACCTCAAAGGTCAGATGATTTATGTCCCAGAGTCCAGCGCCATCTTGTTTTTGGGCTCGCCGTGTGTTGACAAGCTGGAGGAGCTAACAGGTCGCGGCCTCTACCTGTCAGACATCCCCATTCATAACGCGCTGCGTGACGTCGTCCTGGTGGGTGAACAGGCCAAAGCCCAGGACGGGTTGAAGAAGCGGCTGGGGAAGGCCAAAGCAGCCCTGGAGCGCGCTCATCAAGCACTGGAGGAGGAGAAGAAGAAGACCGTAGACCTCCTCTTCTCCATCTTTCCCGGCACGGTTGCGCAGCAGCTGTGGCAGGGCCAGACGGTGCAGGCCAAGAAGTTTGAGAGGGTCACCATGCTCTTCTCTGACATCGTGGGTTTCACCGCAGTTTGCTCACGTTGCACGCCGATGCAAGTGATCACCATGCTTAACGAGTTATACACCAGGTTTGACCACCACTGCGGAGAGCTCGACGTCTACAAGGTGGGTGAGGGCAGGGAGAGCAGACGGGTTTCATCAAAGCGCTTCATCTGCGTTTCAGAGTCCCGTAGATGTTTTAGAAGTACCTGGATGATCTCTGAAAAGCATTTCAGACCGAGGCGCCGTGCACAACACTGCAGTATTCCACACATCTTAAAAAAACAAGATGAAACAGAATTAACGAGTAAATTGGGTACTAAATTCTGGCTGTGTCGCATTTTTCAGAAAGCTTAAGAACGCAAGCTGCTGCTGCAGCTGGTGCAGATACGGGCGTCTGCCAGAGGCTGCCAATCTGCCGCGAGCTTGGATAATGTAATCAAAGTGTCAGGAAAGCCTAACAGAGAGCAGCAGCTTTGACAAATATCTCGTAAAAGGCGAGGAAGTCAGAGGTTCCTTCAGGACCCTGTTTCCACTCCACTTCCACTCCACTTGTTTAAGCCTAAAAATAGCTTTGAAAATGGTTTCTGCCATGTTGCTGTTGAGTGCAGTCCAGTGCAGATTCACACACACGGAGAAGGTAGCAAAGCTTTGGGCTTTGATACGATGAGGGATCATTTAGGGGACCAGCTGGAGCTTTAAGGCTCTGACACTCATCAATTTCTGCTCTTGCTTGATTGATTCATATCTGTGATTTAAAGTTTTCGATTCAGGAAGAGCAGCAGCAGCAGCAGCAGCAGCAGCAGCCTTCCTTCTGCCTCATTAACAGCTCCGCTGTGTCCAGGTGGAGACCATTGGGGACGCGTATTGCGTAGCCGGCGGCTTACACAAGGAGAGCGAGACCCACGCCGTCCGAGTGTCACTCATGGCCTTAAAGATGATGGAGCTTTCAAACGGTGTTATGACTCCAGCTGGAGAAGCGATCCAGGTGAGGGTCAAGTATTGCTCAGGCTCTTACTCATCATTCAGCTTGATGATGCAACACATGGCGGTTGCTATGTGACTCTCTTCACGTTGCCATTTAGAGGCAAAATGTCCAGTTAAAAGAAAAAAAAAGCATTGCTCTTTCAACCAGTGTGCTCGGTTGTTATATTTAGACGTCTTATAGACGTCTATAAGTTGTTATTACTATCCGGGAATTCTTTTTCACACGCTACTAAAAGCTGCTTTCATCAACAGTCTGGAATTACTGTTTTATGGAAACTGAAAACTTCCATAAAAGTCAGTATATGATAGCTGCTCCTTTGCAGTCTGTAACGGTAAAGAGTTTTTACGCTCGTATGACCGATGCTGTTCACACGTGAGCACGCACCATTAACAGGTTTCATTTAGTTCACCAGTCCAAAGTGCCTCCATCAGACCTGCCTGAGCACAGAAGAACTTGGTTTAGCAGCTGTATATTATAGATCAGTGACGAGATTAAAACCGCTTTAGCCGAGTTACTTTTACATTAGAATCCCATTTTGATATCTTCTTGTTATTATGGTGGAATGCTTAGTTAATGACTTTAGCTTAGTTAAGACCAACTAAATGCTGCTGAATTTCTGCCAGTGCTGCTAAAGCTACAGTTTTACCACTTAAATGTTATAGTTATGAATTTGCCTCCCCAGAACAGATTTATTAGCTCACCTAAGTGTGCGCGTGCAGCTGTGTTTAGTAAAGTAGCGTTAAAAACAGACCAGGGCTTCGTCTCTCTTCCACTCCATTCCTAAACACGCTGGCTGCAGCCGGTTCACTATCTTCACCATAGGAGGAGGTGGCTGCGCACCGGCCGCAGGGACTGCCAGAATTCTAAAACAAAAGCACTTACAGCTGTTTTAAATAAGAATAAATCACACATTTGTTCCTGATGCCTTTCAGCCGAGCACCATGGATTTAGGACTCTGTTTGTTGTAGCTTGTTTGAGTTTTCCTGAGATTGATTGTCAATAAGACAATCATTTTTCTGTCTATGTCAGTCTTATGATGCAGACCTTTATTTATATTTACGCTTGCGTTGCAGCATTAACGTTCTTCGGTGCATTTCCCGCAGATGCGTGTTGGCCTCCATACCGGTTCGGTGCTGGCTGGTGTGGTGGGGGTGAAGATGCCTCGCTACTGCCTCTTTGGGAACAATGTCACTTTAGCCAACAAGTTTGAATCCTGCAGCCAACCTGGGAAAATCAACATCAGCCCGACAACCCACAGGTGAGGCCGCGTTGACCTGGTCGGAAGGAGCGAACCAATGAAAAGCGGGTGAGATTTAAGGGCGACGGTAGTGCTGCTGTGTGATTCCAATTTCAGAGGAAGAAAAAAGCGTCTCTCAACAGGAAACTCAACATTAAGAAGAGCGCTGTGTCTCCTCTTGTGTCAAATAATTTGCCACATGCTTTCTGGATTAATGCTTTATTTGTGTGCTCTTTGTCCCAGATTGCTGAAGGATCATCCAGAGTTTGTCTTCATTCCCAGGAGCAGACAGGAGCTTCCGGCCAACTTCCCGGAGGACGTCCCTGGTGTTTGTTACTTTTTGGAGGCCTCTCTCAGACCTTCAGAAGTCACTCTGAAATGATGTCAAGCTGTGGCCCAAATTGTGCCGAGTGTAACAGAGCTTAAACGCATCCAACACGCAGACACCGTGTATATTTGACTTTGGTAGTTTAGATATTCTTCTTTCTGTTTCAGCGACAGGTTTGGTGTGAAACACACGTCATGGTGACGTCGCTATAACACAGTCAGTCATCCACACGTCAGCTGTCGATGCTCATTGTGGCGTTGCTCGTCAGTGATTAGCCGTACGGAGATGCGTTGTCCGTGCATGTCGCTCACGTCTGTCCACCGCGAGCTCGGCCTGCTGGTCCAGCATCAGACTTTCAGTTGATGCCGTGTGAGACACAAACACACTAAAGTTATCAGACACTCAGCTGTCTCATGCTGCAAAATAACAGATAACGGTTTTGTTTATTGTGTTTTGAAAATGTTTGTAGCAAGAATGAACTCTTTTCCCTTTTTCACACATTTCTATTTTAATTAACGGTCGATCAATCCTTCCAAAGGTTTTTACTGTAGTTCTACTTCAGTATCTATATTTGTAACACTTAATAACATAGACATCCATATTTTAGACATTATGCATTCCAAAATCTTCCTAATATAAGTCATATATTTTACATTGTATCCACTGTTCACATTTATACCCAGTTTGTTACTTTGGTTATACTGCACTTTCCTAGACACACAACCTACGATGAATGTTCTACTGCCACTCATTAATAATTGTGCTTGATGTACTATGTTGATGTAATCAAAGTGCAATAAATATTGGCATTGACAAAAGTGCCTGACTGTGTTGTGGGTTTGTAAATTCTCATTTCTGGTAGGTTTCTTGCTGGCCGTATCTTAGCCCTTTCTTCAATTTGAAAAAAAATGTCTAAATACTTTTGAATAACCTCAATTTAATGCTCTTTAGCCTCTTGGGACCCAGAGAAAGGCAGTTTTTTTTTTAGAGTAAATAGTTGTCTTGTGTGGGAGGAAAAAAGAGCCCCAGCTGTAAAACTGTTGTTCCCCCGGAGAGGGCAAAAAGTCACTGTTGGATCTCAAGAAGATATAAAATCATCTCGACAATTCACTTCTATTCCAGTTCCTTGTCAGCAATTAAACAATCTATACATCGATATTATATACATCTCTATTTGCCACATTGAGCCATCAAATGTCGTAAATATGTCTAAAGTGGCGATCAACTAATGCAAAAACAAATTAATGTCAAAATGCACAAATCCTCATCCAAATTAGTGCCATATTTTCTTTTTTTCACACATTTTTGCGATAGCCTGCTGGTAAATTTAAGCCTCCTAAAGAGACTTTCATGACAGAATGCCAATCATCAAATCCTTCTGTTTATTTTGATAATAATAGTGTAATAATAATAGTGTCGGTGCTACAGACAGTAGCGAGTAGCCTGAAACGGGAGCGTCATATGCATACACTTCAGCCCGTGATGCTTTCAGGTTCACTGGCAAATCGAGCTACGTTCCTATTGGTCAGCGCTTGATTACGTAAGACCGAGGCTGATATCCTATTGGTCCGACTGGCTGTCAATTAATTTCTGACGGAAAAAAGGGGGTAGGGTCGCTGAGAGGTTGAGCATCTCTACCGGACGATGAATGCTGGCTCAGCTTCTGCGTTTTTTGCTTAAAAATACTGATAAATACGCGCGACCAACAACATGGTACGTATTTTCAAACTCCTGTCTTGTTTAAAACCTTGTGAAATAGACCGTTTGTCTACGCGACATGGCGTATTTCCCTGAGACATTTCCTGTTCGGAGTCCGCTAGCCGTTATACAATTTTCAACTATTGATGAGTATTAACAGGTGAGCAGGATATGCACGCGCATTTATATGCAATACCTGAGGTTTAAAGCGTGCAGCACCACTGGTTTCATGCTCACTAGATACATGTCAGATTAAAAAAAAAAAAAAGATATGCATTAAATGGTAGTCACACTGACCAATTTCTTTGCAGTACGGATTTGTGAATCACGCCTTGGAGCTCCTGGTTTTACGGAATTACGGGCCGGAAGTTTGGGAAGACATCAAGTGAGTTTTTCACCGGTTCCTCCGGCTCTGTCAGCTCATCCAGACATACACAGGAAAATAAATATGACAAGAAAGGTGGAGAAATGTAGGCTGCCAATAAATCCTTAATTGTGACTTCAAAATCCACTTTATTGCTTTATTAAAGGCATACAATTATGGTCAGCAAAATGCACTTCAAGTAAATTATTATGGTATGCAAAATTCTCCGTGTGAGTTTAGTTTTTTACTCAAAACTATAATTTTAGCTATAAAAACCCTTTAAATGCGAATGAAGTATCCAGACAATTTTATAATTAAAAAGCTCAGTTGAAATAGAAGTATTTATTTTAGATGTCAGGCTGAATAAAATGCACATCTGTGCAAAAGGAAAAGGATAAAACTGTCAGCAATGCGCCAGTGACGAGTCAGAAATAAAGCACAGCTTAGAATGCATTGTTTATCTAATTTGTCAAAATTGCATTTATTCAGCCATTTCTAGGTATGGATGTCAGTTCTGTGTAGGTTGTGTACACTAGCACGGTATTTTCACCAGTGGACATTTGTTTCACCAGGATATCCTGATTTTTTTATAGCTGCGTAGTTTAAACGTACTATTGCACAGCAGCTGCCTGACGAGATAAATCAGATATAAAGCAGTTTTTTTTGGTCGAGTCTGTTTTTTCAGGCACGCTGAAATGTTCATCTTTCATGTCTCTTTCACATGTCGTCTTATCGGGCCTACGCTTGAGCCGGTCTAAAAAAGAAACCTAGGGGAAGAAAAGAGCAGCAGCTGTCTTGTGTAAAAGTCCCCCAAGTGATCGTTCTCCAGCTGGGAAACCACTGCGTACCATCTTCTTCTGTCATCTCTTAACTGTACCTCACTCTTATATTTTGGACAGTTTATCACGCCGGTCTGCCTTCAGGCTGAGAGCAGGAATCATTTCAAAATGACCTTTGGAGCTTCGCTATGTTTTCTCAGCTGTTCTGGTCAAATAGCCTTTAAATGAGATCTGTTTTCTTAGCTAAGCACCACTAATCAGAGCCTCATTAAAATTTCCAAGCAATTTAGGGCAAGTAGGAAATGTATAAACAGAAACGGACTGAACCGAACGTTTCTTTTTTTAAAATGTCTTTCTGTGCTCAGCAACAGGGAAAAGCAGGCGCGAGGAGAGGGAACGTTTGTAGGAAGCCTGCGCTGACTGTTTACTTGTGCCGTAACATTTGCAGTAGCTCGTGAGAGACGGCTCCTCTTTGTTTTCAGGAGGGAGGCTCAGCTCGATATCGAAGGTCAGTTCCTGGTTAGAATCATATATGAAGATGCCAAAACATATGATCTTGTTGCTGCGGCAAGTAAAGTTCTCAGTAAGTAAAAATGTGTTTTTTTTCCCTCTTTTCATCAGTGTGCTGATTAAGAAAGAGATCTTATTAGCGAGCTTTATTTATATTTGGATTCCCTCTGCAGAGATCGACGCAGGAGACATCCTGCAGCTCTTTGGGAAGATGTTTTTTGAATTCTGCCAGGAGTCTGGATATGACACCATTTTACGTGTTTTAGGATCGAATGTTCGGGAGTTCTTGCAGGTAAAAAACAAAACGAGTGGGAATTTGAGGAAGGGTGGGATGATATGACGATGCTGTTGCTCTGGGATCTCTGGCTTTGTGTGAATAAATGTGAATTTTCAGAATTTAGATGCTCTGCACGACCACCTGGGCACCATCTACCCCGGGATGAGGGCTCCATCCTTCCGCTGCACGGACGCAGAGAAGGGCAACAGTCTAATTCTTCACTACTACTCAGAGAGAGAAGGCCTGCAGGACATTGTGATCGGCATCATTAAAACCGTCGCTCAGCAAATCCACGGCACAGAGATAGAGATGAAGGTTAGCAGCGCTTCCTTCCTTCAGCCACAGACTATTCACGCCTGTCTCATGATGTAAGTGAGGACATTATGAGCTCAAAAGGAGAGCGGTGAAACTTCAGAGGAGCCAGACAGGAGCAGTGCTGCTCGCTGAGGTCAGAGCGTTTGCTTCATGTCTGAGTCAGAGGAGCGTTTCAGGTCCTAGGAGCTTGGAGAGTTTGGAGATGATTCACGGCCTTTCTTCTTTTTGCTAAATTTGAACTCTGTTCCAATAATTGTGTTGTTTTCACTCATTTGGCAAGAACGATCAGCCTCCTGAGCACCGATTGTTGGTCTGCACCTGGGAAAACGTCACAGACTGACGTCGGTACTTTGTGTACTGTAATCTGCGTCCATCCTCTGTCCTTCTGTCCATCCAGTTTTCTCTGTGCTTCATGTGACATGTTTCACCTGAAACTAACCACGCTGTACAGACAATCCTTTTTTTCCCCAGCAAATGTGCATGTGATGAAAGAGCAGAAAATGCCAGACGCTTCAAATGTGATACCCAATTTCTGGAAAGACCAGCTACTGTTGCTGTGGCAACAGGGCGCAGAGACAGGAGCCTGACGTAAGCGTCCCTTCTGCCCGTAAACCCACTGAATAATGTCGTTTAACAGGGTCTTAGCTCTGTGGTGGCGGACCTGCGCCCTGGAATGCATCAGTGAAATGTGCATGTGTCGCACGTGGACAGTCTTTTAGAATTTGCATCCATCTAAAATTAAAACTATTCCTAATCAACTTTCTGGCCGTTTAAAACCGTTACCTGTTGCAGATGATTCAACCAAAGAGCGAGGAGTGCGACCACATCAAGTTTCTGATCGAAGAGAAGGACTCGGAGGAAGAGGCGTTCTACGAGGACCTGGACGGCTTCGAGGAGAACGGCACCCAGGAGACCCGCATCAGCCCGTACACCTTCTGCAAGGCCTTCCCCTTCCACCTCATGTTTGACAAGGACCTGATGCTGACGCAGTGCGGCAACGCCATTTATCGCGTGCTGCCTCAGGTAGGTCCCTGTTGAACACCCACCCGTGCAGAGGCCCCGACAGCGAACGCGAGAGTCATTTTCCTGAGTGGAATCACAAGTTTGGAGGTTGTGTGGATGAAATAAGCAGGTGCAGCTTTGTTCCGCAGCTCCAGCCTGGATCCTGCATCCTGCCCTCGGTGTTTTCCCTGGTCCGTCCACACATCGACTTCAGCTTTCACGGCATCCTCTCTCACATCAACACCGTCTTCGTGCTGCGCAGCAAGGTAAACGTGTCTGCTCAGCTCCACACACTCCCCAGGGGGTGAAAAGCACCCAAACGGGCCGACGGCTGCTCCATCCAACACGTGCGCTCACAGACCGGATCCACATTTATGAGCAGGTGATATTTTTAGCGTCTGTGAGTGCGGCTTTTATCAGCACTGTTAATAAGGATGAAATGGCTCCGAGGCAAGGAATTAATCAAAGAAATTGATTGCAGCTCTCTGTTTGGAGCAAAGAGCAAAGCAGACTGAGATTCTTAATGAAATGTAAAGTCAGGATCAGGTAATTACTGGTGACACTGGTGAGGCCTCGCTGTCAGAGCCCTCTCATCCCTGGAATCCCATTCTTTCCCACCAGTCTTAATTCTGCCTCTCTGATGGCGGATGAGGTTTGTAACACTTAAAAAACACAGAAAAAAAGCGACGCGCGCGTAGGACGCGTGTACGGAAATGAAGCCTGAAGAAGTGTCTGAACTGGTGGCCACAAATTGGAATAGATTTGGAGGAGAACACAATGAAATATTCACGAGTGTGATCCTGACAGGAGGGCCTGCTGAATGTGGAGACGGCCGAGAACGAGGACGAGCTGACGGGGGTGGAGATCAGCTGTCTGAGGCTAAAAGGACAGATGATCTACTTGCCAGAGGCGGAGAACATCCTTTTTCTTTGCTCGCCCAGGTAACGCCGCAGCGCGTCCGTCCTGGGAGAAGCACAGACTGAGCGTCCTCTCTGAAACGCTGCTTTTACACGCGCGCTTCCGTCAAAAGAACGTCTTTAAAAACAACACAGTCGTCCCATCGCGGCCCCAGAAATGGAGCTTTTATTGGAGATGATTGTAAACATGTCTTTAGAGCAGCCAGTGCTCATGCCTTCTAATAAAAGTCCAGCTTCCCCTGCTTTGTGCACAGATTCCGCTATAAAAATGAAGGTTTTAGTCAAATCTCAGCTTTAAAAAGCTCTTTTAGACATTGTAAAAGTCTTTACAGCGGAGAGTCTGCACTTCCTTAACGTGTGAACTGATCCCAGTGGTTAAAGTTGCGCAGTGGCCCCTCAGTGACCCTCTTGCTCTCTGCTGCACCGAAGGTTTGCCAGATTCAAATTCACAAGCGGTTTGTGGCGTTTTTCTCATTTTCTCAACAAACGTGGACAGCCCTGTGCCGAAGGCGCTGCAGCAGTCGGGTCAAAGGTGGAACAAACGATGCGAAGGAACCGGTCATTAACCGGCCCGTTTGTGCTGTGACCTTCATCACAACCCCCGTGAAAAACGAGACATGCGAGCCCAGAGGTCACAAAAGGTCACTTCCTGTCAAGAAACCGTAACTACACAACTGCGCTGCTTTAAGAGAAGAAGGCGCATCAATCCTCCCAGTGAGGTCGCTGCTGTGACCTTTAGTTTGGCTTTCTTGGGCAGGGCATTTCTGTCCATCCTCTCTGGTCTTATCTCCCATCTGCCCTCTCTTCTGCAGCGTTATGAACCTGGACGACCTCACTCGTAGGGGGCTGTACCTGAGCGACATCCCGCTGCACGACGCCACGCGGGACCTGGTGCTGCTGGGCGAGCAGTTCCGCGAGGAGTACAAGCTGACCCAGGAGCTGGAGATCCTGACCGACCGTCTGCAGCACACCCTGCGAGCCCTGGAAGACGAGAAGAAGAAAACCGACAGGTCAGACCGTCCCTTCCCATCAGAACAGGAGAACAGACCGGGAATACGTTTCCAGAGGTGGTTCGGTGCATCATGATCTGGGATTAGGAGCTGTTTAAAACGAGCTGAAGTCAGGCGGTGACCTCGTCGGCAGTGACAGGCTGTGTTCCCACGGCTTCAGCCGTGCATCGCCCGCTTTCGTCCTCCCGTGATGGAACAAGCCGACGGTTCCTCGTGTCCTTCCTCACGGAAATGGATTCAAGAAAAGGAGTTTTTATCGTCCGCCATACGTCTTTTCTTACCGTATTTGTGGCAATCAAATGCAGCTATTGACAGATATAACAAGGCAAAGGCAGTTTATTCACATCAGTTCGATAATTTTCGTGTTGCACAGGAGCCACATCTAAGTTGGCCACATTATATTAGAATTAAATAAAGAACAAAGGTGTGATGTGAAAGGCAGATATGGGCGAGGAGCACGGAGGCGGAGCGCGTTCTGGTTTCAGACCGGCTCTGCTCGCACACAAATGAGCGCTGCTTCGTTACCGTCACGATATTCTGGTGTGAAGCTGCCTCAGGCTCCAAACCAGGATTGGAATAGATATTCAAGAGCGCTGCTTCTGCACGGCCGTGGCTTTGAAATGATGTTTTGACCACTTAGACCACCTGTCTGTGTGTCGCTCTTCTGCCCAAATGAACGTCATGCCTCGCGGAATGCGTCTCGCTTTCAACAGGCAGCCGGGATCTAGCCAGTTACCATAGAAACACCACCCTCCCGCCTGATCGCAGCCTGCGAAAAATGACCCAGAGGTGCTGGATGAGCAAATCAAAAGCCGGACTTGGTCCCCGCGGCCAGCGCTCGTTAGCGTGCTGCACCAATCCGCCTCCAAATGCCCGTCTCTCTCTCTCTCTCTCTCCTTTTTTTAGATTGCTTTATTCCGTCCTGCCGCCATCTGTCGCCAACGAGCTGCGTCACAAGCGGCCCGTGCCGGCCAAGCGCTACGACAACGTGAGCATCCTCTTCAGCGGCATCGTGGGATTCAACAGCTTCTGCAGCAAGCACGCCTCGGCCGAGGGAGCCATCAAGATCGTCAACCTGCTCAACGATGTTTACACACGCTTTGACATCTTGACGGACTCGCGGAATAACCCTTATGTATACAAGGTTGGAAGCACGGCGGAATGTGAAGTGACAGTGGATCACACGTGTGTGTACTTTTGCTAAGTAAGGAATAAAAGAGGAGGGGGGCAGCTAGCAGGTCAAACCAACACGCTAACATTTACCGGCTGGGCCTTCTGCAGCCTCCTGATGTTATGCAATTATCCCACCAGGGGCTTCACGTCCAGGGAGTTTTTCTCCATAAGGAGTAGCGCCAGCGTCTAAAGATAGAATGGTTTTACAGAGGTTGTGCAGCGGTTTATGGGCCTCATCGAGCAGATTTACACTGCAGCTTTCAGACAAGAATGCACTTTAAGAAGTCAAACAGACCTCGGCGCGTCCAGGGGATCGGCCTCAGGCACTGGGTCGCCGAAAGCACTGAGATTTATGCTGCTGGCTGAAACGCTAGGTGGTCCTCGGCCATTAGCGCGGCGCAGAGAGGCCGCGGACGGCTTAAAGCTGATGTGTGTTTATTTCTGGGCGCTTCCGTTTAGCTCAGAAAGCCCCGAAGGCGCGTGAGCCGAGCTGCAGGTGTGGGCCAGACATGACCGAGGCTTTTCTTCACGCAGGTGGAGACGGTGGGGGATAAGTACATGACGGTGAGCGGCCTGCCCGAGCCGTGCACGCACCACGCCAAGTCCATCTGCCACCTGGCTCTCGACATGCTGGCGATTGCAGGACAGGTGAAGGTGGACGACGAACCTGTGCAGGTGTGTAGAGAGCCATGTCAAGCAGAGCTGCTCCCAGTCATCTTCTGTCGTTGAACACGTGTTTCTGGATGTGCACTTGGCTTGTGTAGCAGAGTGGCTCTGCAGCCGACGCCGCTGCCCTCAAGTATTTCTGCTGATTGATTTTAGACTAATCGGAGCATCTGGACATATTTGCACTCTGAGGTAATGAGCAGTGAAAAGCTGGAGGAAAAACAGCCGACTTTTGTTTAAGCGACTGCAGGAGTTTGTTATTGTATCGATGACTGTTGAGTCTTAACTTTGGACAACGACGTCTGCTTAACGAAAGGCTGTTTATTTTTGGACATGGCACTGGCCTCTATTAATAGATCCCCGTTAGTGTGTGTGTGTGTGTGTGTGCGTGCGTGAAGAACAACAGCTCTTGCAAGTTTGCAGATGAACTTTACTTTTCAGTTTAGGACCAAGCTCTTTCTGCAGAGCTGCTGTCGGTCCCACCACCAACGCTTGCGCCTCCTCAATGGATCACTTGGAGAGTTTGTGCTGCTGACTAAGAGAAGTTTATTGTTTCTTTTTTCTTACGCCTCTCGCTCTCTCTACGCATATTTTCGCCTTGATTCACGTGTGAGACCTGTTTTGGATTTGAAGAAACTACAAATGAACCACAGACACGAGGAACTGTGATTGCGGTGGTCAGCGTGGTGTTTTTTATCACGTACGTGAGGATGGTTTGGTCTTTCCAGATCACCATCGGGATCCACACTGGAGAAGTGGTGACGGGGGTGATCGGCCAGAGGATGCCTCGATATTGCCTTTTCGGAAACACGGTCAATCTCACCAGTCGCACAGAAACGACTGGTGAGAAGGGCAGAATAAACGTCTCGGAGTACACCTACCGGTGAGCATCCAGCTCCTCTTCACACGCCTGTGTCCTAAACTGTGTCCTAAACTGTGTCCTAAACTGTCCTAAACTGTCCTAAACTGTGTGCTAAACTGTCCTAAACTGTCCTAAACTGTGTGCTAAACTGTCCTAAACTGTCCTAAACTGTGTCCTAAACTGTCCTAAACACTCACAAATGTTGCGTTGCAGGTGTTTGCAGTCTGCCGAGAACGCCGACCCTCAGTTTCATTTAGAGTATCGGGGCCCCGTCACCATGAAAGGAAAGAAGGAACCGATGAAGGTGTGGTTTCTGTCAAGGAAGCCCACAGTTGGACCCGCCACAGTAAAAGCCTGAAAGGTTAGGAGTGCGGCGACAGAACGGAGAACGTGAGGGAACACGGCGATGGTTTGTCCACCAGTTTGCTGTTTTTAATGTCACGCCTGTGGTTCTTCCTCCTCACTTCTGCTACGATCTGTCACAGCTTCACTGTATTTTTTTGTACGCACACACTCGTTTCTTTAACGGATAAATGGATTTCAGTGTACGGAGCATCCTTGAACGTTTTGATAAGCTAAACATTTTGTTTCCTCGGTATTCAAAGTTTTAGCTGCTAATTATGTCGGTGTTTTTAAATGTATTGTAGTTCCAGATGAGGGATTTGTAGTTTTTATCTGATAAAAATAACTTAATTTTACAGATAAAATATGCCATTTACTTTGAACTTTCATTTAAAGATTTTAACCAAGAGAATGTTTAAAAAAGAAATGGCAGCTTCATATTGTAAATTTGTTATTTGGATGTGAGAGCTGTTGATGAATAACACTTAATAAATTACATAGTAATTTATCATTTAAGCATAAGGGATGTTGAAACCTGTGTTGCTATAAATTTCCTCCAAAAACCTGTAAATTGCGTGATGTAAGATCATTTCACAGGAACACGCACAAACATTATGATGATTACAATTTATGATTTTAGCCTGTATCTTGTTAGTCATTGAATATACATTTTTGAATTATAAAAAGCTGAATATACAGAATCAAAAAACGAACAGAATAGAATAGAAGTACTTTATTCATCCCAGACATGGGAAAATAACTTGTGCCAGCAGCATCGTCAGCATTGTCATCATATATTTACAATAATGTGCAACATGAGAATGTGCAACAAGAAGGAAAAAAACAAAAACAAATGTGCACCTGCTAACAAATCTACATTCTGCCTTTGATCTAATGTGCATCCTTTTACGTTTACATATGTTTTTTAAACATTTCATTAATTTTATAATTTTAATTTCTTCGGAATGACGTTTTTTGTAGCTTTGCTCCGACACATCTGTGGTGTTTGTAAGCAAGCCTTGTCTTTGGTGGGTCAGTGTCTTATTGTGCAGCACAAACATTTTATATATATATTAATAATATATAAATGTTCAGGGTAGCGTCAGGTGAATTGATGAATGATGAATATTTTTTTTTTCCATCAAAAAATTTAAAAGGAAAAGATTGTTTTGCAGCGCCACCCAGTGGTCATCTACAATAATAGTTTGGGAAGAGATGAGAGCGGTTTAGCTCTAAAATATACAGTATTTAGGATTATAACTGTTATTCTTATTTACCTTTAGTGCATACTTCAACTGCATTCACCAAAGACAGTATGCATGCATACAATCTGGCCACAGTTTGTCGTAATAACCCTCCTTCAACCAGTCCCGTCCTCTGTTTTTCGGGGTTTTGTTTTTTCCGTCAGAGTAGCCATCTTCTCTTAATCCCATCTATCCCGATCTGTCAATCAATCCAACCAATCCAATCGAACAGAGGCAAGGTGTTAGCCAATTACAGGTTGAGGGGGCGTGGCTCTTACCGGGTCAATACTGAGCGCGGCGTTCACGCTATTAGGCTTGAGGAGTGACTGCTCCGTAACATTTCAATGGATATTCGATTTTTTTTTCGCCAAAAAAGGAGGAGTGACGGTGCGGACTGGAGCGAGCAGAGAAAAGCGGCAGCGCCACATAGCTCCACTTCGATTAGAAACTTGAGGACGGAAGCCAACAGTAACACGGGCGCTAGCATCCGTGCTAGGTTAGCACGGATGCTAGCGCCCGTGTTACTGTTGACATCAGCTAATGTTTCTAATAGAAGCGTGGAGCTGAACACCTCAGCCCCTTGAGTGACTTGTGAGTTTAATAAATCAACACAGCACTACACTACTGTATTTTGTTATTCTTTTAATATATGTTTGTTGATGAACTGCCTCGTTTTCGTGAGAGAAAATGATATTACAATATTCTAAGAGTTGCCACAGAGCCGCCGTTCAGGCTGAAGCAGATAAATGTAGGTTAGAAAAGTGTTTTCCCCTGGAAAAATCCATTCCCTTCCTCTTATTTGTTTCTGCAGCCGGGTCTGCTTTTAACTCTTTAAGTCCACTTAAGTTGTGGGTAAGAACGACCAGACATAACGACATTTTATTTTAAGGTTTTAGTCAGTGTGCAGGTTGGATCAGAGGTTAAAGGTCAGACAGTCAAAACCTACAGAACCACGAACTTCACAACCATAAAATCCTCTCCTATGACAGCCACAGGTGAGCTTTGAGATCAGCAGGTGAAAATCTGGAGCTCTTTATTCTCATTAGTGCTTTTTTTTCCTCTTTCAGTCAAACACGTCAACAGTCTGTCACCAGTTTTAACAGCAGATGCTGAGAATGTAATGCATAAATCAGACAAATGTAATGCATAAATCAGACGTTGAAGGCTCCGTTTGGACGTGTTCTGCTAAAGCTGATTTTGGGGCCGAGTTCACCAATGTCTCCCAGTCTCGTAACTGCTGAGGTCGAAAGGTCTCTTCAGATAAGAGGTGGAGGTGGTGACCAGACAAAGGTCTTTAAAGTGCTACACAGACGAGTTCAAACCCTGATAAGATACCGATTTTCATCATTTTATTCATTCTTATTCACACTTTTATGAATGCCTCTCTAAATGTTATCCACTATATTGACCCAAACTGTATTCCACAAATATTCTCAGCCCTCTTTAGGCTCTTTTAAAGACACTATAATAAAAAGCGACCTTGTGTGTGAGACGGTGTAATCAGTGGAGAATATCTTAATGGCAGACAATAACTTGAAATGGCCGTGTACACAAATAATACGAAATAGCAAAGGTCTCATTTATTAACTGTGGCAAAGGTGAAAACAGCCTGATTGGTGCGAGCGATAAAAGGCTTCGCGCGATGACATCAGCCGCCAGAGAAGTAAAAGAGTCAGTCAGAATTGATCAGGTGTTTATTAAGTCACATGCATGAGGGGGGTTATTTAAAAAGCTAATGTGGATCTGTGAGCGACCTGTGAGCGCGGTTTCCTACGTGTGGCACAGTTGTGAGAAAAGTGTGTCATCGGCCGATCCTTTAT
This sequence comes from Pao palembangensis, assembly GCA_015343265.1. Classification (NCBI taxonomy): domain Eukaryota; kingdom Metazoa; phylum Chordata; class Actinopteri; order Tetraodontiformes; family Tetraodontidae; genus Pao; species Pao palembangensis. The sequence goes on along the minus strand of CM027089.1, from coordinate 14,969,026 downwards.
CATCCGCCAGAGCTGCCAGGCGAAACCTGGAGATGGGTTCAGATAGGGCTTCTAAAGGCCGCATCAGCACTCCGGAAGATCAGATAAAGAGGTGGGCTGTGCTTTAAAAGGAGCCGCAGAGGGTGAGCGAGACACTCCTCCCTGCAGTCGTCCAGCCGGCCCTGTCCGCAACCATGACCTTCAACGGAACCTGGAAGATTGATCGCAGTGACAACTATGAGAAGTTCATGGAACAAATGGGTGAGTGATGTGTGCATGCTGGAGGCTGCAGACGGGCGGGACGCTGCCAACCTGCTGCATCGTTTCTGTGTCGCTCTGCAGGAATTAACATGGTCAAGAGGAAGCTGGCTGCTCACGACAACCTGAAGATAACCATCCAACAGGACGGAAACACCTTCCACATCAAGGAGAGCAGCAATTTCCGCAACCTGGAAATGGACTTCACCCTGGGGGTCACCTTTGACTACAGCCTGGCGGACGGGACAGAGTTATCAGTGAGTAAATGTGGCCCGGAAAGCTGAGAACCCACAACCACTGTAGTTCCCATGAGCCATGAGCAACTGTCATGCGTGCTGCAGGGCTCATGGAGCCTGGAGGGAGAGGTGCTGAAGGGGGTCTTCCTCAGGAAGGACAACGGAAAACAACTGACAACCACCAGGATTGTCCAAGGCGACGAACTCATCCAGGTAAATACAACTGTCAGAAATATTCAGGATTCCGGCTGCAGACGTGCACATTCGCGCGCACGTACAGGAAATTCGGCGCAGTTTTGGAGGTTAAACAAACGACTGTGTGGTCTTCTGTCCTCAGAGCTACAGCTACGAAGGCGTGGACGCAAAGCGCATTTTTAAGAGGAGTTAGAGCCGAGCGGAGCCTGGAGTCGCTGAGCTCGGCCCTCGTGGCCCCTCGTTACTGCCTGTACAGTCAGCACAACAGTTTTTCACAGCAGCTGCAATAAAGCCCTTCGTCAAAACGTGGCCCTTGTTGGCTCTTCTCTGGTCGTTCTGTGAAAAAGCATCAGAAATGTCTGTAATGAAACAATTTATTCAACAGTGAACAAAAATGAATCCATATATACAAAAATATAAGTGTAGGCAAATATAATTAGTGTTTTTTTCCCATATTTCACCTGTAATTATGCAAAGTAATCAATCGATCATTAAAAAAAACTGATGTGGTTTGTTATGGGGCTAAAATGAGGGATGAATTTAGCAAATAGTCATGAGAGGGTTTTTAATTTGAATCCAAAAAAGGAGGAAAATAAATATTCACAGCAGCCTTTTTCATTTTAATTTGTTTTTTTTTAAACTTTGTGGACATGAGAAGGCACTGGTAAGAAAGAGGAAGACACCAAATTCAAACGAGCGGAAACAGAAAAGAAAGACAAGTTGTGCCAAAACAGAATTGAGAACCGGTCAGACAAACATTCAACTCATTCTGCTTTCATTTCTTTGTTTTGCTCTGTGCAGTCATGCACACGTAGAAAGATGAGACAATATGGAGTCTGACCAGCACTCGTGTCATGAATGAAAGATCCGTTTTCACAAACAGCATCACGCGTTCTTTACGTGGAAGAAGAGAGGCGGGGACAGAGGGGCAGCGTCGGCGTGTAAACTTCAGGACACGTTAAACGGCGACGGTGGGTGTGAAAGCGTGACTGTCCAGCTCCCAGGACAGACACACTCGCTGTCGACTTGTGCTGACTGTGTGCGGCTAGAACGGCGGGAAAGCCCCAAGATATAAGGAACGAAGTCACAGAAGGAGAAACAGAAAGCTGACCTGAAAAGGCCTGAAAATCACACACGTGTGCTCTCAGAACGCAAACCCTAAAAACCTGCCAGTGACCTGAAACCAAGCTAGAACAAATGCATAGTCATAAAAGCGTCAGGGCAACAAGTGCATCTTCAAAAAGGGGGCTGTTCTTGCTCCCGCAAGAGCAGAAACGACATTCAGGCGTCAGAAAAAGCTCCGAATCAACCGTACAAACCGCTATCTGATGACCTGACTTTATTAATGACATAAACTTGTATAGAATTTGTTTACTGGACGCAAAGTCCGTCATGCTCATGCTAACGCTGCAGTAAGGCCACATGCAGAAACGGTCGTCCATCACAGGTACTAACGAGGCCGTCCACCCTGCCTGCTCCAACAGGAAGACTGAGAAAACACACTTTGACATCACTGTGTTGACGTTAAAAGGAGAACAATAAGCAGCACGATGGAAGGTAGAATATACAAGGCTGTGAAAGTGCGCCACCTAGTGGACGACCTGAGGGCTGACCCAGCCGTGCGCCACCAATCTGTGGCTGCGTGCTTCCGCTGGCGTCCAGTTCCCTCCCTGGAAAAGTGGAAGGTTTTCTTCAAAAACAAACAGCGTGTTTGTTTTTGTTCAGCGGGTGCGTCCGGGGCCGCCCACAGGCTTTGGTGAACTCATAATTAATAACTGTTGTCTGACGATTAACGTTAATATTGCCGCACCTGTTCAGGCTGCCCAGATGTTGCAGTGTCAGTGAAAACAACCTGTAACCTCCACGCAAACCTGTGGCTACGTCTGACTGGATAGATGACATCATGTTCTCAACGCCTCCTCTCGTCATGCTGTGACTGGTCAGCCTCCAGACCAAGAGACGAAACTCTCCCTCAGGCGCCGCGTCACCAAAAGTTGCTCGTGCCTCACTTGCGCTGTACAAATCTACCAGAATTTGGTGCAAAAATACGTTCGGGTAGGAAACTCGAGAGAAAGACGCGACGTCCTTTTTGTGCAAACTGAAAAGAGTCCAGAACTCGGCGGGAACGGAATCTCCTGGCAGCCATCGTGGGACAGCAGAAGCCCCGCGTCAGTCAGCTGTTCGGCGTGGTGCGAGCACATCTGAAGGGACGTGCGACTCGTGACAGGCTTGCGTGAATAATTTCCTCTCCGTTCTGCCGTCTCGGGCCTGACCGCAGAGTCCATTCTGCGTCCCGAGCTCTGTCTCACCAGGCGACGCTCATAAAAAGCCACGCTCGTCCAGTCCTTTGGCTGTCACCGGGTTCCACTTAGCGGTGGGTTTATTGCTATTATGGCCTGAAACAAAGAAGCAGAAAAATATCATTTTCAAACCTGGCTGTGGAGACGCTAACCCAGAGGTGGGCAAACTGAGGCCCGGGGGCCGCATGTGGCCCCGTGAACTATTTAATCCGGCCCACAGAGCCTTCACAATCATTTCTCCAAAAGCCAAATGAAGAAGGTTAGAAAGAGAAGGCGGGGCCAAACATCATCTGGAGCTTCATCATCCATCTCTTGTTGGACCAGTTTACAGGCTCTTCCAAATATTTTCTCAGTCAATAGTCCATCAAGCAGGATTTTTAGTTAACCTCTGCTCCTCATTTGGGGGGTTAGCTTCCTGCGCCAGCTGACCGGCCCCTTCATCGAGATCTAAAACCCAGTGTGGCCCCTCAGGCTAAATAATTGCCCACCCCTGGGCTAACCGCTAACCGCTGCGGTGTGGATGTTCTGAGCTACTGCTATGAACGATGAAATGATCAAAGGGGAAAATGATCATGAGTTCAGGAGAACCAGGCAGGAATGGCCGTAAGGCTGAACGGTAGAAGGAAGAGGTTAGACGCCAACATGATTATCTGTTGTTGAAAGGCAGCGAGTTAAAAGCACGGCGCGGTAAACTCCTGTGGTCCGGAACCACCGGCTCGGCATGCTCAGAGGGGCTTACTTGTTTCAGCTCTGGCTTTTGGCACGTCTTGTGAGGAGTACGTGGCAGTGAGCGTGTGCCGTGAATCCCTGCCGTCCGCCATCACCGCCGTCCGTGGCGCTGTGGCGGAGAGGACCAGAGGCCTCTGGTTGTGGTACTTGAGGCGGTAGGTCTCCGTCATGCAGCTGTCCACGTTAAAGTACGTCGTCAGGGAAACCTCCTGCGTGGGCAGCAGCTGGTCCGCTCTGCACCCGCTGAGCCTTTCCTCGCTCTCGCAGGAGGAGGGCGTGCTTCTCTCCGGGTCCGAACCTGACTTGGAACTTGCGTCTGAGAAGGTTCTGAGAGCCGGGATGTCGGGCTTCCGGTGTGGACTCAAATAAGACGCCAGGCGAGGACTGGAGGAGAAGGGCTCCTGAAGCATCCGCGGACGGAACACGGCGTGGCTCGCGTCGCCCTGCTGAGCGGAGGCCCGCGGGGATGAGCGCGAGCTGGACGCCCCCGCTGCGCCCAGCTGACGCTGGCTGTTGAGCTGGAGGCTGTCTGGCGTCACGTTGCTGGGAGCGTGGCACGCCAGCGTTATCTGAGGACACTGAGGCCCGGCGGCCACGGCCTCGCCGCTGCAGGGCCCGTACGCGTTTTCTCGGTCTTCGGGCTCAGAGAGCGCCAGCTCGTCTGAGCTGTTCCACTCGGAGCTGCTGGTTTTCGCGACACGCCTCAGCGTGGAGCTGTCTTCTGTGAGCTCTCCCTGCCTGTCTGACCCAGTGGAATCCCTCTCTGAAGACACTGCCTTTCTGGAGGTACTAGAAGTGTACTTTGACTTTCGTCTACAAGACAAAGGTTTTTATAGAGAATGTATGAAATCTACGGACTTAAACACGGTCAAATAAAAGGGATTATTCATTATTCAGGCCACTACCTCAAACTTGGACTGCATTTTGGATGTAAATGTGAAAGTTGGTCATGGTTCTTCCCCTGAGGTTTGAGTTGATGTTTACCTATAAAATATGAAACAAAAGTGTTCAAAAGAGACACAAGAGACAATGTGAAAAGATAAAAAAAGATCAAATATCACAGTGCCTTCAGACTGAGAGTTTCTAGTGATTAGTGAACACTTTTCTGCTGTGCACTGCAGCCAGATGAACAGATATTTTCTATTTTATCCGGGAAGGAAGAAATGCAAAGACATACACTCAGCAGAAGGAAGAGGATTAGAGCGTGTCAAACTGGCTGGTATCAAATTCTCGACCCCCTCCCTTTATAGGGGTATTAAAGAACCAAAAGTAAGAGAACAAAATGAATGTTTCCGCATCTGAATCCAAACGTTTTAGTTGTTGTAGACTGATATTCAAAACCGCTGACACTGCAGAGGTGATGGATCAACCCTGAGGAACGTTTTAGCAGCCGTGGAGGGGGACGACTGTCAGTCTTTACCTTCATACATGTGACATACTGGACTTTTAAAATTAATTTCTTTGTCTTTGCCTGTTTGAAAAGCCGACAAACTTTCTTCATTTTACGTCTAATCTTCTTCCCAAATTATAAATCAAACAAACAAGCGCTAAAGGAAAAAACTACGCAAAAGTGGAGACAGAGTCAAAAACAAAAAAAGGAGCAGAAGCAATGAGGGATAAGCTGGCTGCTGTGCTGGGACACGGGGGGGCAGCAGCGGGATGAGCCGGTGGCACGCTGGCTGCAGCCGCACGTGTCAGCCGCTCTCAGTTTCTTCTCTACCAAAATAGAAGCGTCGGGCTGTTTTTCCTTTGTTTTTTTCTCCACTGTTGCCCCGGAGAGGTCCGAGCGAAGATAAAAGCCCTGGCTGCTGGTTACAAACGCTCTCCTGAAATCCACACGGCCCTGATAAACTATCAGGAGCAGCAGAGTTAAAGCACCAAGATATTTTTGGCAATGCCAGCGGCCACGTCCAGCTGTGCTGTCTGAATAAGCTTTGTGGGATTATCATCAGATTAATGCTGGGGCAGGACTGACTGTTACAAGGTTAAAGAAGCCGGTCCTAGTTCACAAATCTACTGAGAACTTAATCAGTCGTCATTTAGCATCAGCACAGTCAACTCAGGCTTTATTATTGGGAAAAAAAAGAAATGAAATAAAAGGGAACAATGTGTGTGCTCATCTACACGTCTGATTCCTTGAATGTACATGAAAATAAAATCCTGCTATGTAAAAAAAGAGAGCTGTTGAGGGTGATACTCGTGTGTGGCAGTGTGGGTTTGTGAGAAATCTTCTCTGGCGACACGTTTGAATTCTTGGGCGAATCTGAGCAGAACAGAACAAAGTGGAACATGTTGTTCCACAGCTGGCTTCGAGGGAAACCCCACGGACATCTCGCCGCCTGACCGTGAACCATGTTTCAACCATGAGAGCACAAACGCGTCCAGACGCTCCGCTTTGCTTTCTACAAGCTTTTCCCTTCCGGTCCAGTGAAGCCAAGAGTTTGAATCGGTAGTTTCAACTTTTCCTCATTAGAGAAACGTAGACGTCCTTTTACAGGTTGTGCTGCCGTCAAAAATGAAAAGCGCTTCAGGCTAACTTCAGGCAGCGCGTCCTCAGCTTCTCGGCCCAATCAGGACACGCGGAGCTGCGGCGTTTCCCCTGAATCCACGGTCTCGTCAGACTGGTGCAACAACGGCCGTGACGAGAGAAACAAGCGTGTGCAGGCATCACAGCGGTGTGTGTGTGTGCCTGCCGCGACCCAGGCGGATCAGCAGCCGGCTCAGAGCCAGCCCAGAGCCAGCGGCCGTCCGCTTTCCCACAGATTCTAGGATCCATCGTGGAGAAAAAGGGAGAAATGACTTGTTGAAACCTACCGTTGTGTGACGGCGAGGAGGATGTGGCGTCGTCTCCTTTCTGCTGCGGCTGACTGGAAATAAAGTAGCACAAGAGTTTCAACAAGGATTACAGTCAAAGTGCAACCGTCTGCATCACAGGGCCAAACATCCAGAGGGGACGACGCAGGCCGAGAGGACGCAAAGACAAGCAGAGAATCGCTTGGACAAACAGCGGCCAGCGGATGGAGGAGGACGGGTTAGCAGCTCCAGCTGGGAATCGGCCCCCGTTGGCCCCCGTGTCGTTAACGTCAAACACACAAAGCTGCTCTGGAGCGTTCCAGGGACGCTGGAGCTGCTTTCAGGATCGGCCCTCAACCATCTTTGAGTCATTCCTCACCTTTGCTGCTGTGTTTCTGCGGCGGACCTCTGCTCTTTCACCACGAGGCCGTCCACGCCGGGGGAGTCGGGGTTGGTGGAGCCGCTGCTGAGCCTGTCGCTGCTTTCGTAGCCAGATTCTGTCCTCTGGATGGTCCAGGTGTCGCTGCGCAGGAGGGTCTTGGGGCCGCTCCTCAGTTTGCTGGCCCTTTGCTGGTTGACCCGGATCTCCGACTCCACGGAGCTGTGGCTCTCGCTCTCGTGGCGCTGCTCGTCCTCGTAAATCGTCATTAAACACATCTGCTTACGGTCTTCTCTCATTCGCACATTGTCCCGTGCCCGCTCTTGGAGCTCCTCCGCGTTTGCCCTTTCTTGGGAGGGAAGTTTACCGTCGTGTTGATTCTGACGCCGCTGCTCCAACTCGCTCAAAACATTGTCGACATTTAGCACCTCCCGAACGGGCTTCCATGCCGACTTACATTTACCGCGACTTCCTTCGCCTCCACCCTTTTCCCACTGCTCCTGGCCGCTCTCCTGTTCGTAACAGTTCGGGGAGGCGCTGCTCTTTCGGGTTTGTCCACGTGGCTCCTGAGACCCTTTCCCCGAAAGATTTGCTGACTTGCGGGCAACGCTTTTCGCTTTTGCATCCAGGTTTGTCCTGGGAGGCGGAGATCTGGGGTGGGCCGTGTCTAGAGCGAGCAAACACGGATCGCCAGGTTGACAAACACTTCCTACAGCTGCTTAACGGTTTCCTGCAGTTCTGCTTTTGTCTCTGTAGCAGCAACGTTTACCTTTGTGCAGCGACAGCTCCGACTTCCGGTGTCCTCGATCCTTCCTGGACGCTTCATTCGGCCTCTGCAAACTATCCATGAAAGGGTCGGGAAACTTGTTTGGACTGCTGTGGGCAAGTTTCACTGAAAAAACAGAAATGGCAGAAGAGGAAACTGCAATTTCTGCTTTGTTTTTAGCTCTCTAGGAACATTTTAATGGCTGCTGACATTAGTAAATGTTAATGCTGAAAACACCAGACAAGAATGATTATTCTACCTGTTTAAAGTTGCTATTAAGGTAGGCCAAACTTGACATTTCACAGCCCCATTTAAAGGAGAATTAGATCACGTTTATCAGGCAGAACTTTATAATTTAGTGTTAATAAAGTGTTTCACTCCAACTGTCAGGTTTAAAAACTGGGATACAGTTAAAAAGGGAACTACTTACACATGGTTTCTAGACTGTTGGGGCACTGCAGCAAAGAAATATATCTAAAACCCCAAACTAAGCAAGAAAACAGCCAAAATGAAACATTATTAGAGGCAAAACCTGGAATTGTTTCGGGGAGGAATGCAAACTGAGCGCGCCTGGCCATATCAGGAGGGATTACGCAGGGAGGCGTGGGTGGTAATCTGCGTGCAACAGAGACATTGACCTCATGCCAAGTTCAAGGCAGCACACGGGGCCAGGACAATCTTTCCGCAATCCCACTGACAAGCACAACTATCGTTTGCAGAGTGAGGATGTCAGATAAAACGTTAAAACCCTTTTGATGCTGAATTTCTGAACAGGATATTTGTAACTGAGATTTTACCGCAGCCTCCTAATTTCAACACGTCACACCTGATGCTGCGATCATAAGATCAGGTTCTCCACAGCTGTTTGGTGATTGAAGTTACAGCCCATAGTCGGTCTGTGTGAACCACGATTCCTCGCAAGTGGAAAGAAACAATCTCTAGAAGCCAGAATAGCAGATGGTAAAATGATAAAACCACTTTAACCACTTGGTTGAAAGTGGTTAAAAAAAGAGAGAGAACGTTCTCAGATTTGTGGATTTCACTGCCAACAGGGTCAGACACTAGATTTAAAACAAGGGTGAATAAAGGACTAACGGCTTTCTGCTGGCAGAAGACTATAGTTTAGACCAGGGGTGGGCAAACTGAGGCCCAGGGGCCACATGTGGCCCCATGAACTATTTAATCCGGTCTGCAGAGCCTCCACAATCATTTCTCCAACAGCCAAATGAAGAGGGTCGTCAGCTTGATTGGTTAGAAAAAGGTTCAGACCCCCCTTCAGCTAGCATGCTAACATGTCCTCTCAAGAAGGTGGGGCAAGACATCATTTGGAGTGTCATCATCCATCTCTAGTTGGACCAATTTACAGGCTCTTCTAAACATTTTCTCTGTCAGTAGTCCATCAAGACGATTCTAAGCTAACCTACTCTCGCCTAGCCTGAATGGCCTGGCACCTGATCGACTGACCCGTTGCCCACTCCGCAGCCACCTCGTGGACCACGACCTGCCCGCTGTACCTGTTGCATCTCCGTTCACTTGAGCCTTGTACCGAGGACACATGGTGGTTTGTCTGGGTGCGTCTTCATTCGAGACTGGAGAGCCCTCAGGATTGGTGTAAAATAAAAGCAGTGGCTGAAAATGCCCCCTGATGCATTTCGAGGCTACGTCCTTCCATTTGGATCCAATCTGGGGAAACAGTGAGTCACTGAAGCATGTAAAGATAGACAGAGGTCATAAAGTGGACGGATGGCGGGGATCCTAACCTCCTTCACAGTCGCGTCATCAAAAAACATCCACTTGGAAGACTTGGTGTGGTAGGCAAACGCTGAGTAATGTTTACTGGAAAAACAGATCATGCCCACCAGATGGAGCTCGCACCGTTTGGCGTTTTCGTCAGAAACGCAGTTGAAGAGCTGAAAGAAAGCAAAGAAAAGTTTCCGCTGATGCAAAGTCAAGCCCCCCCGTGCACCCTCCTAGTGGTGGACTAGCAGAACTGCATGGCTGACGTATAGGATTCGTCTGTGGAGCGACAGACAGAACGCCTCCGTTTTTACCCCGCACAGGTTCAAACGAGGGCCGAGCGACCAGATGACGTCGTCAGTGAGATCGGACTGCTCCGAATCCCACACGAAGCCAATGGTGACGATCTCCGGACAGTTCAGGAGCACGCGGCGGATCTTAATGCTCTGACCACAGTCGCTCTGCACAACAGAGGGAAAGGAAGAAAGGAGAAGAGGTTAAACGGTTTGAAAATGGCAGCTGCAGGTGATTTATTAGGTCCAGATTTCGCTGTTTTTAAAACCTGAAAAGAAAGTGCTGGCTGATAAAACCATAGAAGCTTTAACATTTAGGACATACGATGAAAATGGAGATGATGAGAGGATCTTTTGGTAGTGTCTAAGACTGTCAGGAACAGGGACTATTTATACCCCCCCGACTAATCTGACACTGTTTCATTCTGGACTGTCACAGGAACAAACTGCCGTAAATCTCTCCTGTCAATGTTTCGGCCAACTGACCGACTTTCTGTCACCGTTAGCGGCACGTGATCAGCGTGTGACATGAGGTTATAGAAGTATCCTACCGGGCAGCTTCGGAGGTCCCCCGTGCTGTTTGCCGCCTGCAGCAGTTCTCCAAACATGTCCGACCGGTTCTTCCCCAACATGCGCTCGACTTGTTGACTGCGGATGACACAAATGCTGACCCAGTAAAACAAACGTGGAGAAATGTCCCAGATCTTCCTCCCCGGCCTTGTGACGCGCACGTGGATCTGAGTGTTTTCAAATGCTCCCCGAGGGCAGTGTCGGCGGAAAATGCGCTAAAATTCTTATCAGAGTGACTTTTCCAGACAGGAGAAGCGCTCACCATAACGCCGTGGTGGACACGTAGTGGACAAACTCTGTGAAAGGGTGTGGGTCTGAAGAGGCACCACAGCACCGGCACACAAACTGCAAAACAAGCGCCAGAGGTTAGCTTACCGTCGTATGTTTGACTTCCAGCCGCTTTACAATTAACAAACGTGATATTTAAAAATATGAAAAGAATCAGCAATTAAGAAGAGAGGAAAAATGTATAGATGGTGGATGACACGTGGATGGATGGATGGATGGATGGATGGATGGATGGATGGATGGTAGTTACCTGCTCATACAGCATCATTGCAAACTTCTGGTGAGTGATGCAGGACTTGGAGGAGCAGCTGTCGGTGCTGGGATCTGAAACTATGTGCAGGTGGATCCTCTCCAGGATGTTCTCCTGGAGGAAATACACACACACACACACACACACACACACACACACACACACACAGAGTGAACATCAACCGGGCTGAATGAGAAACAAGCAACATCTGGTCTGTGACCAGCAGGAACTGGTTTAACTCACTTAGTTAAAAATAAAGCTTGGGATGAAGATCAGAACATAAAGGAGGAGAAGATAAACCGGAATTTAATTGTTTTGAACGAAAAACATCCACAAGTGGTCAAATAAGGGAATTACAGGTCTTGACGTTCTGACACAGATGTAACATCTTAAAGGTTCTAGACGGGTCTAAATGTGGCTGAAATAGAGCGATGAGGGGATAGAAACACGTTCTCCTCCGCTTCGTCTAAACCTCCACAGCGAAGGAACGACAGACGCCAGCGCCGAGCGCTTCGACGTTAAAGAAGAGGCACGTCGTGGACCTACAAAGCATTCGGCAGCGTCGTCCATCAGGCCCAGTTGGAAGCGCTGCTCGTCCTTGAACGTTTCTGCCAGAGCGTTCCGGAGGCTGTCGGAGGGAAGCACGCGCTCTCTGCTCTGCTGGAACTGGCTGAATATACTCTGGAAGAGAGCATCAACAGCTGCATTTATTCTACATCTAATAAGCAACACCTAGGTGTAGCATGAAATATGACTCAGAAATGATGAAATTAGAGATACAGCAGAGCAAATTTAACCTTTAAAGCGCAGAAAATGCAGGCGTCACCAAGGCAAAAGTGACCTGAGAGATGCCTCAAACTTCTCCTGAAAATGTCCAGCTGCCAAAGCACCTGTTGGGAAAAGAAGCAAAGGTTTTTCTGACACGCCAATCACACTTCCAGAAGGCGTCCCATAGAAAACACAAGGGGGACGCTCCGGTTTGGGAGCTGCGGGACGGCCTTAGCGGATGGCTGCGGAGAGCGCCGCGCTTCCTCCCACCTGGACGGCGCTGTTGAGGAAGCAGCTGTTTTGTCCTGGCTCGTTCATCAAGCCTTTGGTGAGCGCCAGAGACATCATGCTCCCTGGCTGGTAGGACTTTTTCAGGCCTTTTCCGGGCTTCTTGAACATCTTAACCCATGTTTTGGAGTTGGAGCCTGCAGCTGATTTCAAGGAAAAACAAAATCCTCCAGTTTTAGCATGTGTGTCAGTCAGAAACTGCTCATTTCTGTGAAAGATGCATTATAATCCTGGTGTACCTTCTCCAGACTTGGGGGGAGATTTGCTGCGGCTGGACATACTGGTGGGTGGGAGCTGGTGGTTTGGTCTGGCCATGGGCTCCGTCCATTTCATCCCCACGCGCCTCCGGAGCAGTTAGTGGAAAACATGATGAGCATCAGCCACAGGGCGGCCGCAGAGAGGCCTTTCTGGACATGGAATGGCAATATCTGAGAGCACATGGATGGGAAGAGGTCAAGCACACACGCTCTCTGCTGCCGGACAAGAGAAACAGATCAGATTGTAGCTTTGACTCCTCACTGTTGACACAAAGGCCTCAAAGTCCGTGTGACAACATTACCGTCGACTCTGGAGTGTTCAGATCTGTTTGTTTTTATTATCGTGGACGCCTGAACATAATTTTTCATTGTCTCAAGTTCTACTTTGCTCATTTTGGCTCAGATGTGCAGCTCGAACTGCTGCTGAGGGCTGAAAAGCTCATTTCTGTCTGATCAACTTTTAGGTGTAATCTTGATAAAATAGCAAAGCTCAAGCAATAAACGCAACAAGGCAGAGAAGTGATTGTTCCTCCAGTCAGCAGATGCTCGCGTTGGTGCGTTTGTATTCACACGGAGGCAGAAATCTGCCAGTATGACAGAAGAACTTTTGAGGGCATCTGTTGTTGTGAATGGCAGCAAAACGCGGCGCTTTAAAGTCGCCTTTCCTGCATAAATAACGCGTTAATTGTCTCCGTGTAAACGTACACGCGCAGTTCATCCCGCACATGCGTCCGTGCACTAACCCCTGTGACACAGTGTATGATGGAGCCCGTGTGGGCCTACAGGGTCCAGCATGAGCCCGTTTTGGGCTCGGGAAAAAGCGCACCAGTGCCGGACGGCGTTGGTGATGGGTTTGCTTCCAGTGCGCGGCTGCTGCTGCAGCAGCAGCAGCAGCAGCAGCCTGGCGGGGTCTCGGCGTGTGTGATCGCCTGCAGTAGCACGAATATACCGCAACTTGCGTTCAGGCATCGGGGAAACGACCGACTCACCTTATTCTGGGGAAGCGGGTTCCTGCTTGCGGATCCGACTGTCAACGCGTAAAAGCCCACCACTTTCCTCCGATTCCGCAGAGTAAAACTGCCCAGTATTGACCGCAGATATGTCCACATGCATGAAGCGGACTATCTGTCATAGTGCAGCATTTCCCCCGGATCCCTCTGACGCGCACGCAACAGCAGCCGGAGCCTCCGCGCCAACGACAGACAGACAGAGCCGGTCGGTAATTCGGTGTTTTTCAGTGAAAATCCGTCCCTTTCGTGGGCTAACGGGGCCACTGATGGCCTGTGCCAGAACGTCGGACGCGGATTAGTGATGTTTGCAGACTTGGGAGGTCAAACTCCGCCCCTAGTGTCGCTTGGAGTGCACTGCCGCGTCACTGCCGCGTCTCTGCCGCGTCTCTGCCGCTGCGATCTTCGGTCCCTGCATGCGCACTGGCGGAAGGTCAGACCTCCAACTTGCCACGGTGATGTTGAGAGGAGACATCACATGACACTGCTGGTTTCATAATCATGCAGCACCGCGTGGACCAAACACACGCACACCTCTATGTGCGGGTGGGCGTGGGACGACAGCGGCTTCCACGAATTAAATTACCTTATCAGCATCCATCCACAAGAATTATAACAAAATGTAATATTACTGCTTTTGAAAGGGATTGTGCGGTAAAGAGGAAAGTGGGGCAGATGGAGAGGATGGCTGAAAGGAGCTGTCATCATTTGTTGAGGTTCTGGTAACTTTGGTCCGCTGTGCATCCGCAGATGTGCGTATAAATACTGTCTTTCTGATCCATTAATAGCACTCGAGCCTCTCTTGAGATTTTGCTAGTATTTATACCTAAAAACTGTAAAAGAAGGCTTCGCGTTTCTCTCTGAATGGTTTATTTGCTTCTGTCAAATGTGCTTTGAGTTATTTTCGGAGGGTTTTGGGGGTTTGTGATGGGTGCTGATGTGAAGTTCAGCCTCCTCTAAAACTCGACTTGTAGCAACTATAAATATCTGCATCATCAAATCCAAAGTTCATACATGGTTTAAGTTTGGTTTCCAGACTTTCAGACTGTCCTCTGAATAGATGAAATTAAAACTCCAGCCGCTATTGCTGTTAATATTTATGACATTTCAGAAACAGAACAGCATCGACCTTGCAGGGCTTTAGCGTGGTGCTGCAGAAAAGGTGACAGAAACATTCTCTCCATCTGACTGAAGGCAAATGTCTTATCCATTGGTTCACTCCCAGCAGTTTTGTTCCCAGCTGTCGAAACGTTCTTATTTTTCCTTATGGCAGAACAAATGCACAGTTATTATCTGAAGCATTGAAACAAATGTGCAAAAGGACAACAGGCTGAAGCTGGAAATGTGCTGGAAACACACTGAACAGCACAGACAGTTTATGCTCATCCTCTTCAAAACAAGACAGACGTAACTGGGCTGAATGGGACGTTTGCACTGCTTCTATGCGTTTTTAGTAGCACAGTTCAGTTCTGTAATAATATTTGATAGAAATGCGACATTTCTTAATGTTTCTTAATCTGTTTTTATGCTGGTTGCATTTCTCTGTCATCATAACTGATTCTGTTTGATGTCTAATTAAACAAATACGGTTAAAATCCTGCTGACTAGTAACAGCTCACTTTTATTTTTCCAGTTCATCGTTAAATAAGTTGACTTATTTATATTTACATATCCAGTTTTAAATCATAGCAGTCTCACATGTGCAAGCAAAAATATCTGTAAAATGATTTGGTTTCACTGTGAAAAATGCCAAATATTCACGAGGAATAATTCACTGTGCTACTAAATGTCAGTTTTGCTACTAAACCGCAGGTTCCCAGATGACTTAACGTGGGTTAAGCATCTACAGGTCTTCAGACTCTGGGACTTGAATGGACTCCAGGGTGATGGTGGGTACGATCATGTGGGTTCCCTCAGTTATCCAGCCCTGAGCCGTCCTGTTGAAGCTGGGCCGCTTCATCCCTGGCGCCTGCAGCTCAGGGAAACTTGGCGGGTTTAGGTCCAACTCGGGAAGCTTGAAGGTGATGGTTCTGGGAGCTTTGTCAAAGCCGCCGAAGGGAGTGGCCACCCTGCAAGAAGGAGCGGGCTTGAATGGTGATTCCCTGCTTCAGACAATGTTGTGGTGTCCTCACCGATTAAAGCTTTTGTACTCAGGAAGGTTTGGTCGTGGGTCTGGTCCTGGCATCCTCACTTTGATGGTTTCAGCGAGGTTGGGGTCGCTGAGGATCTCCTGTTCCCAGGGGGAGTGGTAGGACCTGGGCACGCTCGAGGCGTTGAACTGCTCTGCAGCCGCTTCTGAACAAAAGTTAACACAAATACGCACATTTGAGGGTCGTTTCCAGCTACGCTAACTGTTTTCTTGAGCTGGTTCTACCGGGCTAAGGTTTTAAAGTGGACAGGATTATGAATTTAGACTGTGCTGAGAGAACAGTCAGACTAAGCTGTCCATCACTGCGATCTGTGGCCCTAAAATAGCACATAGCTGAAGTGTGCACTCATCATATAAAGTGTCCACATGGGATGACGCTTTACTGGAACTCTTTAGATTTACATTTGATGAAGATGGCAGCGGTTGTGCACGGGTACAAAAACATTTTAAGGTGATTTGGTAACAGAAAAAGAGCTAAAAGAAAAAAAAAAAGTTCTCACAGTGCTTGATTGTTTCCGGTTTAATATAATACTTTAAAGACTTCATATATCATCAGATCTTGACCTGAAACAGCAGCGTTGTTGGTGTTTGCAGCCGCATCTTCGGCAGGAGGATCCACTTTAATTTCCACCGTGACGGTATTTTCATTTAAAACGTCATTCTGAAAAAGACAAAGCAGAGACTGTAGATGATGACTGGTTATCGTCTAAGCGTGGAACCATCCACCTGGCCTAACTTCCACAAGCTGACAACCTCTCGGAACTACACCGCGTGCACGCGTGCACGTGCAAGTGTGTCAACAGCTGCTGATAAAGAGGAGCAGCTCCTCAGTGGAACCTCTCAGCGGATTTGGCCGGAGGATGCAAAAAGCACGAGGCACATGCCTCCGTTATCGTCCACGTGTTGCAGTTTTGGCTTTCATGAGAGACGTTTTCCCGAAAACTCTGACAAAAGATGGAAAAGCAGACGTACGCTGAGCTGTGTGTTCGCCTCGTTTTGTATGCTCTCAAACGTGTATTTCTCAGATCTCCTCTGACGCATCTTGAAAAGCCGCGAGCCTCTGTTGGACAGCAGGGACAGCTCCTCCAGCATGATGTCCTTAGGAATGCTGAGCTTCTTTCCGAGGTCCATTAAGTCCCCTGTTCAGATAAAAAACATTCTTATGTCTTCATACAGCAGAAGAGAAAAGAAACTCCGCGTCCGTTTTTGTAATTTGCATTATTATCTGTCCAATTTTATAGAGCTAAAACCTTTATAACAATGTTAGATGAACGGTTTCGGGTTGAAGGTCACGGGAACACGCGTTGGACTCTCTCAAAGGTCCCAGATTTATGGTTGAGGTACACGAACCTGCAAAGTTTAGTGTGATTTATGTGTACTACAATATTCATAAAGATGTTGGAGCATCAGCACGAGCCTTTATGAGCTCGCAGAGACCATCTTAAATTTAGAGATTGCTGCAGGGAAACAGCTCAGCTCACACTAAATTGTTTCACGGTCCTCATTTGCATGCTCCTCTGGGCCCTCTGAGCCAGTTAACCTCACTCTGTGTATATAAATACTGGACAAGCAGCGAGGACGGGAGTCTGGCAGAAAAAGTGCTTCAGTATTTGTCATAAAACCTTTTCAGAATAAGAGCAGAATAAAAGACGCTCTCCATTGTTCATGGAAAAGGAGGTATTGTACTTGAGAATTCCTCTCGGAATACATGATGCTTGGTTTTCCAACACTACGGAATGTGCACCAGCTGTCACAAACCTTCACACAACAAACAGCCACACAGTTGCCCTGGCGACTTCCCTCTGCTCTCCAGAAATAGACGTTAGAAAAGGACAACGACAAAGCCGCCAGAGCTGCTATAGAACTGCATTGGCTTATTTATGGCAACTGCTGGAGAGCAGCCCTGACATTCTGAAGCCAGATCAGGGTGGATGCTCTCCTGCGCGGACCGTCGGAACACGTCTCGGCCGCAGCGTTGTACCGTTGCTACCGTGGACCTCTCGGCAAATAGCTGCTGCACGTTTCTTCCTCTCGCCAGCTGGCATGGTGCAGAATTGTGACATTGTAGCTGCGGCAAGGTCAGCAGGACTGGAAACACACACAGGACACATGTCAAATTTACAGGTTTCTCTTTTCTAAAAATTAAAATGAGCATAAGCATCGTACAGTATGATTAGTATAACTGGTGTGATGTCTGCAAGCCTCCCTGGTGGATTTGGTAGATCCTGTCTTTTGCCATTGCTTATTAATATCCGGAGATGAATTTGAAAGGTCAAATAATCCTGTTTGTCATTTTGTAATCATCTCCATGGAGATCTCCTTTTAAAAAATCACAATGTATTACATAAGCCCCAAGCCCCAATTTAGTACACACACACACACACACACACACACACACACACACACACACAGGTTTGTAGTTTTGTGAGGGCTGATTTAAACATATTCAATGCCCCGGCTCCTCACCCACTGTCTAACCTTAACCCTTAAGCTAAACCCAACTCTAACCTGAACCTTAAACCAAAGCTGAACCCTCACACACACACACACACACACACACACCTTCAAGGACAAGACAAAATGTCCCCACTTTGCCAGTGAAATGCCTATTGTGGTCCTCGTACATATGGTAGGTACAAGAACACACACACAGACAATCTGTATTCATGAATCTGATGTCTTCCTTAAATGTTGCATCAGTATTAGGGTTGTGTGTGACATCAGGTTTTCATCATGGGATTGATAAAGCAGAAAGGTGGGAAATAGCCAGTTAACAGTAATCAATAGTTTTCTGGTCTTCAAGCCGAGCGGAGACATGGCAGAATAACCATGAAGCCCTACGTAGCTGCAAAATTAAAACGTAATTAATAAAATCAATATCGGCTACCACACAGCATCAGTTAGCTTCCTCCCACTGCTTGACTTTGCATCCGTTGAAAGTTTTGCTTTGTTTTAAATTCTATTTATCACACTTTCTGCAGACACAGCCCAGCCCAGCCCAACCATCCCTACCTGTGATGTATCTGTATCCTTGAAGGGGAGACACGGGGGCCCAGGGGTCACCCTACAGACGGCAGTGTGATCTACCCTGATCTTCACACTTGCGGACACTAAAGCCAAACTGTGAGTGTGTCTCTGTGTCTGTTGTCAGTGGAATGCAGCTTACATCAATAGTCTAAATTTAACCTGCCCAACACTCAGAACCGCTCTCAAACACCAGAGGACGCGGATGGCTGCCAGAGAAAGAGAGAGGGAGAGAGAGAACGCGGACAGGAAGCCCTCCTCCCCAGAGACAGCCTGTGTTCCCCTCCTTGTGTTGAGTCTTCATTTCTTCTTTTGGCTTCCAGTGACCTTTGTATCATTCCTGACGTTGGGTAATCACACACACACACACACACACACACACACACACTCATTAAAGGGGACGACTGCACTCTGACTGATGTTTATTCTTTGGTTTACGTGCACGATACACTTTCAAAATCCCTCCCAGATGTTTGCATGCAAAATGTGTTTTTTCCTAAAACAGTGCTTTTGGCACTTTGAATGAAGCTAGGCATTCCGGGTGTGTTACTGCTGCGTGCGCTACCAAAATAACTACCACAAATAAAGATGAAGAACAGAACGTGCGTGATCCATCAGTTCACTCTTTAAATGCCACGGCAATAATAAACACACGGAAATTATCTAAAAATGCCAAATTCAGATGAATATTTTTGGTGATAAATTGTGCTCAGTCCACCACACGTTTACTTATTTTAACCTACGCTTCCGTACGCATTTACTAACATGAATATCTCAGAAAATGGTAAACTTGTCACATCTTTTTCCTCTACTTCTTTCCATATTTAAAATAGCATGCTCCTTGTTTACTATATTGTTTCATTTAATGTCTGAATTACTCTTAATGGTTTAACTTTAGTGGACTGCTCCATGCAGGGGGGAGTATTTGCCAGCATTGGAGGGTTGGCCCATGTATGCAGCGCTGGGCCTGCCCGTCAGGTTTAGAGGCTGGGCAGGTCTGAAAGGAGGCCCATAGAAGGAGCGCTTCTCTTGGGAAAATGTCTGGCTCAAGGATGGCGCCTGAAAAGCGGGAGCTGCAGGGTAGCAACCCATGCCCACAGCTGCCGGTTCCAGAGACACCCTGTGCTTCCACTCCTCCGGGGGCTCTGGCAGAGACCTGCGCTGTCCGGCAAGAACCAGGCTGGAAG
This sequence comes from Pao palembangensis, assembly GCA_015343265.1. Lineage (NCBI taxonomy): Eukaryota > Metazoa > Chordata > Actinopteri > Tetraodontiformes > Tetraodontidae > Pao > Pao palembangensis. The sequence continues at coordinate 14,949,573 of CM027089.1, read as the reverse complement.
CAACAGATGACGGCTGGTCCCGGAGCACAAAAGCCTCATCGACGGAGCCGAGGGGGCTCCTGGATGCTGCTTCCCACGGTGTGAGAGGTTTGTAGACTTTTTCCTGCAGGGATTTTTGTCTGGAAAACTGTGCTGAATAGATTCCAGGTCTGCTCTCGGGAGTTCCGGGTGGCATCACATGCTGTTGTTCAGACAGGCTTCTAATGAACCCCTGGAAAAAAAACAAAACACACGCGCAATTTGTGCAGATGTGCAGACTTTGCTGCCACCATCTGGTTACATAGAGTACTTCACAACTCACCCCATGGTCCTCTGTGGATATTGTGTAAACCAAGTACGAAAAAAAAAGATTAAATAATGCAGCTGCAGTCAATAAAAGAAAACTAAATCGTCTGTGATATATCTGTGTCAGGGTTTTTCTGGGTAAATTCAGTTGAGAAGGTCTGAACTTGAGTGTATTTGGGGAGAATATGCAGAACTTTAGCACAGTTTCCTGTTCTTAGCACGTCAGAGGGACCTGGTGTGGTCTGACCTGTTCGTGACTGGTCTGGTCGTGTATTCTTACAGACTTTTGCTCTTTCTCAGGTCGAAATTGATCAAATCTGTGACTGATTACCTAGTTACCGTCATGTCTTTTTAAATAAGTCATGAGGATCTCATCTCTTACTTCGATAGACAGATTTTATGTCTAAAGAAATACATATGTGGGCATGTGGGACATATTTTGAATCTAGTCTAACCATGCTGGAGCGGGCCTGATTTTGAGGAAAAATTGATTTTTAAAAAAGGTAAGAAAAAGAAATGATGCTTTAAGACTGCTCAATGGAAGCTTGGAGAGGAAAGCTGACGAGATTATAGCAGTTAGTGCTAACTCTTAGCAACGATATAATTTTACTGTATTAAAAATTATTTTAAACTGGATAATAAAGCAGGAGCAAACTGAGACAGTGTGACATAGTCAGTGAGGAATAAAAGAAAAACCAGTGTTGAAGGAAAGAGAACAGAGGTACACAAGCTAGAGGCAAAAAGGACATTTAATAGCAAGATTGTGCTGAGTACAAGAAGTGCATGAAACAGTTTGAAAGACAGAGACAGAACACCCCGGAGAAGTCACATCTCTACAGACGCTGAAGTGGTACCCCTAGCCCTAACCCTAACCCTAAGGACAGAGACTGTCTGATAGCTTCAGTTACACCACTGACACCGAAGAAACATGAAGAGATAGATAAAGAAGCATTTAGAATCACCAACACTGTTGCGAGGCCAGCAATGTCTGGAATGAGACAGAAGGAACTACAATTTGCACACATCCCAGAAAGAAATAAAAGAAGTGCACAGACTATGTCCCCCTGAGTCTATCTTAATGATACTCTGCTTTTATGCAAAGATATTTAACTGAGTAAGAGTAATTTTAAACAAATGAACCATTCATAACGTAGGTAATGTGTTGGTTTGGGGCCCAATGCTATAAATCGTTTTGTCAGTGTCATTTTTTTTAAAGATGATATATATTTTGACTTAATAAAACTTATAGCTGTGACATTTGACAGTGCAAACATTTTCTGACACTGATTTGCAAAAGAGGGCATTTTCATGAGCAGGTTTGACGCTCACGGAGGTGAACGTGTTGGGATTAACGCAGCAGCGCGACGGGCCTCCACTGTGGGCCCGTCACCACTGGCTTCTTGGCACAGAATTTGGGCCGCGGCGCCATTTGACGTGCCCCTCTAGCAATAAGAGACGCAGGGGAAAAGGCCGAAGCTATGCTGCGCCCCACGGACGACTGCTGCGAGGCTTTGCTCGCTGGCTGGATGCTCGGTCCTCGCTGGGTGCAAACGGGATGAGCGGCAGCTGCGTTAGCATTGGCAAGCAGCTTCTCTGACCGGACGGTTTGGTGGGCAGCAACGTTCTGGGACCCTGATGATGCTGCAGGTGTAGCAGGGGCGTCTAACTCATTCTGAACAGCAGGATCATTTTTTGAAGAGTGAGAAGAGCCAGATCTGTTCCTGCGCTGTTTGCTTGTCTCAAACTTGGACACTGGGCTGGGTTTGGCGGTTCTGGCCTCCGGAGCCGCTTCGTACTTGAAGAGCGACTGGCTTAACTGATAAGGCTGATGATTCAGAATATCTAAGGTGTTTAGCTGCTTTGGGGCTTTTTCTTTGGACTTTGGCTTGATTTTGGGGCTGGTGGATGGGGGCTGCCTGGCTGCTGATGGAGGGTAGAAAGGAGCGAGAAGGGGGTTGTATGCTATGGGAGGGGGGTCGCGAACATTGGAAGAATACCTCCAACCTTTGGGTAGAGAGGATGAAGGGGAGGGGGATCGAGGCTTATGTTCTTGGACTCTTTCAGCTTCGAACTGAAACTTCTCTGCACAGGACTGCTTTTTGGCAAACGCTCCTCCCGTTTGCTTAAAACCCCCATCGGTGACTCCCCCCCTGGGAAAAGGCTGTGAGGACTGTGCTGGTTTTGGATGCGAGGACATCTCTGCTGGTGCTGGAGAGACAAGCGCGGGCGGGGCCCTGTCTGACCTACTCTTTGAGGACATTGGTGGGCCCGGTGGGCTGCAGGCAGGACTGCAGACAGGCATACTCACAGCAGACTTTGGCGGCTGCTGACTCCTGTTCCTCCTGGTGGGCTGCAGGAGAGCGCGACCTGGACCTGGGCTGGGCTGGGCCGGCTCCCAGTCTCGTTGGTGAAGATGCTGCTGAAAATGAGCCCTCACAGAAGTCTGGCAGGGCTGAGATACTGGACTCCTCGCTGGAATATAAGGTTCGCTGAGAGGGCTCCTTCTCATCACAGGTGGGCAGGCTGGATTTATAGCAGGCTTTGGTGCAACTGGAGGTGGGTTCTTGAGCTTTACTCTTCTAGGCTGCATAAAGTTACAAGCTTCAGCGCCCAGACTAAAGCAGTCCTCCTCCGCATCTATAAACGACCTTCTTTCTCCTTGACCCATTGTGGATGACTGCTTGCTACCGACCCTCCTCTTGGACTCTGGCAGGATACCAGTCTTAATTGCGGGCACAGATATTCGCTCGTCTCTTGAGGCGATGACGTCTCCCGTTGGGGACCAAACTTGTGGGTTGGTGTTGGTGAGAACGGGCACTTTGAATTTCAGTTCATGCTTCTTTGTCGATGGAACAGCGACACCAGACACGACTGCGGCAGGTCCGCTGTCTTGAAAACCTGGGAAAGGCTTCGCAGTCCTGTTGGACACCAGTGCTCTTGAGATATTGGATGACAGGTGGTTGATTTGTTGCAAACGTTCTTGGTACTCCACCTGCTGGCCAATATTCCCAACCACATTCTCAGCCGGGTAGTACGACCTCTGAGCGTCATACGTGTTCTGTGCCATAAACTTCCCCTCACACGTTCCTTTATTTCTTAACTGCTCCTGCGCTGACACAACCTCATCCACCCGTTTGCGGCATTTGGCAAACATCAAAACGCCCTTCCCCTTGGTATCTGACAGCGCGTCCATATCTCGAGGACTCCCCCAGTTTGGGCCGAAATTCCGCTGCTGGTGATGAACGCAGTACTCCTCCTCTAACTCAGAATCGGTTGTTTCCACAAAGTCGTACCCGGCTGATCTAATTTCTTCAACTTCCTCCTCTATTTGCTCTTGGCTGCCATGGCCGTCGTCGCCAGTGCCGTAGCTCACAAGTGTGTACTTCTCCACTCTCTGGCGGCGTTTGTTGAAGAGCAAAGCCCCTTTATTTTGAGGGTTGGGTGCATTGGTTAGTAGACGAGCAATTTTTTTACATTTAGATTTGTTCTCCTTGGCCTGTCTCTCTGACTGGCTCTCGTTGTGACTGATGCCTACGCCATTGAAAGGAGAGAAAGGGAAGAGGGAGAAGGGGAAGATGAAAAACATTCAGCAATCTGGTATTAACAGTAAGCATTGAGGAAATTTCAGGAATTGCGTTTGATCCCAAGCCGGTAATAAGAGGAAAGAGAAATGTTGGAGATGCCCCATGCTGAAGCAAGCACACTAATAAAAGCACCATCTTTACTTACGCCTAATTTAGAGGGGTTCTATGAGGCAAGAAAAATGATCAGCACACCTTCCATGGCCGTCAAAGTCTCACGGCTGGAAAAGGGATCGGGTAACAGGCCAGGGTGACACATGCTGGTGTCTGTCAAATTGGTTTCTGTCAGCCTCATCATATGGTCATATCTTATTCTTATCCCACTGTGACGTTTAAACCATAGGAATTCTCCCACCCAGACCACCTTCAAATAGAACCCACATTACAAAGTGAAAATAACCAGCACCCGTAGCACTTTGTGCAAAATATCTTGCCTTAAATGACGCCTATATTTACAGCAGGCAGAGCATGCAGAACATGTCGTTTAGAGTTTAGATCAACAGTTGACTCGTGCCTCAAAATGCATTTAAATCACACCAAAGGTCGTCTCTTCTACAGGGCATGGCGTGGACCTGCTATAGAAACATTCATACATGCTAGGCTTCGCGCTAACTGACTGCTGGTTCTCTGAAGTGAGGCAGATGATAAATACTTACATGTGTTCCACAGCCGCTGCCTCTCCGGTCTGCACAGATCTGTGTCAGACTCGGAGTTCCAAGTCTCTGCCTGCTCAGCAACCTCATCTGACATTCCAAAGAAGACAGAAGCAGGAGGCGCCTCATGACTCCCTCCTTCCTCTGAGGAGTCAACCCCCGTGTTCAGAGTCCCTGGGCACCTTCTGCTATTGGCTTTCTGGGCTTGCGCTCTGCCGGGGGTCAAGGCCAGGGTGGCATCGGCAGCACAGTCGAGAGACAAAGAAGACGAGCGTCTTTCTGAAATCTTGCTGGCTTCGTGCTCTGAGTCAGGCCTCTGTGAGTGTGGGTAGAAGTCGTCCTCCTCATCCTCTCCTTGGTACGAGACCGCCGCTTCACTTCCATTTAGTCCAGGCAGCTGTTGCTGGTCACCTGTTGATTTCCAGTCTTCATTCTGATAAAGTCCTGCAGACTTTTCCTCAGCCTCGATGCGAGCGGGCCCAGGGTCTGAGTGGTACTCTGCATCACTGGCGTCGTCTTCGTAGTACGAATCTGCCAAAGACTCAGAACCACAGTGTTCCTGGGAACCCTCGGAACCCGACCAGAGCATCGAGGTTTCATTGTTGCCCGGCTCCCCAGCATCTCGTTCCATTTCTAATGCTGGATCTTTAGTAAGGCCTTCAATGACACAGAAAGAAACTGATTCAGGGAAACCCCCATGACACCTAGATTTACACGTGGTATGTTCATTCTGGATATTAAGAAAGCGTTCTGCCCACTTATCCTCTCTTTAACTTCAGCTAGCCAGAGGCCAGAGGTTGCAGATCAGCCTGTGGATCATCTCCTAGTTGTTAGGAAGCTATTTTTGATGCATTTGTTCCCATCAAGTGTGCAAATAATAAAAATGAAATTGTTTTGCGCTAAATGCTAACAGCCTTAACTAAGGCTACGCGTTCACCCACCGTCTCACTAGATTTGAGAATTTATCCATTGTATTATTACTGGATGCCATAAAAGTGTTCACATATTTGTGTTGAATGTGCTTAAGATATTCCTGCCCCCAGTTGGAAGTCCGCATCAGCTTTGGCAGTCGCATCAGGCTGGCCATTGCTCTAAATGGAATGGTATGCGCAATCAAGAAACTGCATTCACATCCAAGGACCTAACAAAAACAACCCAGTGGATGTTTTCTGAACTCCTGTTTATACAGCACGGTCTCCTTTCCTCTTCTCTTCTCCTCCATCACTGCAACAAACGTCAGCATCGCAGCCTTGTCATTATTTCCATTTAAAAACCAGATGCAGGGAAATTTATTCTGTATATAGTTTGAATACTTGACCTTCTGCTGTTGTAGTCAAAGAACATTTCTGTTTCTTTAGGAGTGTGGATGAATAGTCTGTCTGAGGTTTGCAATTCATTGCAAATATATTTTGTTCATAGCGGAGAGAATTACTTTTAATGGCCAGTGCCGAAGAAGTATTCCATTCCATTTTCATGCCTTTTGCTGCTTATTCTGGAATTAAATAATACCTGAACGATATCAAAGTAATACTAAAACCATTCTTCTAAAATAAAACATGTTTCAGGGTTCTTCTCCTTTTCCTAAAACATTAGAAAATCCAAAATTGTGCACAAAAAAAAAAAAAAACTCCCTCGCAGTTACCCCACAGTTTCTACTCATTTATCAATGTCACCACAGGGTGGCGCCACAGCACTCGAGAATTCCTTTATTATCTGAACCTTTAGTAATGGGCTGTTAGACTGATAAAACATGAAAGGAAACCTAAAGTTGAGTGAAGAAAAGAGCATAAAAGGAAAAAAATAAAACATATCTATATCTATGAAAAAATAGTCTGGATTTATTATTCCATGTAGTCACAAGTCACAACAGATTACGTCATAACGTGTAAACAGCTTTTAATGAACAAAATACCTTCAGTGGCACAGAATCAGATTGTGTGAGACACACTGCAGGAGACAGTGATGCAGAGAGTACCTTCTGAAAGGTAAAGCTAGCTGGCTTTTCTTACCAGTGCCGTCCTCCCACAAAGACAGGTGAACTGTTTGTGACAAAGCTATGCCCATTTTCACGCCTACAGCTTCACATTCATGACGCTTTTAGCTGCTTTGTCACTGTGAATGCGACAGCATACGAAGGAAACCAAACTCCTGGCTGGCCTTGGAGGTTAAAGGTCACCGTAAAGTTAGATTTTGTGAGCTCGCGGTCATTAAACTATAAATACTGAATCAAGTAGAACATGTGACAAAACTACTCTTCTTCTTGACCCACGTGAGTTTTTTTTTTCCTTTAATAAACAGCAACATGGACTCTTGGACTGGATTATGGTTAGTGCGTCCATGCTGCTCAGTGTTCATGCTGAGCATGTAAATCCAGAATTCTTAATGGCAGAAGGTTGTCCCGTTACCACGCTAAACTTCGCCCTTTCGTTCCGCTTCATTTTCACTCTAAACCATCAACAAGCGTGTCTTTGTTGCTGCAGCAGCTTCTCTTTCCTAGTATGGAGTTAACTTTGGTATGTTGACTCGTTGCCGTGGAAACAGGGAGTCAGCATCCCTGACAAATGAGTGAAACCTTGCTCCGGTGGAGTGACCCCTGCGATGGCTGAGCACCTGTCGGATTAGATCTTTCCATCCGATTACGTAATTAAGCCCCTTGACTGAACTGATAATGAGACAGAAGCAGCGAAACCTGCAGCTGCAGCAGCGACGCAACTGTACAAACTGTACATTCCTTTAAAGAGACGTCGCATTAACTAAAGCTATTAAAGGGTTATGCTGTAACTCATTTCAGTAGGAGACACTGATTACAGTTTTAATGACGCTAATCAAGGGTCATTAAAACGCCAATAACCAAATAAAAAACATGCTTCATTAGTAGAAAATTTGTTAATGTCATTTGAGCAAAAAAATGTAACAAAAAAAAAAAAACACTCTTAAAACAATAGAGGACATACTTACATCATTCATTCGTGAATCAAGACAAACCATTTTCCAGAAAATGTGGCGTCCTTCAGTTTTCCTCGCTGTCGTCTGAGGGAGAACGGTCACTCTCGCGGGTCGCAGATGTTCTGCTTCATCACCAGCCTGCTCATCATGGAGCCTTGCTCATTCTTCTATGATGGCTATTTAAAGGATGGAGCCTCCTGCCCCCACCTCCCTCGCACGCTTCCAGCAGAACCATGGGGGCATTGGTCTTTTCACGCTTTCACGTTAACATTTTGTCTGTCATAGAAACCAAGTAAGTAAGAAAGAAAGTCTTTCTTCTCCTCTGAATCCGTGATGGCATCCCTGCTGTGCCTCTTCATCAGTTTGTCTCCCACAAAAGGTTTATTATTATTATTAAAATCAGATTATTTCCCCTTTTTTCCATCCACAAATTCAGTGGTCTTTATAATAATCCAAATTCTGTCTCTGTCTCTGTGGTCGTCCCTGAAAAACAGGCAGGAAACATCAAATGCACAACTGTCCATCGAGGATGTAGAGAAAGCAAGGTATCAGAAGAACTTTGTCTCAAGCAGTGTGAGGAAAGTAGGTTTATTCCTGTCACCTTTTCAGCTGGACCCGCTCCTGGAGTTTGAGACATGAGCAGTGATCTGCTGGATTAGCAGAAGATTTAATCAGACTATCAAAGATTGATGCTACCAAAGTTAGCGATGGTGTCACTCAGGCTTGTCAGAGCTCACCGAGACTGAGGCAGTTATGTAATGATGCAATAAAAACACCAGGTAAATCTGATAGGGGCCTTGAGAGAGCTGAGCACGCTTAATTAACCTGTGCCAAGCTCCTAACAGCGTGCAAACCCTGCAGCTCCAGCCTGGGGTCTGGCTATGACTCCACGCTTCTCCTATCTTTAGAGACGGCTTCAGCACAGAGGTCAAACTTCACTGTAACATCGCTCATGTAACCAGCTCAGTAACATCACCTCCAGTTGCATTTTTAATCTTTAGCCAGTCTGCCATTTGCTTTTGTCGCCTCGTTCATCCGAGCATTAAAACGTGACTGGCTGACAGTCAGCAACACAGGTCCAGCAAAACGACCAATGTAATAAAAGGCCGGAGCATGGCAGCAAAAAAAATTTCAAAGTTAATGATTTGGGTGATGAGTTAACGTATTTATTTTAAATAAATAACTGAAAAACCCAAAGCATTACACTTCTACATTAATTGCGCGTATGAATGACAGCACGACGGAAGCAGCAAATTAGTTTGTCCGTGTGAAAGGAAACTTTTATTTTTCTTTTTGAGGCTCCTGGTGTGAAATTTGATGTTTATGCATCACCTTAGAGCCAGGCGTGGTACGTGTGTCAAAGGTCATTGACCCCTGGTTTGATCAACTGTAATATATAACAGTTAATACTCTGTTCTGTGTAGCGACACACAGGTTTCAAACAGGCTAATTAATCACAGCCCTGATGATAAAGAGAAGTGCTGATGAGCATTTTTTGTAGATAATAATTAACACAGACAGGGTACGTTTGTGCCGCCACATGATTCGGCAGCAAACTCAAAAACAGCACAATGAAATTTGACGACATTCTCTCGGAAGTGAACGGATTTCATCATCTCTTTCATCCACCTCTCCTCTCCATCCTCATGTCAAATGTCTGCTCACTCCAATAATAAATGGACTGGCTGCGGTCAGGAAGACCTTACGGGGACACCTGTGTTGAAACCCGGCCTAACGAGACGGCAGCAGTTAATTGATTTTACTGCTGCCTGAAACGTTAAACACCAGACTGCCAGAGTTAATCGAGGATATTGAGAAACCAAAGTAACGTCAAATGTTTTGAACCCTTTTTTTAAAAAAAATAATAATTTATGTACAGAAAAAAAAAGATAATTAACTTAAAGACATGCAAATTTGTAATGACTAATGTATCTTTTTCTGGTCCTATTCCAGGTTTCATCCTGCTAGAAGTGAGTTTTTCTTGCAACTGTTACTCCTTCCGGTAGGAGACCCCCGGGAAGACCCAGGACACGCTGGAGGGACTATGTCTCTTGGCTGGCCTGGGAACGTCTCGGGATCCCCCCCGGAAGAGCTGGACGAAGTAGCTGGGGAGAGGGAAGTCTGGGCTTCCCTGCTTAGGCTGCTGCCCCCGCGACCCGATCCCGGATAAGCGGAAGAAGATGGATGGATGGATGGATGTTACTTGTTCGGGGGTCAGTCTCTGGGTTTCTGTCAAGCATCTGTAGACAACACTGTACCAGATGCTGTATAAATAAAGCTTCCAAAGGGGAAGCTAACTGAAATTGGATGGATGGATGGATGGATGGATGGATGGATATGTACCCACAAAAGTGTAATATGTGTAATATTTTTATATCTATTTCTGAAATAAACCAAACTATTGTTATTTTTGTTGGTGCGCTTACAAATGCGCCAGTACCTGTCACAGCCAGTAGGTGGCGGTAAATGCGAAGAATATAGCCTAAATAGAAAAAGCAGGCGGTGCTTCAGCTTCCGCTCCTGACGTCACTTCCGCTGTTCTCACTTGTTTGTTTTTGTCGCTGCTGCCGCTTCTGCTTTCACGTGTTGCTTCTGCTGCTTTTGTCGTTGCTGCCGCGTCTGCTGTTCTTCCTGTTGCTTCTGTCGCTGCTTTTATCGTTGTTGTTTCTGCTGCTTTTATCGTTGTTGCTGCCGCTGCTGCTCAGGGACGCGATGACGGTCTGTGCAACAAAACACTTGTAGGGAGAAGCGACTGTAGTTATCTCCAGCGGCGAATGGTTTGATTAGCCCAGTCATCTACGCATGCGCATCATATGTATTCCATGGGTCATGTTTTAAAGTAAGTATAATAATAACAGATAAAGCCTCAGATTTTGACCGAAAGAGGGAGACCACTTGCAGGGTAACGGGTGTGAAAACAGGTGTGCAGATTTACGTTTCCGCTGCTGCACAGAGCAAATATTGAGTCTTCAGGGGAACCTGCAGACCAGAAACCCACAAAACTACCTGGCTCAGAATAAACCGTTGGATAGCCACGTAGAAGCCCTCTATGGATTTGGTCTGGACCTTGACTCGGTAGTAGATAAAGCAATAAAGTGCTGAGAAACCGTCTTTGTGGATAATAATTAACACTGTAGTCGATGTGTGTTGTCCTTTAAACTGCTACAACGTTAGTTTGCCTGATACTGACAACACGGCAAAATGAAATTTGACGACATTCTCTCTGACGTGAATGGATTTGGGCTATTCCAAATCAGACTGGTGCTGATCCAGATGCTGTCTCGGATCACCCTCCCATGTCATTTCGTGCTGAATAACTTCATGGCAGCTGTTCCCTCTCACCACTGCAACGTCACAGCTCTGGATGTTCAAGGTCTCTTTTGGAATTTAACTCAGGAGCAGATACTGGCCGTCGCCGTTCCCACAGAGCCGGATGGATCTCCGAGCTCCTGCCAGATGTTCTCAGAGCCTCAGTATCAACATCTGTATGGCCTGAACAGCAGCGAGGATGCTGTTGCTGCTCCGTGTCAGGATGGATGGGTGTATGACCACAGCACCTTCACATCTACTATAGCAACGGAGGTGAGTGAATTTTAAACGTACACCCATATTATTTGGTTGACGTTTGGAGGAGACGGAAATTCTAGATTCGCCCCTCTTACATAAATGTAACAATCACAGTTTCAGTCACGTCTTCACAGTGGGACCTCGTCTGCAGCAGAAAAGGGATGAACAAGCTGACAGCCACCGTGTTCTTCATCGGTGTGATGCTTGGTGCCCCATCGTTTGGATTTCTCAGTGACCGGTGAGATTGTTGGGCTGGATTATGCTCTCTGCGTGAGTGGAGGTGCAGATTTGATCCAGCTGGATTCTTTTCATCTTATGGTCGGTGTTAAATCACGAGAGGCTGATAAGTTGTGTTTACAAAGGATGTAGTGTCAGAAGCACAACATGAATTTGAACTCTTTGGTCTCTTCCAGGTTTGGCCGACGACCGCTGCTCTTGGTGTCCTACCTGGCGTCCATGTTGTTTGCAGTCCTGAGTGCGTTCTCTACATCGTACATAATGTTCGTCATCATGAGGTTTTTCACGGGGCTGTCGCTGGCAGGAATCAGTATTATCTCTATAGTTTTAAGTGAGTATGAAGTCATGTGGCCCTAAATTACTAATAAAAAGAGACGATTGTAAGTGGCTTTTTGGCAACATTCTCCAGATGTGGAATGGGTCAGTATTGAGCGCAGAACCTTGTGTGGTATAATCACGAGCTTGGATGTAGTGTTTGGGAACTGGGTCCTCATTGCTATTGCGTACTGCATTAATGAGTGGAGGATGCTGATCTTGGCCGTCACGTCACCCCTGCTGCTCTCCCTCATTTGTTGGAGGTAAATCTGTAACTTTGCTTCAGTTCTCGGCATAAACGCGTAACTTTTGTCAACACTGAACTTGCTGCTACCTCAGGTGGCTTCCAGAATCTGCAAGGTGGCTCGTTGCTAACGGGAGGGTGGACGCTGCCCACCGGTACCTCGTGCAATGTGCTGAGATGAACAACAGAACCAAGTCCATGGAGACTGTCACACTGAACGTAAACTTGGGTCTCCTTCACCCTTTAACGTGGAGAACCTCTGCTGACTGAGTGCTGTGGTGTTTCTTTTTTTTAATTTGTCTTTTCCTTTCTTTTTGCAGTGTTTACTAGAATCTGTACAAGTTAAAACAACAGATAAGAAGTACTCCTTTTTGGATATTTTCAAGACCCCGAATATTAGGATGCTGTCTATATGCCTTGGGATACTATGGTAAGTGTGTTATGTGTGTGTGTGTGTGTAGATCCCACAGCATAACTTTATATTGGATGAGTAGAAACTATAAAGAAGGTGACAAGGTCACGCTCATCTTGGATCAAGGAGCGTGTTTATTAACACGAGTGAGTGCGTCTCTCATCCAGCAGACTCATAAATCATTTACTTTAGTCACATGGAGCCACAAACGGCACCTTTGGCTCCGGTGACCCCCTCGGATCTCTGTGTGGGACTCTCAGGTTCCTGTCGCTATGTTTAGGTATCCAGAACTTTAGTGTTTTTGCCCCCTGGCCGTGCCCCTCAGGGTTTGTGTCACGTCTCATCATCAGAAAAACAACTTTTATCATATTCCTGGACGGTGATTTTGTTGCTAAAACAGAGATTTACGGTCCAGTACTCCTCCTGACCCTGGCCCAAAGAATCCCGCACCAGGACACACGGCTGCGGCGCTGCTTACAGAAGTACTGCTAACTGATTTTGTTTCATGCTGTAGGTTTGGAGTCGAACTCACGTATTATGGAATAAGTCTGAATATCGCAGGGTTTGGGTTAAACCTCTACCTAACACAGTTCGTCTTTGCATCCATGGAATTCCTCATGAAGATCTGTGCCTACTTCTTCCTGGAGAAAATCGGCCGGAGGAGTAGCGTGATGGGAGCTTTGTTCTTGACTGGCCTCTGTCTCCTCATCAACATATTTGTTTCCAAAGGTTATATTTTTACATCGTTATTCTCATCGTTTGAATACGACTGGGCCAGAACCTCTGAGCATCCTTAGTTTTGATTCTTTTTTTTTCCCTCAGATAATTGGATCATTCGTACCACCGTGGGATCCTTCGGGAAAGGATTCTCAGAGGTGTCGTGCACGGTGATGTACCTGTACACGACGGAACTCTATCCCACAGTCGTGAGGTTCGTCAGCAGCGACTGTTGAACCGGAGTCGCTGCGTTTACGTTAACCTCCCTCTTTTGGAATCCCAGGCAGAACGGCATGGGTTACAGCGCGCTGGCGGCCCGGCTCGGCGTGGCCATATCACCGCTGCTCATGTTACTGGAGGATGCCTGGCACAAGCTTCCTGCTGTCACTTACTGTGCGGTGGCGCTCGGAACCGGTTTAGTGCCTTTACTCCTGCGCGAGACCTTGCACACCAGGCTGCCGGAGCTAATCGAAGATATTGAGACACCGAGGCAGAAAGGAAAGGCGCTGAGGGAACGCAGCAGGTAATTCAGCCATGCAGATTCCCGCTGTTGGCAAATATTAAAGCTCTGTCACACAGAAGTGGGGAACCGGTCAGGTTGGGCAACCAGAATGAATTTCCTCGTGAAATTCAGCCTTTAAAAAAGTCTAGCTGAAGGTAAAAATCACTGAGGAACACAAATCCTTGCAAACTTTTTTAAAAAAATACTGTCTGATGTGTTTGGGTTTGAGCCGAGTTTCATCATTTGTTGGGTATGAGGAAGACAATAAGATCATCCAAAGACTTTCTCTAATTTGATTCAGGTATTAAACAAGGTTGTTGGACAGTCTTTTCTGAACGCTACTTGCAAAATGATTCCCTTTCTCTCGCCTGTGTTGCAGGAACCTATCGACAGCAGAGACAACTGAAGCCTGACCTGCAGACTCTGCTCATTCATGCACACGACTCTTTTCTGTAGGATGCTGCATTAGGTGTGTTCTTTTTATACAGTTTATTCCTATGAGGTTTTTAACTGCCAAATAAACATTTTAACCAAAAGTCTGTGTTTATCGTTTATCGTGATGTAGAAATCTTGTGCTGAAGGATGTTTTCCTGTTCCAGTAAACCAGTTCAATATCAAAACAGGCAGTCGCTGCTCAGGTAAATGGAAGTCTTTGCCCCTTCACTAACACTGATGACACTGGAGCAAATAATTATAATAATCCTGCAATAAGTACAGCGAGAGGAAATGGTCCAACTTGATCTCAAAACGTGCTTGAGGGAGAGAGAGAGTTGTTACCTCACCTTTGTGGTGAGGTAACAACTGCAGGTCGGCCTGTCACTAACGGAACATCCCTGACAGGAGGTGGCCACCCCACACACCCTGTACCTGTCAGTCAAATGATGTCAAAGTCCTGTACTACAAGACTTGTATGTCCAGTAGAAGTTTGGTGTGCACGCTGCATAGAATTAGCATGGATGTCACAATTTGTCATGCAGTTAATCATCATTTCGCTTTAACTGAAACTCCTTTAAAGTTTTTCTTTGTCAAGTGATGATGATGATGATGCTTTTTTCCATACATCTACTGTATATGGCAGGGTAATATCTGGAGTCTCACACACATACAGATACTTTCTTTCATCGCATTGTCATAATCCGATTCAGCGGAGATGACAAAGACGAAGAAACAGCACTATTTAGTGCTCATTTAAGTACGTTTATTTAATCCTCCTCCCTTAAGAGCTTTGGTGTTTCAGACATTCAGTGAGTAAATGGCGACATCTAGCGGCGAATTAAATATCAATCCCATCCTGAAGTCGACTTTCCATGACTGCATCCACAGGTAGCCCAAGGGCTCTTTGCTGTAGATATCTTCATGATTTAGCGCTGAAAATTGAAATTTACTTTTTTATAGAACAGAGGTGATAGATTATAGTCAAAGAATAGTGAGTTTCGTTTTCGTGTCTGTTACCAGTGATTATAACTTTTCCGTTTCCGACTATAAATTATTAAAATTCTTACACAATAGATACATAATGTTTTACCACAACCAAAACATGGTTACGTTAAAAAAAAATCACTTGCTCACGCCTTTGGTGAAAGTTTGAAGATTGTCACCCAGTCAGGTTTTAAATGTGCTAAAGCGAGCAGAGACTGGTTTCATTCCCACAGGCTGGCAGCCATGAAGTTTGAAGACGTCCTCGCTGCCGTGAATGGATTTGGCAGCTTTCAGATCATGGTGGTTTTGATCAGCTTCATCGGCCGCTTCACTCTGCCCTGTCATTTCTTTCTGAACAACTTCATAGCTGCTGTCCCGTCTCACCACTGTGACCTCAGCCTCCTGGAGGATGGAGGCCGCTACGGGAACCTGACTCAGGCCCAGAAGCTGGTCGTTGCTGTTCCTATCCAGGAGGACGGGAGCCCAGATTCCTGTCGAATGTTCCTGGAGCCTCAGTATCATCTGCTGATGAATTCCTCCGCCCGCAGCGGAGCAGCAACGGTGCCGTGTCAGGATGGGTGGGTGTACGATAACAGCACCTTCAAGTCTACGCTGACCTCAGAGGTGACCTTCGCACAATGTAACCATGCTTAGAACCCAGTCCTCAGAGCTGACGGCTTTCCTCTTCCTTTATGTGAAAGTGGGACCTGGTGTGTGACCAGAGAGGGAAGAACAAAGCGACTGCCACCATCTTCTTTGTTGGAGTGATGTTTGGAGCCATCTTGTTCGGAAGTCTGAGTGACAAGTATCTTTACCGCCTGCTTCTTTGGCCAGCCGCAGTCGTAAAACTGATGTGTGAACCTCTCTCTGACCCTCCGAAGGTTTGGTCGCAGGGGCATGCTTCTGGTGTCGTACGTCTCCGGGATGCTCTTTGCTGTTGCCAGCGCGTTTGCCACCACCTACGTGATGTTTGTGGTGCTGAGGTTCTTCACCGGGTTCTGTATCACCGGCATCGTCATCATCTCAGCAGTTCTCAGTTACTCCACGCTCCCACTGGGCTCAAATGCTTTGGTCATCTCTGAAATGTGCACGGTGAAGAGGGATTTTCTTGTTCCTTCCAGCTGTGGAGTGGGTGGACATCGAGCACAGGAAGCTGGTCGGAGTGATTGAAAGCCTGTCTTGGACGTTTGGAAGCACAGTATTTGCAGGTATCGCGTATCTTGTGAACGACTGGCGTTGGCTCATTGTTGCCGTCACCTCGCCTGTGCTCTTGGCCATCATCATTTGGAGGTAAGAGACAAACAGACGCAGTTTGGACATGCCCCGTTTGCCCAAAGCTTCATTAAAGACGGGACTGGTGCAAACTCGTTCCGTGTTTAACGATGATCTGCGTTTTTCTGCTGCTCAATGATCAAAGCTGGACTTGGGTAAATATTTGCCATTAATGGACATGCAGGACATTGTCTTGTCCAGCATCTTCAGTGTGCAGGTCCTGTCTCATGTTTGTGCAGTTCCCAGCTGGGACTGGTCAGATTCAGGCGTTTATGTCCAACACAGGTGGATGCCTGAATCTGCAAGGTGGCTGATAGCCAATGGGAAGTTGGAGAAAGCTCAGGCGTACTTGAAGACGTGTGCAAAGATGAACCGAGCCCACGGGTTTTCCGAAGCTCTTAAAACGGAGGTGAGTCCATTCCAGATAGTCAACACGGAGCAGAGTGGAGATGAGAACGATCAGAATAGCCGTGAAACATCCTTACTGGGCCTCTCTTGCAGACTTTAGCCTCCATTGTTGTTACGGAGGAAAAAGGTAGAGTTTATACCTACCTCGACCTGATTAGAACTCCAAATATGCGGAGACTGGCAGCCCGCACTGGTTTGCTGTGGTCTGTATTTACCAAAATATTTGTATCACTGTTGAATCACACTGACAGAAATTCAGATAAATGTGTTTTAATGAGAGTTAAACTGCCCAATTTGACTGACTGGGAGGTTTCTTCCTCCAGGTTTTGTGTGGCGACTACGTTTTATGGCATCAGCTTCAACATCACAGGCTTTGGCCTCAACTTGTACCTCACCCAGCTGGTTTACGCTTTGATCGAGTTCCCTACCAAAATCGCCGTTTATTACCTCCTGGATATGATCGGAAGACGATCCAGTATTGTGGGCGCGCTGGTGCTGTCTGGCGTGTGTTTGGGAGTTAACATCCTGATTCCTGAAGGTAAAGATGTTTGCCAAGTGTCAGAGGTTGACACGAGCGTTGGGCTGAACTCTCCACCTGGGCCTGTTTTCAGACATGTCTGTGGCGCGAACGGTCGTAGCCGTCTTTGGAAAAGCATTCTCTTCTGCATCATTTACAGTTCTTGTACTCTACAATTCCGAGCTCTATCCTACTGTAGTCAGGTACCCGAGCACACTCCCTGTTATCATTTAACATGCACAATTGAATGAAATGGTCAGCACTCTTGGTGACAGCGCCCCCTTGTGGTTAACTCTGCATGGTTTCTCCCCTTCAGGCAGAACGGCATGGGCTTCAACTCCTTCATGGCTCGCGTTGGTGTCGCTGTGACTCCTCTCATCCTCCTCCTGGATGAAGTGTGGAAGCATCTCCCCCAAATCATTCTTTGTGGTGCAGCTATGCTGGGTGCAATGGTGGCAAAAACGCTGCGTGAGACACGCAATCGTTGCCTACCAGAGACCATCGAGGACATTGAGAGACTCTGACAGTTTGTACTCTCACGCATTTACCTGTTCAGGTGAGCTGCAGCCTGTAAATGGAGGCTGTGGTCTTTGCTGCAGCAGATTTAGGTTTGGATCCGGCCTGGGTTTAATCCCCTCCGCCCCATGTTTACTTACTCTGTCCAGTCGAGGCGGCAATGCCCAAAATCGGCAATTAATAATAGGAAAAATATGAATTATTGTTAGCTGTTAACATGCTGTGGGTCCCCCCCCCTTTGGAGCAGAGAAGGACTTGAATATGAAATAATATTTATTATCTTTAGTCGGCTTCATTCAGTCATTTAAGCTGCATAAAACAAACCAAAAAAAAAAAACCACATTTGTCTGAATTATGTTATGTGTCCTGAATGGAAAGGATCCAGTGCAGATCCTTTCATGGGGTGGGGTTACGATGTTAATATAAAAAGTACATCTAAAGTTTTGATGTCAAATGTGGTCAGAATGCCTTCCTGAGCGAATGTTTGCTGTGTCATAATGCATTTTCAAAAAATTTGGTTTGCGTATTAACTACAGCAAAATAGCTCACCGAGGATTGTGATTTAATGTTTTACCACAAACCCTCACTGCCAGGGATAAACACTATTTTAATGTTTATAAAAGGTAAATTATCCATCGGTTACGTTTATTCCAGCACTCATGGAATTAACAGGTTTTTTTTCCAGTAAAGAAGTGGAGGTGGTGGCACGGCTTTAACTGAGCTATGTAAAAACCAAAAGCTTGACTTAAGAACACATTCCTCTCAATTATAAACATGTCGTTTCCTCACACAAAGCTGCTGCTGGTCCTGGTCTGACGTCCTCTCCAACCATCTGATGCCTTTGATTCAGCTCTTGTGAACTTCTTTGAGCTGCGATGATTTCACGATTGTCCTCAGTTCTGTGCATCTCCAAGCATTTCCCCCAGATTTCTTGTTTTAAATGATTTATTTGACAATAAGAAAGACATATTAATTCAAGCGATATAAACAATAAATCAAGTAAACAGTAAAAAACAGAAGTGGTCAATTAAGACTTGCGGCACACAGGTACGAGAGGCTTTTTGAACATTTTACAGTTGTTTAATACAATGTGATTTTATTTAGGTAGGCAGCAAATATTGGAGTAGTTCCTAAATAACATTTGTGAGTGAAGTATTTTGCTAACATAAGTTATTGCTCTTTTGTCTTCTTTTATATGTGAGCACCAAGGCCGTGTGTGACTCGATGACTGACAGCGCGTCCCAGACGTTTGCAAACATGCTGTCAGCAGTCACACAAGTTACAAACCTGTGGCCTGGCTGACGTTATTTTGACCACACGGACCAGGCACCGGCTCTCGCCAAAGATGACCTATTCCTGCTCAACCAGAGGGCGACTTCAGTTTCAATCCCACTGGCTTAGCCTGTGAGGCAAACATCGTGGTTGCCATAGTGATAATCACAGTAGTTCGTTGGCAACGACACTCTCGCTCATCATTTGTACTGAAATTTTTCCTGCCTCCCTTCCAGGCGGGCAAAGTGGTCGATTACCCTTTCATTGAAATCAGGCATGTTCCTGATGAGCGTTCTCTCCATGGAAAGCATGGCCAACGTGTTCAGATGTTCCTGCACCATCGAATTGCTCAGGAGCGTCCTGACTGTCTTTAAGGTGGAGAAGCGCCTCTCGGCTTCAGGCGTCATCATCGGAGTGGTTATGAGAATGTTCAACAGCCCCAGAGTCTCAGAGAAGGTTTCCTGGAGGCTGTAGCTCTGCAGAACCTGGTACAGAGCCAGAGCACCACAGCAGCCCCTGAAGTCTGGACTCTCGTAGATGAAGGACAGCTCAGTCCTGAGCTTGTCCTTGTTCAGCATGGGGTATGCCTTCACGGTGGTGCTCAGAGCCTCTTCTGGGAATTTCCTCTGATGCCGGACAAACATCTTTGCGTCGAGCAGCGTGGCACCCACAAGGTGGCTGGTGAAGGAGAACCTCTCTTTGGCATGGTCCAGGATTGTGTCACAGATCTGGTAAACGCCAACAAACGTGTAGTCAGAAACACACAACTGTGACAAACATCCGTCATCTACTGCATCTACCATCTTCCAAGTAGATTACGCTGCA
This sequence comes from Pao palembangensis, assembly GCA_015343265.1. Classification (NCBI taxonomy): domain Eukaryota; kingdom Metazoa; phylum Chordata; class Actinopteri; order Tetraodontiformes; family Tetraodontidae; genus Pao; species Pao palembangensis. The sequence goes on along the minus strand of CM027089.1, from coordinate 14,929,885 downwards.
TGCTCCTAGGTGTACCTGCTGAGTCAGCCTCTGCTTCTCTACTTCTCCTAAGCCTCTCGCTGATCCTTTGGGTTCTGCTGCTTCTTGCTTCAGCCATTCAGAGGAGTTCTGGTCCCTGAAGACCAACCAAAAAAGTTTGTCGCCATCACTATCCACGATTCACGTCTTAAAAATGATCAGTGTTACTACTAAGTAAAAGAAAGTGTCTGTTTTGCATAAACTTTATGGAAATGGCTGAAAAAATATAGCAATTTCTGCATGTACCTGACAGACGTTGTGTTATCTTACCTTATGGCCTGAAGACTGCTGGTGAAGCTCTGTAGGGCCTGTTCGATGAAGACCGTGTCAGTGTCCCTGCTCTGCAGCTGCTGGTGCAGCTTGTCAACGTGATGCATGATCTGATAAAACAGCCAGAGGAAAAAATGGAAATCCTCATCCTGCAGCATCCTCAGGAAGCTGGACGCCTCCCTCACTGTGGTGCTGTCCAACGAGCTGTCTGCTCGGATGGCCTCGAAACACTCCACCAGGTAGTCCTGCTCCTCAAAGACGGTGCCCACCATCCTGCTGTGGAAGTTCCAGCTTCGGGATGATGGCGTCGCCAGCTTCCGTGCTACAATCTGGTCGAGAACGGCCGTGCGTTTGGGGCAGCTGGTGAAGAATTTGGAAATCCCGACCAAGTCAGAGACAAAAACTCTCACTGCTGGGATGTGAGAGGCGGCTTGCAGCATGATTACGTTCAGCTGGTGTGCGTAACAATGCAAATAATGTGCATTTCGGTAGTCTTGGCGTACCCGCCGCTGCACATCACCCCTCTGCCCCCTCACCCCGCTGGCACCGTCGTAAGCTTGCGCGATGAGCTTACACTTGTCATCGTCCGTGAAAACTTTATCCAGCGTCTTCAAAACTGCGTCGGCTAGGGAGTCGGGTAGTGTGTGCGCGATGGGGACAAATTCAAAGAGCCGTTCTTGCACAGCATCGTTGCCGTCGATGTATCTCAACAGAAGCACCAGCTGAGCCCGGGCAGAGACGTCCGTGGTTTCGTCCACTTGGACCGCCACGAATCTAGCCGACTTGACCTCCTCCACAATACGTTCCCTGATGACAGACGCCATGCATTCCAGCAGCTCGTTCTGCATCGGCTTCGACTTGTCCTTAAGGGCTGCGGCCATTCTTAGGTGCTCATCAAACAAACCGTCGAGCGACGTCGCTATGTCGACCAGTCCCGGCATCCAAGGGCCGCTGGGCCCCTCGCTTTCGTGCGTGCTCCGCAGCGGCGAAGCTAACTCAAAGGCGCTGCAGAATTTGACAGAGTCAATAAGGCGGCTGAGGATGCACCGATTCTTGCTCACCTCCTCGTTGTGCCGACGCGCAGCTGTCCTGTAGCGCGCATTCAGCTGCTTTGCGATGTCGTCTCTTCCGAAAGCCGAGAGTTTCATGCAGCTATCGATGTGCGTCTTCGACGCTTCGTGTTTCCTCACCCGCTCCGATAGATGATGCATATCAGCCACACCCGTGGATGTCCAGGCGCCGTCCGTGTTGGCGCCAGGGTGAATTAGAAGACAGGGGTAGCAGAAGAGGGCATTGGTCACCTCACATCCAGCCAGCCATGTTTTCCGCAAATACCAGTTCCTGGAGAATCCGCGGAAGTACGTCTTTCCCGCCTTTTTACATACTTGCTTGATAGATAAATTCGGTCTAGGCGGTTGCAAATGCTTAATAGCCAATTTATCACTATAGCTTCGACAACTGAATGGCAATTCCTTTAACGAAGCGATGGAGTTGTTAGCCATGTTGATCGCGAATGTAAACAGGTGCGTAACATCCGGACACGTGACTGCACCAGTGCGTATGACGTAATCACGCGGCTAAGCTAACCGTCCATTCATTTTAATATACATTATTCACATTCAATTTTTGAAAATAAATGCAGTCAAACACAGCTAGAAACATTAACGCCAAATATAGAGGTCATTACATTAAAGTCCTTTAAAATTACTAATCAGTTTTATTTTTCAGTGTTGCATTCAGGGTGTTTCGTAATAACTATCGTTCTTCACTTCCGTGGCAAAGCTTACGTCATATCCTCAACAAAGATAATGTATGTACCATAGTGAGCAAAGCTCAGCTTTATAACAATTAGACTGTTGAATTTATATATTTTGGTTCCCCCGGGGTTTTAGTGGTTTCTGATTTGCCTCATGCTATACTAGGTGCACATTTCAATTAAAAACAATTATGTACACAGGAATAAAGTCAAAGCTCCTTTATTAAAGAAACAAAGAAAGCAATTTTTTATGACTCAGCAATTCACTAAAGGAAGGTCAACAACATCTAAATGACGTTTCCGATTTTCCTTTGAAAATTTTAATAGCCATGTCTATTGTTTACTGTTGATAGTTTGACTTTAAACGCTTACAGAATCAACATCGGAGAAAAAAAAAAACAAAACATGAAAAACAAATTAAAAAAAAAAAAAAAAAAAAACTTTAGGAGACCACAATACATAATGATCTAAAACTATAGTATGCAGATGTTTTCATGGGTATTGTGTGTGCGTGGTTCAGTATTGGGAATATTCTTTGCTCTCTAGTTTGGCGACGATCCGCTCCAGCTGTCGTTTTGCTTCACACTGCGGGAAGTTGCTCATGTCATAGTATTGGGGGGCAATCTTCACCAGCCTGCGACAGAGGGAGGAATACCATGAGCACATCCGTCAGGAGTTCATGTGCATTCAATGCTGTTTGACTGGAAGTGACACGTACCACTCTGGTTTGATGTCTGTACAAGTGCGAATGTAGTTTTTGGTAGTCAGAACAAATTCGTTGTAGAGAACCCACTCAGGTTTATGGTCCAGGACTGTAGACGGATGCAGCTGGACAACTTGGTTGTCTTTTACAGTCAGGTAATGACCTGTGCGCTCCAGGTGAGCCACCTGCAGGATAAAGAAAAAACAAACAACTACAGATCAGGAACTCCTTATTCCACCATGTGACCAGCCGAGCTGAACCATCTCTACCTGCATGAAGAAACCAGTGCAGAGCGCTTTGCGAATGTTGATGTAGTAATCCCTGCTGGTGAATTCTGTGCTCCGGCGGGGCAGGTTGAAGCGGTCCATGATCCTGGACAGCTGTTGCCGCACGTTGTCGGCGGACATTAATGATCGATAGTTAACAAAGTTGTCGTAGCACCACTGGTTCGACTCGTGGTCTAGAGGAGAGACAGACATGGCAGTGGGTCCCATTATTATGCTAGTTTATGCAATTTCAAGCTGTTTACATGGCAGGTGAAATATGCATTTCTTAGTGAAAATAATACTCCTAAAAGCTGCTGTATCATTCCATTTTATTATACATAACTTAATTTCTCAACTTATATGTAGTTGACATCTTTGTGTGTGGATAACTTGGGGGGTGTTACCAACAACTGGTGAAAATGTCAACAGCAGCATCTTTAGAACTATATTTACTGATAAAATGGTGACGTGTTCAAGACAAATTTCACCCACATGTTGACATGTTTTTAACAATAAGCTTTTAATTGCAGTGAGTCATCTGGATGGCAACAGGTCCCCATTTGTTCAGCACAGACAGTTAAATTGAGGGATGTATATATATTTAAATAAAGAATTTTAGACACACTGCACTCAGTATGAAGACCGAGTTGACACAAGACACTACTTTCTTTTACCAGGTACTCACTTTGTTTGAAGGCGTGATAGACGTTGAGCAGTGTCAAATGGTCTCCATCGATGTGAGCAAACCTCATCTTGGCCTCATCAGCCGCCTTCTTAGCCTCCGTGGGGCGGACAAAACACTGTGGGACTAAACAAGGTTGGTATGGGCCCCAACAAAGCCGCCCATAGGGGTAAGTCAAACATTCACTGAAACATGGAGCAAAGACTATGATGCTAGGGTGCTCGACACTGCGCTGGGACAGGGCAGGACCACAAGCTCTATCAAAGAGGGGCTGCAGTCTTTTCTCATGGTCATTCCCAACTGTAAAGGCTATTAGCTGGTAAAGGGGCATGTCATTTAAGCACATCTGTAAAACAAGAGTTGTCACAACACTGCAGTGTTAGGCACACCAGACACATTTTAGCTTTACAAATTTAGGAAATCTGACCTTAGTCCTTCAATAGAGCAAAAATATACCTCCAGAATGAAGATAACTAAGATATTTAAGCTGGTATCAATAATGTGTCGATCGGTTTTGCAATACTTGAATAGGCAGAAAAATAATGCTACAGATTGTGGAATTTAAGTGAGTGGTGCCTGCCCTCTCCACAATCAACACCATGGCAATAAAAGCCTGAGAGACTCAAACACTATTCATCCAGTACAAACGATGACAGCAACTCTGGCATCTACTTAAAACCCCAAGGCTGAGGCTTGACCTTTACGCTAAACTGTGGAGTAAAGAGGCTGGGATGGGATGTGTGCAATAAACACAAATACAGGAATTTAATATCAAAATGTACTTCCAAAGCACCAAAGTCAACAGTACAGTCTTTGATAGCGATGCTTCCTGTTATCGACCCCAAAATACTGGGGCCACAGTAGTCAAGGTAGATGTTAGCCCAGTCCTGGGCATTACCTGACAGCATGGCAGTAATGGAAAGAATCTCATTAGAGCAGTTGAACTCGCAGCTGGCAATGACCATTTTGGCTAGCTGTGGGTCCAGCGGGAACTCTGCCATCATGGAGCCCAACTCTGTCAGGTCGCCGTCGTCGTTGAGAGCCGCCAGGTAATTCAACAGCTCCAGGGCTCTCATCAGGGTCTCGGGAGCTGCAGAGGGAGACGAGGGGGTGTGGATGGTCAGAGTGTGGAAAGGAATATTATTTGAATAATCATATTTTTAGAGATTAACTCACCTGGTGGATCCATGAAGTCAAAGTGCACAAGATCATCGATGCCCAGCTTTTTCAGCTGCAGCACCACAGATCCCAAGTTAGACCGAAGGATTTCCGGGTATGTGTTATCCTGGAGAGAGAGAACGTTTAATAAACATTTATAAACAGCCAGGAGCAGTCATGAACGATCAGCAGAACGCGTCACATAACACGTCAAGTCTTCCACTCGCCTGCATCTCAGTTTTGTAAGCCTTCTCCGTGTAAAGCCGGAAGCATTTCCCTGGACGTGTCCTGCCAGCTCGTCCTGCCCTCTGCTGGGCAGAAGCTTTGCTGATGGCCGTGACGAGCAGCGACTCCACCCGGATACGTGGGTTGTAAACCTGAAGACGAGGTTGAAGGCGGCCTTGAGTTAAAATATCTGAGCTGGACGTGTAGCACAACACACAAACACAGAGCACCACGCCACGTTTGCCTACTTTCTGTTTGGCGAATCCGGGATCGATGACAAACACCACGCCGTCAATTGTGAGCGAGGTCTCAGCAATGTTTGTGGAAACCACCACCTGAGGAGGAATCAAGCGCCTGTCAGAAATCCAGCGATGGCACATCAGACCAGAGGTCGAACACAGGCAAACACACACCTTTCTTCCTATTGCACCATTGGGTTTCCGTGGAGGAGGCGCTTCAAAGATTCTCTGCTGCTGCTGGGGCGGCAATGTGGAATACAAAGGAATGATTTTGATGTCTCCTACTTCAGGTCCGAGGTCATCCACTTCCCGTTTGATCCGTTTGCAGGCCTCATCAATTTCCTGATGGACCAAATTTAGATTTCACATGAGGTGCTGCGAAAAACAAGTTTACGCTACAGCTGCAGGAAGCCATGGCCTAAGAGCAGCAACACTCACCTCCTGTCCAGTGAGAAAGAGGAGGACATCGCCTTCGTCTTCCTCGCACATGTGGATCTGGATGACTGTACGTATGGCTGCCTCAAGGTAGTCTCTTTCTGGTTCGGGGGTGTAGAAGATCTCCACAGGGTGCGTGCGGCCGGGAATAGTCAGCAGGGGACAGTTGTCGAAGTACACCTGGAACTTCCCAGCGTCTAGTGTAGCACTCATGACGATTATCTGCACATGGAAGAAAACTTTGCTGTCATTCGCTGGTTCTATTTAAGCGTCGATACGCACATCTTTACGGCAAATCTATACATATATAATGAAATTGAAGGTATGCTAAAGGTACCTTAAGATCTGATCTTTGACGGACCACCTCCTTCAGCACTCCCATCAGGATATCTGTAGCCAGAGTTCGCTCGTGGGCCTCGTCCAGAATTATGACCCCATATCTTTCCAAAAGTGGGTCGTTCATAGCTTCTCTCAGTAACATACCATCTGTCATGTACCTGAAGAAGTCACACAAGGAGAACATTAGCTTTCAATTTTCTTCATCATTATTATCCTTTTGTAAACTTTCGCCTACTTTAGAATTGTCTTGGCAGAGCTACAGTCCTCAAATCGAATGGAGTAGCCAACTTCTTGTCCAAGCATCACATCCATTTCATCCGCCACCCTTTGAGCCACACTCATGGCTGCGACTCTCCTGGGCTGAGTACAAGCAACAGCACGCTTTGGACCCGGCAAACCCCTCACCATGTCCACACACCACTGGGGGATCTGGAAAATAAAAGGAAGCCTGTAGCGCAAGTATGGTGATAGAAAAATGCTTTAAAGTGTAGCCATGTTTTGAAATGGTGCTGTAAATTACACAACAATCCACAAATTAAAACCATCGTAGTTATTGCCAACAAGCTTCACTACCACAAACTGCACTATATTAAGCCAAGTTCATTCTCTGGGATAATAAGGACTTGGATTTTTTTTTTCGACACTAGAAAGAATAAACCTGTCACATACAACACAGCCAACCTGTTAACCAGTAACACTTAAACCTTTAAGTACTTTAGGATGCTTTTAATGTCTACTAAAAGTGGAAAAATATTGTTTTTCAGACCTGTGTCGTCTTCCCAGAACCAGTTTCTCCAACCAGGACAAATGTCTGATGACGTGTGATGATATCACTGAAGCTCTCCTTATATTCCCACACAGGAAGCTGCAACCGCTTCTTCAGGATCTCGTAGTAGCGCGGCGTATGTGGTAGGTTGGTGAACGGGTTGACCTGCTGGTGCACACTCATCTGCTTGAGAGCAGGCATAATTGGTATGGTTGGTGTGCTGTTCGCTGGGACACTAGAAGGCTTTGTGTCTCGGTCTCTGTCCCGGTCTCGGTCCCTGTCCCTATCCCTGTCTCTGTCCCGATCTCGGTCTCTGTCTCTGTCTCTGGAGCGGTCCTCACGGTCTCTGTCCCGGTCTCTGTCTCTGTCACGCCTAAGAAAACAAAAACAAAAGCATTGAAAGAAAGGCATATGAAGAATAAAACAAATACTATACTAGTAGATAATTTAATGCAAATTAGCATTAAACATGGTGGAATGTGCATGCTGGCAATGGGTGCAAAGAGTGAAAAGCGGCAATGACAAGTTCACAGTATTGAGGCGCGATGTGTGTGATTGGAGTGTGTTTACAGGGGTATGGTTTTGTGTATTTGAATGTGAGGGTATATATGCGGTTATCAGTCCAATTTAACATTCTGTGCAGGTTAAATGATCATAATTGTAGAATGATGACTCAATCAATCACCCTTATCCATCACGCGGAGGGCGATTTACACCGTTTAGAACCAGCACTGCAATGACTCTCCCAATGTTGAACTACGTTGATTTACCTTCAGGCCACGTATTTTGGCAAAATGTCTAGCCACTTGCGACAAAACACTCATCAAACACAAATATTACGCGTTCCCGTGTTCATAATCTCGGACTTTAATTCTTCAGCACTGCTACATGAACAATGATTAACAGGACGGCGTTTACAGCCCGGAAACGGAGTCAAACTTCGGTCATTTATTGAAAAAAAAAAAAATCATACTGAAATGGCGTGTTTTACTGGTATATTTAGGATTTACGACAGGGGCAGCGGAAAAATGAACTCTGTGTACAATTTTAACGAAACGGCGGGACAGCGTTTAGCAAAACCTGCAACAGAATCAAACAAGATAACGTGAAAGTGGGGTGGCTTTAAAATATTGAATTAACTGTTTACCTTTCAACCCGAATTATAGCTAGCTAACATTGACCAAAACACAAATTAGCTCGAGCTAACAATAACATTTGTTAGCATCTTGTTTGCTTACCGTTAGCCACACACACGTGCCCCTGCAGCGAAGGTAACTACACGTTTTGCTGGTTAGCAAGCGCCGCACCAGCAGCTAAAATAGCACAGTGATATTACCGGATGCAATATTTCCAACTCATATATATATTTTTTTTGTTTTGCTGAGGAATGAGGGCCAAGCCAAAAGCCGTATGAACAGAAATATGTGCAATAGCTCGGCTCTTCCCATACATCCTTGGTGGCTGCTAGCCAAAATTAGCTAGCATCAGTTAGCTAGCATATACCGGCTGAAACAGACGTAAACGTTTAATCTTCACCTACCCATCAGACCTCTTCTTACTGGAGTAGTCATCGCCCAAATCTAAACGATGCCTTTTGGACATATTTGGGGATAATACAGTCTGTTTCTAATCTATGAACGTGAAAATAATTCTACCGGGCAATGAAGAGCAACCAGACCTCCAGGTTCCTATGCTTGAGTTGTTCGCCTTTCAAATTTATGTTACAGCGAGAAATTACCACCATCTAGTGGTCTGGAAGATGAACTGTCGTTTTTCATTTTCTTGGAAAGTATTGTAAAGTAATCAACGGGCTGTGATGTAATTATTACAAAATGGTTTAAAAGTCCAAACAATGAGTTTAGATTAAACAAAGACGATAAATAACAGAAACAGTCTCCCTATGTGAAAAGCGTCACAAATGATTTAAACAGGAAAAAGGTATTGCTTTTTATTTATTTATCAAACACTGCACTAAATCTGTATAGATGAAAAAATTACATATTGAGTTAAAGACATTGCGGCTTTAATGAGGCTTAATATATTTCATGGAAAGCAGTTGTTTTTTTTATTTTCTTTATTTTGCAGCTAATGGCTTTTTCTTACAAAACAGTCAAAAATATAAAACAAACATTAGAATGTTTCACAAGATAAATAAACAGATTCTGTGTTTGCAGAGCTGCTCCACCTTCGGATATCACCTCCCACCGTCGAGACCTTCATGTTTCATTGGATTGGAACAGCGAGCAGACTGAAAGTCCATCTTTGTTGACGATGCATCTGCACGGGTGAGTGAGGCCTTCCTTCGGCTGTTTTCTTTCTTTCTTTCTTTCTTTCTTTCTTTCTTTCTTTCTTTCGCTGTTTAAAAAGCTGCTTGATCAAGATCAATGCATCTTTATCGAAATTATTTGCGATTTAATTGAGAAATATTGGGAAAAATAAGGTTTGATGTGAGACAAAAACACTTTTAGACGGAAACATGGATCTTTCAGAGTTGTTACTCGGTCACATTGAATATTTTATTTAAGGATTTTTTTTGGCAACGACAATAATAATAACAACGTTGCAATGATAATAATTTTACCTGTAGACACCTTTTAAAAACCCTAAGGACCAATACAAAAGTTTAATAACAAATATAAATAACTAATACGGAAGTCTTATACACGGTACCATATTTATTTACATTTACTTATACTCTTTAAGCTTGTTTTTAAAAAAATGTGTGCATGTTGAGATAGTATTTACACAGTCTTTGGCGATCCAAAATATTTAATTTAGCAACCCAAATGAATTAAAAACATAATTTCATATGTAACAACATTTATATCTTTATATAATAGTTATTCTGCATGACCACCACTTGTTGGAGTCTTTAATACAGTTTTCTGAGAGGATTTCTATTTAAGTGTGCAGGGATTTAATCAGGAATGCACCTATATAAGCTTCGCAGCTCATTTCTTTGTTTCCTGATGAGAAGGTGTGTTTCACAGCTTTACAGAATTACTCAAGCGACAAGCGATGAGTTTGTAATGACGTCTGTCAGCATCGCCCCTAATATCTGCTCCTTATGAAGCGTTTTTAAAAGTAAAAGCTTGGAACTTGAACTAACTCTATTTCAGGTCGCTGATGGTGTTGGCAGCGCTGCTGCTTCTGCTGGCTGGTTGTCAACATTGCGTCTCAGCTCACGGTAACCCTTCAGCTCCGCCTGAGGCCTCTCAGAACAATGGCAGCCTGTACGCGGCCTGCAACATGAGACCCAGCGCCTCGCTGCCAGAGGATCTGCCCAAAGTGCACGGTCACGTGCTGTTCAAGCAGGAGCACCCTCAGGGAGGACTCTCGGTCCTCCTTCAGTTTGGTGGCTTCCTCACCGACGGTGAGCCCACAGCCGTCCACATCCATCAGTACGGAGACCTGAGCCAGGGATGCAGCTCCACCGGTGGGCACTACAATCCACATGGTGAATACCACCCCAACCATCCTGGAGACTTCGGTAACTTTGAGCCGCAGGAAGGAAAGATCGATGCGATGGTAGAATCAAAGGCGACGCTCTTTGGAGGGACATCTGCGATCGGAAGAGCAGTGGTGGTCCATGAAAAGCGAGATGACCTGGGCCAGGGCGGAGACGCCGGGAGCCTTCTGCACGGAAACGCAGGACGGAGGCTCGCCTGCTGCGTTATTGGAATTTCCTCTTCCGATCTGTGGAACACCTACCACAAGGAGTTTACAGAAAGGATCAATTGTTTTAATTGATCTTCCACTGTAAATTCAACCTTTGTATTCGGTCAGTTTGCTCTGCTCTGTGTTTGGTGCTCGGGGCTTCTGGACAATCTTGATTGTAACAGATGCTGTATAAATAAAGCTGAATTGTAGTCAATGATTCACTGATCTTCTGATGTGACACCAACAGTAATCAATGTCCTGATCACGTTCCCATAAAAAGCACGAAGACGAACTCGCATCAACGTTTATATGCAGCTCTTCTGAATTCATATTCACAGGTCAGGATGTACTTTTGATCTCTGCTTAACAAACACACGGATGAATAAAGTTTAAAATGATTTATTTTGCATAAATCAATCACTGTACACATTAAACACATACACATGGCATTTCCACACACCTATTAGTGAGAGCAATAAAAAAATATGTTGTGCCTTCCTTGTGTCATAACTGATCAATGTACGAGTATATTTTTTAAATGAAATCTATTTGGTGCAGCATGAACTAATAAAAAATGTGTTTGACTTTAAAAAAATACAGTAATTGTCATGCAAAACATGAACGGCTGAGACGGAGGTACTTTAAGCACAGGGTGAGTAAACGTCGCTACAATTCTCTGGAACATTTGAGTGACGAAACAAAAACCTTTCGGTTTTAAAGTCGCTCAGCAGAGAACAGCAGCTGTGCCATCGCCTACAGCACACCTCATTTACCGACATCTGAGAACAAATACGACCACGTTCGTTGTGTAATTCTGTCCTGCTCAGTGCTGCTGATCATTGCATTACCCATATGGTTTCTTCAGAGGTAGGAAGATGGAGGAAAATCAGTTTCATCCGACAGAAACTGCGATGAATTCTTCTGAATTGCGACGTTATTGCTGCGAGAAAGAATCAGTCAGTGTCGTTCTGGAGTGAAGAGTGTTCTCCTGCACGCTGTCTTGGGTTCTCTGCTGAGGAACACTCAGAAGGTCCTTTCTTTTCAGGCTGGAATCATTGCCTGCGTATGTAGTGGTCATATTCTCTCTCTCTCTCTCGGGCGAGTCCAGGCTCTGATGGTCACAGGTGGACATTTAATCACTGTCTTCTGCTCCGCTGTGCACTCAAAATGGATTTGTAAAAGTTAAAATGCGATAGCCACAGAGCTATGAGAGCTTTCTCAGGTTTAAATAAAGTGCCTGACGGATCCTTATGGATCCACGCAGCCATTATCGCCTACACCGATCTTTTAAGGCTGCAAACAGTGTAAAACAATTCTAAACTCGTGGCCAATCTTCCCGTCTCTCCTTATCTCTCACAACAAGCATCATTTAATAAACCCTAAAATTCATCCCTTTCTTTTCCCTCCTTAATTCTGACACGTCTCACTTGAAGGCTCCGCCTCCTGACTTGACTCCGCCTCTACCTGCTCTGGGAGGGAACCTACAGCCAGTAAGGACACGCCGACATTGGAGTTTTCCTCTCTTTTCACACCCTTCTCATCCTCCTGATCTGGTGCGTCTTCGGGCGGTTCGTCCGTTCTCTCTGGGTCAAACGTTCGCCGTTCGCAGCAGGCGGCTGACGGACAGTTTGTGCTTCCAGCCGCGGGAGCGATATCGCTCCCTCGCTCCTCTTGCTTGGATTGGTGACGTGTCACAGCTGTTAAACTCAGAGAGATCGGCGACTGACCACCTTCCTGACGCTCCTCGTCCTCCTCGTGTAGGTCCCCTGGCTCTTCCTTCGCTGATGGAGCTTCTTCATGACCTCCCGGAACAGCCGGCGATGACCTTTGGTGGTTTTGGACTTGTGTGGGGCTCTGCTTAATCAGCCCTTCATCAGCTGTAGGGACAGCAGAAATGGGATATGACAATAACAGTGATGAGCATGTAAAGTCACACGGAAGCAACCCCACCTGCCGAACATTCACTTCTCAGGCCAGCAGACTCTGTGGGCTCTTCCTGCGGCACGTCCAAGACGACAGCATCTTTTCCTCCAGCAAAAAGTGTTAATACAAGAGAAGGCATCTTTAACACTCTCTTTAACATCATGGAACCTTCTGTGAAGTTACGCTCCTGAAGCACAGCGTCTTAGCAGCGATAAGTCATTTCAAAGATCATAATCAAGTCACTTAAAAATAATCCAGAGAGGTCATTCAGCAGATTAACAGAAGGGATTTACAGATACAGAATGAAAATAAAAGTTCTAGTGAAGTTGACATACTTCCATTTATTCCCATTGAGACATTATAAGTGAGGCCTCCACGGAGCCAGAAGCAAGAGGACAGAAGAAGAAAGCATCAGTAATTAAAACGAGAACCACACGTGCACCCCAGGTTCCAGGAAAACTGCTATTATGATATGAATACCTACCCGGCAGACTCCATAATCCTGACGTTTCAAGGGTTTGAAATTTCTTCTCCAGCTCTGCAACTCGATTTCCAAGAATCCTGAAAAGACACGCAGTCAACAATGGTCACATGGAGGCTGAAGGTGTCACACGGCATCTGAGGCGCGTTACTTGTTGATCTGCCGCTGGTGCTGGATGACCATGTTCTTCTCGTGGATGGTTTCCAGCAGAGCCGTGGCCAGAGACTTCAGGTCCGAGATGGACTGCGGGGTCACGGGTAGGCTGCAGCCATTTTCTTCTGACTGCAGCAGTTCCTTCACTGCACACATGGAACAATGATGTTGTCGATGCTGACGCACGAACGCGCGCACACAGACGGAAACCGTCATCAAAACTGACCTTGTTTAGTGGAGAGAACTCCCGTCAGCGCGCTGCTGTTGGGTTTCAGGAACGTTTTAGAGTTTTTCCTACACTCCAGGGCACTCTGAAATCAGCAAAGAGGGAGTCTGAGCACCCCAGAAGACAGAGCCTTTTTCTCAAAATACCAATAAAACCGTCTCCTGCTGTGTTGTACATTGAAAAAAAGAAATAAATGTGCAACTACCTTGTATTTGACTATATTTGATTTGAGTAAGAGCACTTCTTCTTGGAGCTGGTTGAACTGTTGATGCAAATATCTGAAAGATGACAAACATCAGCGCCGTGAGTCAGATGCTTTTACTTTGATTTTTAAAAGATTAGACACTTGATAAAAGACTACACTAACAATCTGGGCTTCGAGCCCCGCTGTAATGGCCAGCTGAAAGTATACATATCTGCCTTTTATGATCTATTTCTTCATTCTAACAACAATGAATTGAGAAAATTGGAATTAATGGGGTGCATATTTCGATGGTGATTAATCCACAGCCACCCTGTAATAATTAGCGTTTGAATCCTTCATGGTCCGGACAAACACATTTGTTGTGAGTCCAACAGAACTAACAGAAAGGGATCTGCGCTCATTTTCAGAGAAGGCCGGGCAGGGAAGCCAATGGGCAGACCTGTTCTCCATGCAGAGAGCATCCACGTCTAACATGCGGGCGTCGTCGTTGCCCACGATGTGGTTCATCTCCACGTTGAGGCGGTGAGCCTTCTGCTGGAACACGTCGCGCTCGGCGCAGACGTCCTGGAGCTCGTCTGTGAGCGACTTCACGCTGTGCTCCAGAATCTCGCTCTGCAACGACACAAACCACATCAGCTGGGCTCCAACTGGCGCCGAGAGCCGGTGCACTCGGGTTCTCACCTGCTCCCGAGCTCTCTCCAACTGTTTGACCAGATCTTCGCGTTCGTGCGCGGGAAAGTGTCGAGCGCCCACCTCTTCATCCCCAACTCTCTGCTTGGTGATGGTCATGCGAAGAAGCTGTGAAGGCCAACGGAGCGGACTGAGTTCACACGTCACAGCAGCCCTATCTGAAGCGCTGGGATGCCACACCGGTACCTTGTTATCGCCCTGAACCTCGAGCAGTCGCTGCTTCAGTTCCTTCACCTCCTCGGAAAGTTGGCTGTTCTTGTCTCTGCAGTCTCTCAGCAGCTGAGCTAAATTAACCTCAATAAAACATCAGCCGAGTCAACGAAGCTTAACAGAGCGTCTCGTAGTCGCAGATGATGATCAAACAATGCAAAACAAACAAAGACAAAACAAAAACAAGGTTAAAATCAACATACTTGCTTGCGTTTCTCAGGAGGCAGAGAAGGATCTCCATCCTGTCAGAAAGGTCAAAGGACAGAAAGGTCAAAAGAAATGACTGCGCGACAACAAACAGAAGCTCAGGACAGATTATCTGAGCGACTGTTCAAAGGTCCAGCTTACAATGAGCTCGCTGTACTTCTTCTTGAGTCCTTGATGGCGTTCTCGCAGCTGGTTGGCCATCAGCTTGTACTGGTCCCTCTCCTGCTGACACGTGTCCAGCTCCTTCGACAGGATCAGGAGGGCTTCGGTCTTACTCTCCAGCTTCTGCTTACAAACCATGAACTGTGTGACGAGAAGGACAACACCTCTCACCACAAAGGAGGGACATGAGGTCATGATTTAGCATAATGACGCACCCATGTATGGCCTCCGAGATGACCCGTTTGGGCTCACCTGTCAATCATCTCTGTAATGTACAGTGTGTGTTATGGCTGCATGGCATTGTGTTGTTTTTTATGTACACACTCACACTGCAGACTTTAAAATAAGTACTAATATTGTCAGGAGATGCATTAGTCAAAACCGACCATTTCCAAACGGGTGAAAAGCAAACTGGGTGAAAATTGCATCACGTGGTTTCGGGCTTCCTGAGACATTTCAAGCCTGATGAAGTGTGGAATCTAAAGCAGCCGTCCAGCCTGAGGGAGGACCTGCAGCGCTGCTGAAGATGACCCGAGCAGGCTCACCTCGTTCAGGAGCGCCTGTCCGTCCCCGTCGCTCCTCCCGGCCGCCTCCATCGCGTCGCCTCCAACAAAAGGCAAAACAAGACGAGGACAGTGGATTTCAAACAAGTGCGTCTCAAATGAGCGAAAGCGTGTCGGCTGGGGTGGTCAGATTTCCAGACGTCTGACAGACTCCATAAGCGGATTAGGGGCTGCAGGAACGGCGTCTCTGCGGCACTTCCGCCCGTCCTGACGTCAGAGCGGCGTCACAAGGCCGCGTTAAAGGGAATTTACGCTGTAATGTAAATTAGGAGAGTTTAAGACAAAGTACATCAACCTGAACCGCAGGCTTGTGTTGTTACTCTGGATGCTCATGTAAATGTTTATTCCTTTGGTTAATTATGATATTGGTCAGTGTCATAGATGGATTATACACCGCTCTGTATACCCGTTGTATTATTATTATTATTATTATTATTATTATTATTATTATTATTATTATTATTATTATTATTATTATTATTATTATTATTATTATTCAAACCCAGCAGGAACCGATGACGTTGCTTTACTCCCGGTAACCAGGTGGGGGCAGTGTTCTGTTGTACCAACGTTTGGACAGAAAGTGACTGAACAATATTGAGGATCGTAATTAAAGCATTAAATGAATGTAAAGATGCTACCAGGAAGGCTCGTTGTTGAAAGAAGATAAATTAACGGCTATAGAGAGCTGAAAAGTTGGCCGCCCGTGCACAAGCATGTTCAACCTCAGTCCTCCGTCACAGGAAGTCTTAGGATGACACGGATGAGCCAGAGTTTTGGGAAATGCTGGTACTGGTGCAACTTTTATACTTTACTGCTCCAAAGAAAAGTTGGGAACAAGATGTAAGAGCTGGACCACAGGGAAGGAAGGAAGAGCAGATTGCCATGGCAACTCCTGACAACAAAAAGCAAGCCTGAGTGTTATATGAATAAAAGTCAATAGTCTGGGTTAAATCAGCACAAGAAGCTAGTTATATCTTAATTCAAGCTGACTGCATTAAACAATAGGGTGGTTGGTTATCCCGGCAGGCCCTAACAAGGTGCTGACCTTTTATGAGCAGGAGTGAAACCGAATCCCCAGAGTGAGACGACAGCGACCGTACATGTCTGCCGTTACTGGCATATTCATGACAACTCTCACCAAGCTCTGCTGTTTTTAGGCTGCAGAAGCTGAACCCAGATGACACCTTAGCAATCACAGTTCTTTCTAGACAAACACTGAGAAGTGATTAAATAAATGGAAATACCGTTCGCTTCCTTTATACAAACGTTTAGCAAACACATCTTAAAAGAGGTTGAATTCCTTGTGCGAAAACCATGTGAGATGCTTGTTAATGGTGACCTCTGACAGGGAGAATGCCAGGTTTTTACATTTTGCTAGTGTTCGGGATGCTTGAACAACTTTACGGCGACTATAAAATGGATTGGTTTTGGTTTGTGCACAATGCAAACAGGAAGGTCTTAAAAGAGAAGTACGTAAACACTGAAGCTCAAGAAACTCCGTTAACACCAACTGATTTTTCATTAAAGACCAGGCTTCTTCTTCTTCTTCTGACAATGTTCTAACGCTAATGTTTTTAAATTCTATTGTTAAATAACCTGTTACGATATTGTCGTGTTTTATTAAGGCTACTACTTTGTTAAAGTAAATCAAAACAATGTTAGACACCTGAATGTGTCTTACGTCACAGAGTCTGATCCAGTAATCTAAATCATCTGACTCACAAACCTCAAAGTTTTCCACTGTGGGGGGGTCTGATTAAACGATAATCTTTCTAATCCCTCCACCATCAAAAGGTCATTAAAAGTGAAATGCCCACAGAGAGCATTAATCCTCCTTAAGTGAATTGTCAATATCTGCAGTTTACAGTTACACTCTAATCCTTTACATCCACTTAACTAGCTCACGTATGACACCTTCCAATCCAGAGATGACCTTTCACCCCTTGAACTATGAAAGCCTGGGGGATTCGGAGGGTGTCACCCAGAGAAGTGAGGTGTCTGGCTGCTGGTGACTGCTTCACAGCAGGTGTTCAAGCTCTCAAACTTCTCCAGTTCGCACTCCAGCGTCTGAATCACCCGTTCGCTGCTGCCGCAAGACAGCCGAAGATCGGACACCTGCAAGCTGAAGAAGCTTGATCTCTAATAGTTATTAATACACAGCTTTTAGATTTAAATTAGAACAGTTCCAACTCTTCTGCTGATGTCTCTGGACATTCTGTGACAGTCATTTCTTTTTTATCTTTGTCTGGAAAATCCACGTTTTTGGTTTGCTGTGTTTGTCTCTAACTTACCATCCGTCCTGGCCAGTTTCAGGGAAGGTCTCCTCCAGTGTCCGATGTGCGTGGTCGTGCGCGAGCGTCCTCACGTGGGCTGTGTGAGACCCTTATTAATGTAATAACACCTGCTGCCTCAGTGTGGCCAGTGTAAGAAACTGATCTCAGTGTGCTTGCGTGAGTGGTCGTCCCCATTTTAAATAGCTGCCTAAATTTATCAGCTTTGTGGAAGTCAGTGCATGCTGTGTGTGTGTGTACGTGCACTATTTCCACAATGATGTCAGGCTGTAGGTCTGACGCTGCTCTAACAGTTCACTCAGGTAAAGTTCTCTGGGGGAATTTGGATTTCAGATGTAGCAGATAACTAACGTAGAACACGACATCACATCAGTGTAGCGAAGTGAAAAGTATCGTTCCGTCCATTTCAAGCGGTGATCTTCAAACACACCACAACTTGAAACAGACAATACACATTGTATCTCCCTCATGACAGGAGGATGCAAGTAATTTCAGGGTGACGGGGCTTTATTCTGGTAGCCTCTGTCCTTGATATTGCTGTCAGTGTGCCCTCCACATGGAGCAACTGTTGGCCCAACCCCTCCCTGCTGCATACCTCCAATCTGGGGCCCTGTCCAGGAACAACAGTTGCGTCTTCAGCCCTTCAAGCTCCAGCGACCGGCTCATTACAACGGGAGGTGGAATTATTCAGAACCGTCACTGATGATAACAGCAACTACTGAAGTTCATCCTTCATTTCCATTGTTCCGCGTCCACAACTCCCACGTGGCCCTTTAGCGTGTGTGAGAATAGCAGATTCAATTTGAGCCAGTCATCTCCAGATAGACGAATACATTCATAATCATCTTTATTTGCTCAGAATGGTTGGTGGTGTATAGATACTTTTACAATTCTTTTCCCATCCAACAGCTGATTCGATACGATGTAGGACAGTGGTCGCATTTGCAGATCTACAAATGTCATAACCAGCTAAATCAGCGCCGTGGGGAACATATTTGTGTTTGTTTTAAAGGCGTAAACATTACGTGTGCTAAAAGTGTTCAAACATCATTTATGAAGCAGTTCAGAGGATGACCTTACTTTTAATAAAAGAACGTGAACGGCCTGTTCACCAGGAAAAGGTGCTGAATCTACGTCAGAAAGATGTTCCACAATTACAGTAACATCAGAAAACAAGGCAAATTTCTAATTTGCAACCCCCACACTTCTCCTTCTCTCTCTCGCTCTCTCTCTCTCTCTCTCTCTCTCTCACACACACACACACACACACACACACCCTTCCCGCAGTGAGTCCCTTCACTCTGCAGAGTTTTCCGTCCTGTGTCGGGATAACATCGTCAACGAGGACCACCGGACAGTGAAGGTTTATGGAAGCAGCAGGGGAAACTCTCACTTACCGAGATGTCACCGGATTTCACAGGAAGCTGCTCGCAGAGAAGGTTAAGGACAACCCGGACGACAATGACGCCCTGGGAAAACGCGATGAGTCCAGCTATGCAGACTTGAACATGAAACCAGACGGCGTAAAAACCGTAAAAGTAACTTTCACCGGCGAAGGAAATCAGCTGCTCTTCCAATACGACAGCGCACAGCAAAAGAACCATGAAGCGGAGAAGAAA
This sequence comes from Pao palembangensis, assembly GCA_015343265.1. Taxonomy (NCBI): domain Eukaryota; kingdom Metazoa; phylum Chordata; class Actinopteri; order Tetraodontiformes; family Tetraodontidae; genus Pao; species Pao palembangensis. The sequence goes on along the minus strand of CM027089.1, from coordinate 14,910,635 downwards.
GTCCTTTCAGAGGGCTTGGAAGAGCAGCCAGAGGACGCACGCCCCACCGTTCCTGGTGACCCATCTGTGGAAACACTGAACAAACTTCCCAGCACTGATCCGGACTCTGGCAATGAGCAGCGGGGCCGCGCCGAGCTGGAACCGAGTGACAAGAGTGACGCGGGGCGCAGCGAGAGTGAAGAGCTGCGGTACACCGACATGTATCTGAACAGCAAAACCGAGTCCGACGATGGTGCCAGCGCGGTTCTGTCCGACTACTGCGGCTACGAGAGCGCTGAAAACGAACCTCACTATATCACAACGCACGAAATCCAGCCCACCGAACTCGACGACGACGTAGATTGCGACCAGGGACGAGGCACCTGCTGGGATTTCGAAGACAACAATCTGGTATTTTCCTTTGTGGATTACGCGTCTTTTGAGAGCGATGAAACGCAGGAAGGGACTTTGATACTGGAAGGCATAAAGCAAACCAAACTGCAGTCCCGTCTTGGTGGAGCAGTCAGCACCGAGCAGGAGGACAGTGATCTTTGTGATTCGGAAAAATGTGCGAGCTCGGACGAAAGCGAGGACAAAAACAGATCTGCTAATGTGGGGGAGATTCACTTATCAATTAAAGCATCCTCCAGGGCGACGAATGAGCCTGTCGGCATCGCTCATAACACCGCGCACGAGTATACGAAAGACTTTGGAGACAGGGGCCACTGCCCTCTTGTGAGCTCTGGCGCCATAGCAGAGCCGTTCCGTGACAGAGCCGAGTATTTCATTCCTGCTCCGGGCCGTCAGCACCTGGCAACCAAGTTAAGACGGAAAGATATTAATGAATATTCCAGTGGAGCGTCCAGTTCCATAAGTGAGCTGGACGATGCGGATAAAGAGGTGCGTAATTTAACCGCCAAATCTTTCCGCAGCTTGGCATGTCCGTACTTTGATGCCATTAATCTTAGCACTTCTAGCGAGTCCTCTCTGTCGGAATATGGACTAAATAAATGGTCATCTTATATGGACTGGAACTGTGGAAACATATCGCGGGGTGAAGAGCGGCGCGTAATTGCGCACAAAACTTCGAGCGAAGCTTTACAAATGAAGAATACTGTGGGCGGTAAAAGGTATGGTGTGAAAGCCACTCAAAACAAAATGTACGCACTACACAAGGCAACAATTTCTCAGCAGTCTTCCTCTTCTGAAATGAAAGACACTGTTCAGACAACTCAGCGTGGAGTCACGGTGAATGTGCGATGTAACGTTAACGAGCCTGAGGTCACCAGACGCACAAAGTCTTCCAAAAAGGGGACCGTGTCAGCCAGATCAGGGTGTGCCATTGAGTACAATCACACGGACGGCGCACCGGGCACACACAAAAGAGCTGTTTATGCATCAAGTTTGTTGAAAAACGTGATTTCTAAAAAGATGCAGTTTGAACACGAGCGCAAATTGGAGAGGGGGGAAATTTGTGAAACATACCCGGCGTTGTCGCGCTTTCAACTCAAAGATCACGAGAGCGCGAAAGAAAGGAGTCAGGAAAGAGGCTGCCAAAGACAAACATCAGAATCGGGGTCAGGATTTAATTCCACTGATGACCAACAAAGCAGATGCAGTTCCTGTGAATCTACAGAGGAGCCAGGAGGAACCACAGTGCCAGAGGATTTTAAAAAGTCAAAGCTTGAAACGGCAAAAGGGCTGCTTAGCAACACACAAAGTAATGCTTTGAATTCATCCAATGCAGACAAACCCGAGTCTGTCAGGGACGTTCCAGCATTATCTGTAAGCGACACGCAGACAGCAAAAGGGGGGTTGGAAACCATCAGCATACAGTCCAAATTGCTCTTTGTCCCAAGCTGCCAGCTGCTTTCAAAGAAGTGTTTCCCTAAAGATCTATCAAGTTCTGCAACAGACCCTGAGGCCGATGCACCTGCTGCATCACGCCACGCCGGTCACACCTCCAGCAGAGGAGAACCTGAGAAAGGAGGGAAATCCCCTGAGATTAAAATATGTTTGAGAAGTGTGAAGGAAAATAAAGGCTGCGCACTGAATATTGCCAACTTGTTAACCCCTAAAATAAGTTACAACAGCGTTGGCACATTCAGGTCACCAGCAGAGGCTGAGGCTAAATGCCATATACTGTCTTCTTTAGATAAGATGCCAAATTTCACTGTTAGAGACATAAGAGACACTAAATGCAAGTTTCACACACCGATATATCAGGTCAGAGATGTGCGTAAATTGGTCAAGAGTTCATATCAGTTTGTTTCTCTGGATAAAAGTGATAGTAAATGTACCGCCGCAGCAGACAAACCTGAGGAAAAAGAGCCAGTTAAACACGCGCTACCAGCTCCCATAGTCATTAAATGTCACGCAGTGAATACAAACGTCAAACCGCACACGACTGAGGTGTCTCCGAGACAAGCGGGAAATGTGTGTCACCCAGCACAAAGTGAAAATCCACCATTGCACTGCACAGCAAGCAGGTTACCGTATGCTGCGTCAAAGCCGCCAGAAGTTCAGACAAACGCTGAAGGCAAACTGACGAAACACAGCCTGGAGAAATTTGAGCCGAAAGAACCAAAACAGGCAGCCTTGGAGAAGCTGAAAGCTGCCGTTAAAACAATGGAGCAGCTCTACATCTTTGACAGAAATGAGTGGAAGCGGAAAACTCACGCTCCGCAGCCAGCCGCAGGCAGGCACGCGTCGCCTTTTATCGCCAGTGAGGAACGGGCAGCTGAGCAGGTGGAGGAAACCAAAGCGGGCCGGATTCCTCAGTCCGGAGGACAAGACAAGGGAGCACTAGATGTGAAGCCTCCCAGCAACACTGATGTGTCTGAAACACAGTCCCAGGAAAGCAGAACATTCAGCAACAGAAGCAGTCTTCGCTTGGGGAGGAAGGCATGTGCTGGCGGCGACCCTGTTCCACACAGCTCCGTGCTGCAGACATCACCGCCTGTGGAGAACTCCAACACCCCAGCGGCTCCTCTAACCGTAAAGATAGAGTCCCAGGTGGAGCAGAGAAGAATCAAAATCAGTCCCATCCTCCCCTCGGTGGCACAGGCCAGCTCAGACTGGGAGAATTACCTCACCATACCAGGGCTGGCGAGCGCCAGTCGGGTCAGACTGCTGAATCCTGAACCCGTTCCACAGGAGGTGAATCCAGATGTGCAACAATTCAGAGCAGCTGAGCAGAAAAGGTCCCCAGTGCTGATAGAGTACCCAGCTGTGCCCAGTGTGCTCCATCACGCAGGGGCCACGGCAGGCTTTCATGCACAGCAGCAGGTATTGCGTCTCTCTCCTGCCGTCCCGGCTGTCTCGCCGACACCATCTACTGGAGACGCACAAACCCAACGCAAAATGCTTTTGGACCCCACAACGGGCCATTATTACCTGGTGGACACACCCATCCAGCCCCCAACCAGGAGGTTATTTGACCCCGAGACGGGCCAATATGTTGACGTACCCATGCCTCATCCTGCTGCAGCACATGTCGCCCCCATCACCCCCGTGTCTCTCTCTGTGTCCCCTCTGACATTAAGCCCGGCAGCGTACGCCCCCACCTACATGATCTACCCGGGCTTCATCCCATCGCCGACCTTGCCCACGCACGCGGTGTTTCCACAGCAACAGTATCACTCTGAGAAACCAGAAGGGGAAGTAGTATCGAAAAGCCCTCGACCGGAAGTCACGGCGACGGGAGGCGAGAGTGCGTATTACAGCGCCACAAGCAAAGCCCCTCAAGGGCCGCAGCAGCAACCTGCAGGCCTGGGACATGTGACCACCAGAGGAGGCGCTCTGGGCTCTGACAGGAAGCCTGTTATCAGCATCACAACGCAACAAGGTCCAAGAATTATCGCCCCACCCTCCTTTGATGGAACAACTATGAGCTTTGTAGTGGAGCATCGGTAACCAAGGAAACATCTCGCCACACGTGTAAGATGTTCTGCACGTTCATTGGTTTGCCTAAAAAGCGCATGAGACGATATTAAAAGCATGTTTATAACAATAGAACATTAAAACTTTTACATGCAATCAAGAGTTTGAGTATTAACCTGACTTCAACTGGCAAAGTTTCAGTTTTTTTGTTTTTCTTTAGATTTAAGCTATACGTGTGTGATATGTGGCTAAACATACTAAATGTTTGCGAGTGGGAGTCATCAAAGTGAACACGTGGTTCGACTGCGGCGCTCGCTCGCTCGGCCATGCGGACCTGCATTATTCCCAAATTTTGGCGTAGAAATGCCGCTGAAGCAGCAGAGCAAGTGTGGAGCTGTGGGCGAGGGTTAGGGTGGCATGTCAGCCTTAATAGAAATGCAGTAGCTTCATGACAGGTAATCCGACTCCACTGGGCTTGGGGGGGAGACTGGATTTTCAGCCACAGTCCAGACTGAGCTCCCTTTTCTCGGCATTCCCAATCACCTCTCCGTGATGGAACGTGTCACAGGAAACTCTTTTTGTCAGCGACGCCTTACGTCACATTTTTATCAGTGTTGGAAAGTGTCAACATTATCCTCCACTGGTGTGTTCGATCCTTGTCTGTGGAAGTTCATGAAGTAGGATTAAAAAAAGAAGAAACAGAAATCACAGTCTTGGTTTTGGTTTTATCGAGCTAGTATGTTCTCTCTCTCTAAGGCCATGGCATGTGCTGCAAAAAGGAAGTACTATTTAAAACCAAGTATCTGTTTTATCATATCATTTTTGTCGTGCCAGCATTTACACCTACCAGGCATAACATTATGAGCACTGATAAGTAAACTGTGCAACACTGGTTGCCTTTTCATCATGGCACCAGGGATATATATGAACATATTCTCCTCAGAGTTGTGGTGTGACAAGCAGGGAAAATGGGCTTGAGTGAGGACTTGAGGGCTGGATGACCGGGCCGGAGCATCTTTTGTGGGGGGTTCCTGGTCTGCAGAGGTCAGTATCTATCAAAGGTGGTCTGAGGAAGGACCACTGGTGAGCTGGTGATGGGGTCACGGGTTGACTGACGCACGTAGGGAGCAGTGTGATGGACTGGGCGAAGTTCTGCTGGTTGGAAACCAGCAGCTATGTTTGATCTCATAGCTTACAGGACCCCAGAGATCTGCTGCTAACATCCTGGTTCCAGATACCACAGCATACCTTAGTGTTTTGGGCAGGAATCGGGCCGGTGGTCAGTGTTTGGCCTGTAACTGCCTAAATTCAGATATTAAAATGTAAGCAGGCTTTAAACATTGCATTTACAGATTAAAGTTGAATGTTTTTATTTGTCAGTTTAGGTTTACTTTGATTTACTCGGTGCTACGATTCACAGTCCGCTCTCAGCTATGCGTCAGAGTAATAATACAACTGCATGGGGATGACAGATACATGTCAGCTGGGTGCGTGCAGTCAGAGGCCTAGCATGGGCTCGGGACGTGGTGTGAAAAGGTGTGCGTCTGTGTGTGTGGGGGTGTTTGCAGCGTGGCAGACGTGTGGGCATGGCTGGGATAGTGATGCGGGAGGAAAAGGTCAGGCAATGTAAAGTATTTGTTGTGCTGATGCAGAGACAGCACAGCTGCTGGGGGACATCAGATGCTGCTGCAGCTCTCGCTTGGACGCAAGTCTGCAGGGCCGAGACGGGGTCAACTTTTTATAGCCCCCTCCCCCTCTGTTTTTCCCTAAACGGGAAGAAGGAGGTGGAGAGCACCGCTGACCTCCAACACTCCTACGTAAACAAAGCGCAGAAGTGTGTCATAGCAGTAAATTGGGCTGAATCGAGTCCGTTTTCTTGTCACCTGCCAGATTATCCAACTGCACTAGACGATCGGGAAACATGGAAATTTGTCTCAAAATTCTCAACCTGTGTAACATAATTCTGTGTATGCTCTGTCACCTTACAGATACCTCCACTGAAGAACCTGCTTTCACTGAGTGAAAGGGAAGTTTTTGCCCTCCGTTCACCCTCTCCTGTCTTCTCTTCCCAGTTCAACTTCTATTCCCACTCCCATGTGCTGCCTACTTCTTACAGGAGATATTAGAGCACTTTGCAGGGTAAACAAGATGCAGCTACACAGTCTGGCTGACATGATTTTGCTTTGTCGACATCTCTAATGTGCTGCTGTCTAGAACTCCTGAAATGCTGTTTGCGCTGAACAAACATGTCTATTCAAAAGGAAACAAAGCAAACATGTGTCACAGGTACATAATCTGTCAGGTCACTTTTTGTTGGGAATTGAATCTTTCTTTCAGCATGTGCAAACTTGACATTTGTAGCTTTAATAGGTTTCATCAAATCATTATTTCCCTACTTTAGCCATTATTGTTGCATTTAATAGCTGATACAGTCCGCCCCTAGTGGCCAGATATGGTATTGTAGCAACTCGTTATTCCTCATGGTGGCCTGGAATCTCTCCCCACAGTGTAGATTACCCAGATTGCTTTGAAACTGACTGGCATTTAAAGCCTTTACTGTGGTATTTGCTTAGCGGTTGCGTCCAGAAATTGCCTGGGATGTTTGTGGCAACCCGAAAAAACCACCAGTGAACATAAAGTGAGGAGGAATTAAAACTGTTTTCATGAAGACTTTAGAAATGCAGAGGTCAGAATGGTTCTGTGGCTGCGTTTGTCCACTGTGGTGTGTGAGCCATTCAAGAAGGCCACAGACAGGAACCTTTTGGTCACTCTGACAGAGGTTCTGCCAAAGTGTCATATGAGCCTGAAAGGTGAAGACGAGCTTAACCCAGGCTGTTTTCAGCATGCGATTATGGCTTCTGACCTGGACTAACAATAGTGCTGGACAGTCAAACATATTCCACAGACAGAACGCAGGGTTGGCTCATGGTGGCTTTGTTCATTCATTGAAGGCCATGGAGAAATTTGCTCTGTGTGCGACTTCTGCCAAATTCTTCCGAAGACGTTCTGAACTGTCGGAGGTTCGTTTAACTGACCTGGATGCCTGCTGACTGTGGAGGTATTCCAAACATCTCATCTGGCCTTCATCATGATCCTTCGTGAAATGATGGAGGACGTGGCAGAAAGGGCACAGAAGCGACCTTGCTCAGCTTGCTGCCTGGCTAAGGTCAGAGCCAGTGTTGATGGATGGATCAGCCCATCAAACATTTATATTTGGAGCATCGAGAACACGGAGGGAGGGGATTAACAGGTCCTTGCTGTCGGCCACAGACCTCACTCTAAAATCACTGGTTTTCAGGGTTTGGAGAGAAACACAACATTATTAAAGCTCGACTGTGTATTTTAATAGTCATTGATATTGTATGATTTTAATTCCTGAAAAAGAAGGATGGAGAGCAGCAGTACTGTAAATAAGGGAACTTTGGTCACCATGATGGACGTTTAAATGGTAAAAGATCCTAATTCAAGACTGTAGAGACAAAGACTAGAAAATAGAGGTTATTGCAAATGATGGATGGATGGATGGATGGATGGATGGATGGATGGATGGACGGATGGGGACACACATCCCATGACAAATGTATTTGCTGTCCTACTGAACAGTGACGTCACCAGAATGTCCGCCTGCTTTTGTCAAATTTCTGCTTCAGTCCCAAAATAAACGTTGCCAGTTCTAACAGAATCTCCACGCGTCCTGTGTGTCCGGCCGCGGTTGGAACCAAAGCGTGTGTAAATTCTCTCTCAGGCCGCCCACGTGATTTAACGGGAAGAATAAAGAAATGGTGCAAATCCCAGCCAGTGGAGACGTTTAGGGGAGAAAGTCGTCCACGGCTGCCAGTTTGCTGTCCACGTCTGTGTGATGAGACGTGAGTGGCGTGAATGTGGACGTGTCCGTGTCTCTGAGTTATGTTTGGCATTTCGGCATTCTGTGAGCGTAAAAGCAGGAGTCATGTCACACGGCTGCAGACGGGAGCCTACAGTCGCTGCATGTGTTGGGTGTGTCAATCTAACACACACACACACACACACACACACACACACACGTCATTTCCTCCATTCAAGTTGCTCCGTTCTTCCTTTTTATTTACACTAAATATCCACAGGTGTTTTTAGTACGAGGACATGTCAACTGACTTTATTTCTGCTCTCTGTACACTGAACCTTTGTTTCCTTTTGAAGAGGCATTGTGGCACCATTGTGATATACTTAATTAATGTAAATATTTAAATTCTCTGCAGGTCAGATTATGCCTTGATTCTGTAAAATACATGTTTTTATGCCGCTGTGAAAAGCAGACTATTAAATGCCCTGAAAGCTGATTTGATATAAAAATTCCTACAGTGGACTTAAAGATTTTTACTTTTCTGACTGTGCAGTAAATTGAAAAGGGTCTGTGTTTAAATTATGTGCTAAATATGTACATGACATTTTAAAATTTTAGATATTCATTGTCTAGAGTTGCAAATATAAAGACCTGATATACTACCTCTTTCCAGAGTTTTAAAAGTTAATTTTTGATTTGGAAGCTGTCCAGAGATAACAGATGCATCACATATTTCTATTTTATTTAAGACGACTCATTAAACCACATTTACCTACCGTTTAAAAACGTTATAATATTAATCAAAATCTATTATTCATGCAATATTTCCCAAATGTTGAACTGTGGTAATACCGCCAGCACTACAAAGTAATAACCAAAGACAGAATCAACCCTTAAAATAATTTACTTACTTTCCAGGAAACTTTCAGTTAAATATTGGAAACTATTTAACTATTCAGATAAATATTGGATACCTAAGCTTGATTTTGTAAAAAGGAGTAAAAGCTGAGCTGGTCTGAGAAAAGTGGATTTATAAAAGTAAAGGAAAGGGCTTCACATATGAATGGAAGAGGATGTAAAGTACATATTATTACAGATTGTACAAATTGTGTATTTTATGTCTGTGTGTGAGGAAGCCGCAATAGAAAAGACAGAGAGAAAGTAGAAGAATGACTGCAAAGGAGACGTAAGTGCTGATGAATCTGAGGAATGAGTGCGACGTAGACCGACTGAGGTCTGCTCCTGTTTGCAAATAAATGCAGATGCAAGCTACCCAACCTGGCTTTGTCCCTGAATTTCAACCCAAGTTTCCACCGCTGCACACCACAGACGCTCGCCATTAAAACCCAAACGTACGTCTCCTGTCCCCCCGATTCCCACGGCTGGTGAGCAGCTACCGACCACCAGAACCATACAAAAGGAAAAAAAGAGAAGAAATGGCAGAGGTCAAAAGGGATCAAACAGATTTATGCCAACACAAGTACAATTTTGGCCTGTGCCAGCATGCGAGGTTAGCTTTCTGGTGAGACTGAAACATCACCCGGGCCGGGGCTTAAGTTTAACCTGACAGTTTGCTGCGCTGTTTACATGGTTGCCGTGGCTGCAGCGAGACTGGCAGACACCGCTTTGCCCTCAGCTGCTCTCAGTGGTTGCTGAAGAATCTCCATTAAGGCCCAGTATTTAGATACCAGTAAAGGCTCTGATGTCACAGCTGCCACACAGGATTTGCTGCTTCACCTGCATCAGCATGCAGCTTCTCCGGATATTTACTATCATACGGGAAACAAGACCGAACCACAACGTCCAGAGGTCACGGTGAAGCCCCACAAACGCAGGCGCAGCTCTGTGACACAATCCAGCACTTTTCCAGGATCTAAAGCTTCAGTCAGGACCCGAGGGGGTCCACTATCCCACCTACCCGTCCTGGGGTCCTTTCCAGTCATCACTGCATTTACATCCTCACTGCTGAAGGGTTCTCCCCCCAGAACCTTCCGGGAACCTTTTGCACACCCCTCCATCATCTGGGTGTTTTGAAAGCTGCCAAAGATTGTCAAGTCCTGTAACAACACTCACCAACAATCAGACACTTTAATTAATAAAGACCGTAAGTGGATCAGGCTCCAACCTATAAACGTGTTTGAACTTTGTTTAAATGTTTTTAGGACTGATGAAGATCTGCTGAACAGGTTCTGTAAGTGTTTTCACACCGTTTTGGCTCAGTCTACATCGAAGAGCCATGTCAAAATCAAATGTATTTCCACAGCACATTTAGTCTCAACCTAATTACAGATCTAAAAAAAAAAAAAAGCGGTTTGTTTGGAAACATAATTTTAAGATTCCGTTCCTGCCTCAAAATGTGGAACTTTCCAAATTGGACCTAGATCAGAATGGGCGGATTATCAGTATAATTATAAATGGAGGAAATTGGTTCTCAATAAATTGTTTAAAATTTAACTGAGTAACAAGGAATTGTTGACAAAAGGAAAGAAAATTGTTGTCTTCAGAGTCATATTTACATGTAAAAACGGTCCGTAACGGTGTTGACGAGAGTGGTTTTATTGTGGTTCCAATGAGACGTCCTGAGTGTGCCCAGCATAAATACAAGAAAATCCATAAAAAGACAACCCGAGAATCCTTCATTTCCAACAAAATGCAAAATTAAAATGTCTTAAATAGTCACAGGAATGTAAACACTGCATGTGATGTTAAAAAAGAAAAAAAAAAGAAAAAACATCCACTTTTTTTTATGCATCAGTTGACGGTTTGAAGCTGAGCTTTGATTACTGTTCCTGAATGAAAAAAGGCTTTTTGAGTGGCAGCACTCAGCCACTGGAAAGGTTGGTGGTTCCCGCTTATTTCACACCTTTTACCAGCTGGAGTCAAAAACCTTCTTGCACATGTTTGAATTCTCCTGATGAAGTGGGAATTCGGAGCCGGAAACCAGCTGCTTTCGGCCCCTGCGTGACCTTACGCTCTTTCCCGAAGGCAAGACCTCGTACTTGGTCACGTAATTACTGAAAGAAGAGCATTGAAGGTTGGGTGTGTGTGTGTGTGTGTGTGTGTGGGGACGGGACTTGACAGTAAAAGTGTACGTATGGAGCGTCTCACAGTACCTGATGGGGAAGGTAGCTTTGTCCATCTGCATGCACACAAGGAAGGGATATTCGGAAAACTGGACGGTGGTGATGAAGTCGAGCGACGCCTCGGTTTCAAAGCTGACCTCCACGCCTGCCCTCACAAAGTCCAGATCCACCGTAACATTTCCAGTGATCACCAGCGCTCCCCTGCGTCCAGGGGTGACGGACAAAAAAAAAGAAGCGTTTGGTGATTTTGGCACCAGTGTGCAAGAAAACTGTGGGATTCCTTTGATGGGACGGATTCATATTTCCTCAGGAAGCCTCAGGAAGCATCTTTTGCCAGTGTGGTTTGTTCTGCTTCCACAGAAAATTCAAATGCTGGCACGTAACACACGCGGCTATGCTTATCTGGGTAAAAATCACAGCTAATTCAAACGCTAAAGGCCGTGATTCCAGAGCCGTTTCCCGGGCAGCGAGCTAGCCGAGGCCACTGCTGAAGTGTTTTAAAAATAGACAAGCAGAGAGAGGTGATGTCATATCTACAGAAACCTGCAAAGAAGACAGGCGTGAAGCACAATGCTGGAGCGCGTCCAACGTGCTGGTGGAGCGAGTGAATCAGGCGGCGCTTATAGATCATCTGAGGCAGATCGGATCTATTTGCAGGATGGTGACACGACTCCGACCTTTGCAGCCATTTTCCATTTAGAAAAAAAAAAAGGTGTTTTCCAACAATTATCTGGCTGTTACAAAGTTCACCGTCCTGCAGGAAGCGTTAGCTCATAGTGTACACACGGTTGTTGTTACGGAGGCTGTGACCTGCTAACGACGTACAGATCCTTATGTAACCGTACGCCGAGGCTCCGCCTGAGTGAGAGGACAAAGATGAGCGCTACGGCTGCGCCACGTCATCGTTTGGGGACTGTACCTGTTGTTCACGCTGGTCTTGGACTCTCTGTACCACAGACTGATCTCCATGCCTCCTGAGATGTCAACAGCGAGCCCACCCTGGAACTCGGCGCTCGCCCGCAGACCAGACTGCAGGTGGATGACCTGGAGGACCGAAATATGAGGGATAAAGAAGAGCAGCGAAGGCGGAATACGCCTTTTCAAACGAAGCGTTTCCAGCTTTTCATCAGGGTCCCCATAACTAGTGATTATCAGCGATCTGACCTGGAGTCCTACCTAAGAAACTAGATCACAGGTCAGGGTCTTTCCTGGTGACCCACATAGGCCCGAATGGGAGGAGCGCCCAGTTTGGAGACCACAAACACATCTTGGGTGATACGTTTCTATATCACCTCGTCATAAATGACTATATTTACTCCATTATCATATTTGAGTACAAGTTTGACGATATTTTTCCACTTGCTTCTTACCACCTTAAACCTCCGTTCTGCCCTTCTTCTGACGTGAAGGTGAACTCACCTCCGAGTGATCGCTCAGCAGAATGAGGCCCTTCACCACGTTCATGGGCTCCCCGGTCATGGAAAACATCTTGGACATGAGGTCGCTGTAACCTTTGAAGAAAGTGACGGGACGCAGCTGGATGTCGAAGAGCAGAGCCGACATCCCGGCGAAGGACTCCAGGTCCTCCTCCCCTTGGTCGGGTGTGGCGGCGATCAGCGACTCCAGACCCTGCGCCTCGATCGCCACCTGACAGAGAGCGACGGCGGCGGCAATCATGACCATCTGCTTTTTGTTAGAAGAGTCATCTGTAGTCCGTCCGTGTCACCTGTAGTCCATGTAGCGTTGCTCCGTTGCTAGCACCGAAGATATTCATGTTGCTTCTCCTCAAGATTCCAGAGCCGGAATACAAAATGTCCAAACTGTACGTGGAGGTCACGTCCGCAGATTCTGTGTTGACGAGGAGATACAGGTGACTCAGCGTGTGCACAGATGCACGGCTGCCAGCGTGCACCAGCAAATACCGGAAGCGTGCGTGTTACTCACGTGCCATGAATCCAGAAAAGGCGGACGATGACCCAGTCTTTGCGAAGCGGTCGTAGTTGTGTGAAATCACGTCTTTCGTGGCTTTCTGTAACATTTTGCTGCAAATTGAAAAATAGATAAATATACAGAAGCACGTGAACGCTGGAAAAAACAAACCAATGCACTCAGGTGCTTAAACGCATCTTCATTTCCGCGGGCAAGTGGCAAACCTGGCCGGAAGCTGGAAGCGCAGGATGTCCTGGATTTTGGACAGCATGTACTTGTTCATCTCGTGAGGTAGGTGTCCGATGCTCAGGAGCAGGTTCTTCACCTCCATGTAAGACGGGTTGCTGCTGAGGATGACGTCCGCTGCAGCCGCTCTCACGTTTTTCTCGTAGATTCTTCTGTTCTGGTGGTAAACCCTGTTCACGGTGCGTTTAACCTGCAAAACAACATTTCCCTTCACTTCACGCTGGAGGCGGATCTGCTCCAGTCTGCTCCGGGTCTTTACCTCATCGGTTAAGAGGCTGACGTGGTATCTCTGCAGAGCAGTGAGGGCGATGGTGCTGTACGCGCCCACCTCTGACTCCGCGTATTTGGTGAAGGTGGGAACGGCCTCAGGAAGCATGGAGTTTTTCAGAGCCAGAAGGTACATCTGGACCTCGGACTCGACCTGGGTGCTGTCGGGGCCGTTTAAAATCAGCTGCTTTGCCTGCTTCACAGCCTGAGCGGGAGCAGAGGGTCATCACTGCGTCTCCTCAAATCTCACAATGTGGTTTTGATGCTCTGGAAGCTCACCGGTGAGCTGCAGCCTCCTTTCTGACACAGCTTGTGGACCAGGGCACCCAGGATGATCACTACGGATTCTTTAATATCAGTGCTGCCGATCTTCCCCTTCGAAATATCCTACAATAAAAAATAAAAAGCCACTGAAACGCACTGCAAAAACACTGCGGCCAGTTGAACCAGTTGGAGGAGAAGGAGGCGTGCCACACCAGCAGAGCCTGGAGCATCCTCTCGTCAGGATGTGAGGCGAAGCCACACGCGTACAGAAACCTCTCCTGCAGAACCAGGCCCTCAGCGTCAGTGAAGTTCAGGAATTCCAGCATGGCATCCAGAGACGCAGCCGTCTGGGAGGATGTCACAGCATCCACCACCTGAGGGCTGCGAGCACCACGCAGAGAGCAAACCTGGTGAGTTTCACTCCAATCAACCATCCAGCACCAGTCAGTGAAAGCTATGGCAGAAGGCAGGAGCTCATTTACAGAGATGACTTGCTGGCGCTCTTCAGAACTTTGAGGATCTCGTCCTTGGACGCCTTCCGAACGCTCTGGATGAGGTCCAGGAAGCTGCGAGGAGCCGCGGCTGAGGACAGCCGATGGGGCTCCAGCTGCTTCTGCAGAGCCTGCCAGTGCTCGAAAAGCTAAGAAGGAAAACACAGGGGAGAGGAAAAGCGAGACTGCCTTCAGTCAGTCAGTAGAGTGCAGAAATATGCACCATTCAGCCATTTAACATCAAGTTATTGGTGCCATCCAGGCCAGGAGGCAACTAAAGGATAGCGGAGGAGTTAGAGAGGAACATAACAGCCGTCTTCTTACGCATCAGGATTGAAATGATTTGGAATGCAAGTTTACTTTAGAATAAAGTGAAAATGTCAGTTCATCTCTACTTCAGTCATCTTTGACAGAGTTCAACACTTGCTCCACTTCCACGGAAGCGCTAACTGCTGCATGCTAACACTAGCTCTCCAAGAAAAGGACAATGATCACTGTTCTTCGCCATCCCGGCTACACAAACTACGACGTGGCTCAATCCGGGCACAAACATTACTGGTTTCACTGGAGCTTTTACCAGCTGTCAATGACGACAGCCTGAATCATTGGGTGCTGAAGTGGATCTTGAAGAGGCACTCACCGCGGGACAGCCCTTGCAGTGGGACTTGACCTTCTCCAGCATGATTCCCACAGCCGCCAGTTTTACGTCCACTGACTTGACAACCCCGTTCACGTCTTTTCCGGCAGCTTCCAGAGGTCCGGCCTCTGTCCCGACCAGAGTGAGGGTCTGCCTGGGAGGAAACCGCAAATGTAAGCTGCGTCTGGATCAGGAAGGGGGCTCTTTTAAACCGCCACGCGTACCTGGACACCACTTGAGCGGCAGCAGACCGGTGGGCGCTAACGGTTAATGAGTGCGCTTCCTCAGCCACGGCGGAGCGGATGAAACCGTCTTCAAGCGTGAACACGGTAACAGAGCTGGACTTCCTGCTCACACCCAGCACCTGTAAAGGACACACACACACACACACGCACGCACACACACACACAGCCCCAGTGGAAGAGCAGGAGCGAGGTCCAGCGAGACCTCGCCACGTCTGCTCGAGGCCCACTCACCTGGCTGTGCGTGGTGAATCCCGTCTCCGCAGTCTTGCACGTCTCCAGGAGTTTGGTCCTCGTCACGCGATGCTGATCCGCCTGGTACGCCACTGTGCACCTTCCAGACACGTCATTCTGTTGCCAGGCGTTTCAACTGTTCACACTGTTTGCACACAGCTGGAAAACGTGCTTCTGGTGGTTTTTACCTCCACAACCTTTCCGCTTTTGAGCTGTACTTGGAGAAGGCTGGCCAGTCCTCTTTTAAGGTTTCTGATGGCTGCAGGTTCGGTCCAGTAAGAATAAAATGCTTTGGCCTGCGGCAGACGAGAAAAGAGACAGACAGACTCGCGTGACTCTCCAGCTCTCAGGGTGTCGTTTTTTCTGAACCGAACACATGTTGATGACTTCAGAGGCCATTCGCGGGACATGCAGGAACCAAAGACGGATCAAAAATAAACACAGAATACTACGGTATTAGCACACTGGAATATAAAAACCATTGAACTCAGAGCAGAAGATGTCCTCTAATTATATTCTCAGCAGTCATCAGCACATAGCAATGACATCACCCTTTCTGTGCGATGCGTCCTGACGTTACTGATATAAGAATAAAACCTTGGAGCCAAGTGTAAGTCACATGAGCTGATTTATTCCTGGAAGGAATTATGAGTAGAGAAAACAGTCTATTACATCATCTCACACTGTCTCCTAAACACTATGTCGTTTATTTGTGGCCCTGGGCCACCATATCAGCACAGAGCACCATAAATAGTCTGTCAACTGCTGCTCTGTATAAAGAAGTGAAGCCGCCAGGGAGACCACCTCTGATCTAGCCTGGTTCCCACCATCACCCACCTAGAAAGCCATTACCCTCAGATGTCGCCTTAGCTCAGACTCGTGCACTGGTTTAGTCTAATCCAGACTCTTTCCAGAGTAGAGGGCGCCTGGTGTGCACCTGAGCTACTGCTTTTAAACTTGGGATATTTCTCAACTTTTATTTTATAAATCTATCCTGAAGCAAAGAAGATATGAACCAGTCGGCCTTGCTGGCTGGTACCGGCCATCCGTAAGTCTGAACAGTAAGCAGTGATAATGTTGCGATAAGAGGCTGAAATCCCAGATATGTCCCAGATATGATGAGCGTCATTAACTGAGCTGTTGGTTCATCCACTGACCCTCTGAACCCGTTCACCTTTGCACACACACACGTGCGCGCGCGCATCTCGTCTGTTATTTCTACTGCCAACATCATCGCTCTGCCACAACCAGATTAGCTGCAGAAAACCAGTCAACCACCAGTCACTGAGGGTCGATCTGGGCCAGCCTTTCAAAATAAGAGTTTTCAATCTGTTTCTGAGCTAAAGCCAGTCTGAAAGGAGGACGGATTACCTTTCCGTTTCTAAGATGCAACAAAAAGGGTTTGGTCAGGGCCGCCAGGCTGGTTTTGCCTAAAAGACTCTCCGCTGTGGCTCCGTGGAGGATGTTGCTCTTCTCCGGTCGAGGGCTAGCTGCCTCCAACTTCACATTCGAGATCTGAGCAACAGCAGGAAATGAGACACATGAATACTTTTGCAATAATTAGTTACTTTCTCTTATTTTGGCAGGAGGAAGTGACATCATATCCTCTCTCAGTGCGAGGATGTACCGCCAGCTGAATCAACTGGTCATCTTTGCTGCTGGGGTCCCTCCAGACCAAGTTGGCGTCCACGTGGCTGGAGATCCTGTAGCCGGCGGGGTTCTCCGTGGGACCCCTGGTGCTGTCCAGCAGCACCTCTGTGATGTAGCTGAATTTGTACAGCTGCTTGTTGTTCAGTCGGGGTCCAGCGGCGCCATCTGAGCAAACACAGGCCACACGAGCACGTTTGCGCAGCTTGCTCTTCTCGGGGTGGTAAAACATCGCATTTCAAACATATTCAACATCATTTTCTTCTGATCATCAAAGATCCGACTCAACCACGAGGAATCACAGTGTAATATGTCACGAGGAACGACAGGCTTTCAATGATTAATCAGTTATTAACCAGGAGGCCATTAACGGGAGTGAATTATTGATTGTTCTGCTCATTGTGGTTATTCTCCTGTGAGGATTTAAGCTGTGTTCTGCAGCTTCTCCATGAAGACGGACTGACGTGTCAGTGCTCGATGTCACCAGCACCAGTCTGCTTGATCCAGCAGATTCAAACAGCTCTGAGTGAAGCAGAACCTCAGCAGCAGAAATGTGACAGATTAGCTCACGTGTGGACGTCAGTGACGTCACCTTTCATTCATTTTCTGCTTTGGCTGAGTCACTAAGCAGGAGCCCCTCCGACATCCCATCCAGGCATCCAGGCACGTCCACTCACCTTTGACAGAAGCTGAGGAAGAGGAAGCTGCAGACAGCAGGAGCAGAACCAGGGTCAGCATGGTGCCTCTCTGCTGGCAGGACAAAACCGAGCACTTCCAAATCGGTGGCTGAAGCTGCGCTAAAGCGCCACAGAGGCAGATCGGCTTCTCCTGGCAGGTTTTATCGGAGGGGAGGGCAGACTCCAAACTCCACGCACAAGTACTAAGTACGAAATGACCAGCAAATGATTAACCCGGGAGCGCGCATCTGACAAGGACGTGCGTTTGATTACTGCTGGGCGGGTCGATCTATGGGATCGATAGCAACCTTAATGTTGGCATTGATCAAGACTGATGAGATCGATACTTAACTTTCAGTTTCCCTTGCCTAAGTTCAGCGCACACGCTCACGACCGCCCGTGCGTGTGCGGACACTTCTCCTTCCTCTCTGCCTCTTTTCCAACATTCCGCCCCTCCCGTCTAATCAGCTGATCAATAAACCAGGATCTCCTAAATGGTTTTCCCTGCCTGGGCCTCTCTTTGAACGAACATGTCGCTCTCTCGGAGGCTGAGCGGCCCACGGCTCAGACGTGTCCGCCGACCGCCGCCTTCTTGGGGGATAAACAGAGGCCGCTTTGTCGGCGGTCTTGGTTGGGGAAGGGGGGCGTCTGTCAGTGAAACCAGCCCAAGATCTCAAATTACGGCATCTCAGGGGCCCCAGGACCTGTGGTAATCACCCTCATCAACAGAAACACAGCAGCCTCTCTCTCCAGAATAAATGTAGTTCTTTTCACCAGTGTGTAATCTCATCAGAGCGGCTCCGGCCAGTCTTATATATCAGGTTCTAAGCTTGAATTGAATCCAGAGTGACTCTGAGAAGGTGTCCTGATCACATTAACACTGATGCATTTACTGATCACGGCCATCTTCAGATCAGGGTTGTGTTATCATTCTGGGCCACCCGGGCGTCGTTGCCACGCTCCCTATCTGCTGATTCCCTCAGGGGCCTGCTGGAGTTTCAGTCAGGAGGTGATTCCTCACTGTGTCAGATCCTCTCACTGCTAAAGCACGTGGAAGCATTCATGATGAAACTGACTCCCTTTCACTACTCATGGGGTACTTCTACATATTAATGTTTAACAAAGGTGTGAGTGTTGTAGGAATTACTGAAAAAAAAAACCAACCAAACCCAGGATGAATCATCATTATCATTCCAGCTGATAAGACTTTCCCTGTTCACCAGTAAAGATTCAGAACATGAGCAGTTACCAGAACTAGAAAAGTTAGGAACCAGAGGCATGAGCTTTCCTAGTCAGAAAATGCACCATATGTCTTGTATTTACCAGGTAGAACATGCATGGTGGTGACACACTGGTGACGACAGATGTCATTATGCTGTCATCATTCAACACGCTGCTGCAGAGCGCCAACGCCAGCTGTACGGATCAGCTCGTGTGTGCAGAGATGACTGACAAAAACAAACAGCCGCCCTGTGTTTAAGAGGAGCAGAGTTCAGAGAGTGGAGAAAACACCGACAACAAAAACCTGAAAACCTGAATCGACCCCCGAGCTGATGTCACCGGCTGGAGTCTTCTGTGAGTGAGGAAAACGCGAGACGTAACCGGAGGCTTCCGGTCAAAGGCCACTTCAGAGATCTCCAATCAATCCCTGATAACACGGTGAACAGATACTCTAGCAAAGAGGTGACTAAACTGCAAATTATCTGTGTTGTTTTGAAAGAAACGTGCCTCTTGAACAAAACTGTTTCCCTGGACCAACATGCTAACGCTAACAAGGTAAACCACACTACCCATCAGTACCCGAGCCAGACCACACGAGGCCGTTATTCTCTACTTCTCTTTGGTTTTATTTCCATTTTTGAGGGCAGGACTGAAGCTGTCACAGCAGCTTCTCACAGATCCACTGGATTTTCACGCTACAGCTTAAGTCATTTAAGCCGTGGAAATCACACATTACACGGAGTTCACCGCAGTCTTCCCCTTCGAAAGCGTTATTAGGCTGCCCCCTGGCCCACTGGCTCCTGCAGCAGAACGAGGGACACGCAGAGAAATGTTAGCTGTTCGTCCACTTAAAATGACCTTTCCATCAGGTGCAAGCAGGCTTCTATCACACAAAAACATTAAACACAGGCAAATCCTCCCTCCCTCCCCAGACATCTCACCGCTCAATGTTTACTGGCGTTCCATCGACCCACATCCACCTTCCTTCTTCCTCTCTGTCAGTCATACCAACCCATGCTGCCGTCGTGAAGCCTGAAAGAAATTTCTGCCCAAAATAAAGAGCAAAGAGCTGAAATGAAAAGGACCAGTGAGGAAACTGCGTCTTCGAAGGTTGTTCCCGATGAAAAGGACCTGCTCCTGTGTGCTGTTGATAATGACCAGGTCGGCCGCGTGCTGCAGGCAGTACCGCCGGCTGTCGTTCCAGCTCCTCCTCTGTGCAGAAATGTAGTAACAGCTGGAGGCAAACATCAGCCAGTCCTGTGGGCAACGCTTCGCTTCTGTCTCACAACAGCCATCTGCCAACGCACAGTGTCGCAACACAAGACATGTGGAAACGTTGGAAACAGGAAACTGCTCATTTACCTAACGAATAACAGCTTCACTTTGCCTCAAATGTAGAACTTAAAATGGAAAAGTGTCTGCGTCTATTATAATAACAACAACAGTAAAATAGTAAGTATTCTATATGCACACAGATAAAATAAATACCACAAAATAATCAAATCGGCCAATCGTTGGACCTTCTACCTTTAGCTGTCGGTGTTGTCAGAGTGAGCCTCAGGCAGATGTTCAGAATCCCCTGAAGAACACAGAGAAGTCCGAAACTCAGAAGAACCACAGAGGGAAGCTGCAACTCTAGGAAGGAGACAGACCCAAATTAAACCTGGTAAAAAAACAATAATAGAATAGAATAGAAATACTTTATTGATCCCAGACATGGGAAATTGACTTGTCCCAGCAGCCTCGCTAGTATTAACATATTTACAACATATACAATGCAATAAATAATTATGACAATGTGCCACATGAAAGTACTAAATGACTGTCTCACGCGTCACCAGGTACCTACTTGACTTGTGTGCAGTCTCCACGGGAGCATCTTTAGGTTCATGTTTAGCAAAGTCCTGATTTACACCAACTTCCAAAGTCACACTGGGTCCACTGGAGTAAAAGAATGCCGCCATGGTGCCACTGTGGTGCTCAGCTCCGCTTTGTTACTGATGTTACGCTGCACAACAGCACTATTTCTCTGTCTGTCAGCCAACTTCTGGTTTTTGCGATCGGACATTTATAACTTTTGACTCCACCATGAAGCATTTTTTTTCCCAGAATTAATAAAGAATACCCTCAAACCCAATATCAGACAGGGTGTTCTAGGTAAATGTGACAGAGAACTTAAGAATCAAGTCAATATAATAAAGGAGTGATGACGGTACAACAATCACCATTTTTCTACAAAGAACATATATTGTGCCCTATAATACTAGCACCAATAATGGCAATATTGTGCCCCAATAAATAAACAAACTTTAGCTAAATCATACTATTGTACTATTTTGTTTAGAAATCAGACTTAAAAAGTTCTTAATTTTGATATGCATGTTTTGTTTTGCTGTTTTTTTTATCATGATTTGTACATAGAAAAGCTGTATTTATACATATGCAGAGGTATACTGTGTGTTATATCTAAAACAGCTACACGGTTGTCTCTTTTACTCGTCACGTGGGTGCCTCTTTCAACAAAATTGTATGTTCAACTCAACACAAATCCCAGTTTCAGTGTGATTACCAGTAAAGTGATTACATTTTCTACATTGTAACATTATTCAAATTGAATTGAATAATGCGTACATACACTGTTATGAAAGAAAATTCATAATTTAGGTATTCACTCAAGAATTCATAAACGACACCTTAGTGTGCGTTTCTGTTTATATTTTCTCTCAACTCCTGCCATCTTCAGCATCCACTGAGTGATTTTATAACATTCCATCTCCGACCTTTCCATAAACTCTCCAAGTGTCCTGGCTCAATCTGTTAAAGAACACTGCCCCCTGGTGGCTACAGCGAGTAAAGCAACATTAGTTCTTCATTCCTGCTTTGGGGCCATTTAGATCCGGCACCATTATCTGTTATGAAACATGATTATGAAATAAACACAGATACTAAAATATTAAATTGTTAATAAAAAAAAATGACAAATTCGCATGTGACGACAACTAAATTTACAATAATTAACGGTGCGTGCCTCGTGCACGTCCTATAAAACATTTTCGGAAAAATAAAAAATAAATGCCTTTAACCAACCTCTCCCTCCCACTCAATGGAGTCGACACCCACCTTCATTTAGTCCTTCTCCGGAGCTGCCATGTCCTCTCTTCTCTCACCTTCCTTCACCATGTTAACGGTGGACAAGCGCATGTCTGGCGTGTATAACATCAAACTTGTGGTGGAGCCAAGCCCTGGCGCAGACTGGATGGTGCCCCATTGGTGCTCTGTTGAAACAGATCGGTGTTAGTCAAATCACTTTTCATCATATTCAAGAAATTGTTTAATACCCTTTTCTCAATAAATGGCATACAGTATGTAGTTTTGCCACTGGAGGGCGCTCCTGTTCCACACAATAACGGATATAGTCCCTCGTGACTATATTCAAGAAATAGAAAAAAAAAAAAAAAAAAATCTTGTCCTGTTCGAGAGTTTTCTTGTATTAGTCACAAATGTTATAATAACCAGTCTTGTGTAAGTGGACAAGCAGCATCTATAAGGTCCCAGTGATGTAACGGAGGCCGTTTAAATTTAAAAGTTAAGTTTAAGACAGTGACAGACTTTTCAGATCATCTGGAAATCCTCAGTCTATGCCTGTATCCAACAATAAACCAGCTTTGTGAACATCAGTTGTGATGCGGTGAAGATAACGCAGACGTTCTCGTAACAATGACGCCAGAGCTTTCAGCCTCTGGAATATAAGCTGTACACAAGCTTTAAACTAGAAATCTGAGTTTTCTGGTTTTCCCACAATGTTAGCGTAAGTAGTGTGATTTACGTTACACTTCTTTAAACTTTAAATTTCTGAAGAGTAGCAAAGTGGTCGTATATATATAGGCCCCTGCACTATCATATGAAGGGGGACAGCACCACCTGGTGGACACACACAAACTTCTTAAAAATAAAATTCTGGCCACTAATTACAACAAAAATGCTCTGAAAGAGACAAAGAGAGCATTCAAAGATTCTCATAGTTAGGGAAATAAGTAAAATTTTCAGGGAATTCTGCATTGTGATGCAATCCATTGTCAATATGATCAATCAATAATTCACTCTTTCCCTATAGCATTATTTATAAAGCCCATTCCTCTCCCGACCTCACCTGCAAATCAGCGATGGCTCAGACGTCACACCTCCATATTGCCTTCAGAATTCTAGAAAATGCCACCTCCTCTCAGAAAATGTGATGACTTCCAGTTATTAACATCTTTAAAACTGTGATATTGATGCGTGAATTATAAAAAAAAAGAAAATCACAACTTCACAATGAGCAGGTGCCGTGAGCACGTTTTCTTCTGGTTTAGGTAATGACGTGTGTATTTTAGTAAGTACAGTTTCCAAGGTTTTAACAGTTAAGGAGAAACCACAGACTGGCCCCAGTGTTTCTGTTGGCTGGTCTAAAAGCCAAGTCTGACCATGTGGGGCCATCCAAACATTTCCCGGGGCCAGGCAGCGCTGCCTGGGGCCTTCCTGTCTCAACTGAAATCGTTAGCTCATCAGTGGTGCCCAACATCATGTCATTCATCATATGGTTTATCACTTTATGCGAGTTTAAAATAAAATTTAAAAAGGTACCTTGAAAAAAATGGCCCTTAGATTCCAGCTAGTTTTCCAGTCTGTTTTGTATCTCATCTAAAAAAGCACTATTATCCCAAAAAGTCCTCAATAGACGTGTATTAAATAGAGTATATCGATTTGGCTCAGAATGTGCAGACTTGTGCATGTGTGTGTGTGTGTGTGTGTGTGTGTGACCCCCATCAGTGCTGCACGGACTCCTACCAGATGTGTGCCTATCTGAGATGTGAGGGGCATCTTATTGACCTTTGATACAAACTCTTTCCAGGACTCATCTACTTTCATGAACATCTTGGACTCAGCCAGCAGCTGTCTTTTTATGTCAGAGAAGATGAGAAGATTCTCCCTAAAAACGGCCAGCTCCTTCCACATGTGATGCACTCTTCCTGGAAAATATGGGCAGCAGAGGTCAGAAAAAGCCTCAGAAGAAGCTGAATCCTTTCTTAAACATTTTTCTGTAAGTTAATTAAAACACATAGATGTGGCTCTATAATAGATGAAATGATGAAGATAAAGACATCTTTGAGAAAGCAGAATTAGACCTGTATGGATCACTTAGACAGCTTAACTTAAACAGTGCTACACAAAATGCTGTAAATGGATCTTTACTGCTTCTCCAGTCTCTGTACATTTTTGGCAATTGTACTAAAAGGTTAGTGAACATTGTGAAGGTCTATGTCACCACAACAGAAAACTAAAACCATAAAACAAATGTAGGCACTTTTGTCTTTTTTTTTTTAACCTTATCGGTCCACAGGACTCCATTCACACATGCATCAGGGTGTGGAGAGGTTCTTTTGTGAGGTCTGTGGTCTGGAAGCAGGAGAGGTTTTCTTTTCATCCATAAAGGTCATAATCACAGTCAAACGGGGGTTCTCACGTACCAAATGTTTGCATGCCACTGTACACATACACACCCACAAATACACACATACAGACAAACTTACAAAAGTCTAAAACCTACGAAAGATAATCTTTTTTTTAAATGTTACTGTTACAGATCTGTTTTATTAGAGGTTTCACTGAAGACATAAAAGATGCTCAACAAAGCATCACACAAGATTCACTACTCTATATAAGATAAGATAATCCTTTATTTGTCCTGCACTGGTGACATTTTTATTGTTCCAGCAAAATACGAGAAACACGTAGGGAAGAGTAAAAAAGGTAGAAAAAAGAAAAACCCTAAAGGTGCAAATCCTATCTGTGAATACACAGCTCAACATGTTTCAGCAGACATCTGACAGTCTCAGTGTTTCAGCGTTGATGAGGAGGATGCGTTCAGTGGAAACGGTCAAAGGTTGGTTTTGCTGAGTTGGATTGTTACCTCCTGAATCTTTCTGGCGTGAGAGATGATATCAGTTTCCTCCAGAAAGGACAGGGTCAGCGTCTCCACATCCAGGGAGCTTCCAAGTACAGACTCCAGAGTCTTCCAGGACTCTTGGTCCACACATAGGTGACGTAGATCAGTGATCACAGGGAGCTTAATCAACAGAGGAGAAATGGATTCTGACAGTCAGAAATGCGCTTTTAAAAGATGTGAGATGAGACGTACAACTGCCCACCATGTGTCTCATGACTTCCATTTTGTCTTTAAGGCTGGACACCACAGAGTTCTTTGGCAAACCCTCCTCCAGCTGTTCGACGTATTTGTCATATTTCATGATCTGTGAGCGGATCTGATCTACGTCCAGTTGCTGAAGTTTGGTCTTAGAAGGCAAGATCACAGCCAAAACCAGAAGATGTTGTCATATTTAATGGTTGGCACATAACAAATGCATCTCACCTTTCTCCATCCATTTAGTGAGGAGTCCCATTCCTGGACAGATTCCCAAAGCAGCTGCTTGAGTCTCAGCTCCATCTTTAACTCCTCCAGGATGCCAAACGTGGTTACCTCCAACTTTAGCCATCAGAAAGTAGAAAGTAATCAGAATTCTGTCCACTGGCCTCTTTCTGGAAGGAGCGACTTGGAAATTATGGCCACAATTCATGTAAACCAGTGTATTTTATCAAATGGGAAGGGCAGGAAAATAAAAATG
The DNA here is from genome assembly GCA_015343265.1 of Pao palembangensis. Taxonomy (NCBI): domain Eukaryota; kingdom Metazoa; phylum Chordata; class Actinopteri; order Tetraodontiformes; family Tetraodontidae; genus Pao; species Pao palembangensis. Next base: position 14,885,351 of record CM027089.1, on the reverse strand, counting down.
ATTTATTCTAAACTATCCATTCAGTGTTTATTTCTTATGCAGGAAGCCTGTTCCAGCTTCTGCAGGGAGAAGAATGATAGTAAATCATGACTTATAGCTGCGATACAGAGATAACTATGCCTGTTTCCATTTAACAACTTCACTTTGTGAGTTTTGTAGAAGTTAATACTAATAAATAATAGAAATAAGGATCTGGGGTATGGAAACACCTTGAATTTCTTCTGGTAGGAGGTGTAAGTAGAGGCCAGGTCCTGCAGCTCATCAATGGACATCCGAATGTCACCAAGAAGAAGACACACTTGTAGAAAATCTGAATTGATGTCAAGAAACTGTGGATCCTGTATATGAAAGAAGACACAAAAAAAACATTATTTCCCACCCAAAAAAAAAAAAAAGAAATCCAAACATTTTTGGTTTACCAGTAGTTTGGGCTTCAGTTTCTCCAGTTTGCAACTCAGGTCGGTTACACCTCTGTTCAGGGAGGTGAGGAATTCCTCCACAGCGGAATCTCTGATGGACAGAGCATCTTGAACGAGGGAACGCAGCAGATTCATGGACGGTTCCAGTTGGGTGAAGGCGATCTGATCCTCTGAGGAGATGGGAACTGAGTACTTGTTAATCAGCTTGTACAACTGACAAACTTCATTCATCTCCTTTTCAAAAACCACCACCTAGTGAGAGAGAGAATAAAAAAGAGAAGAAAGGGTCACTGACACCCTACAGTAGCCAGTGTGGAAAATATCTTTATTTGCTGGTTTTGTAGGAATAAATCACAAAGGAGCTTTACCCTGTCTTTTATGTCATCCAGGAAGGAGAGGTAGTTGCCCAACTCACGGGTCGTAGAAGAAGGAGGAGCTTTGAGGTGAAACTGTGCTTCATACACTTCAGAGGAGACAGCATCCAGACGCTTCCTGGCCAGCTGAGCAAGCATCTCATTCATGACCTGTTACGTCCATGTTTAGTTGTGTTAAAAACGTTTTTTCCTGAACACGCAAACATGTCAGCCAGTGAAACGTCTGATCCCAAATACGCGTCACCTCCACACAGGAACGCAGCGAAGACGCAAACTTCTCCTTGAAGCCGGTTTTCTCCACCAGCAGTAAGCCCAGCTGTGTGCTCTGCTGAATGGCCTGAGCCTCCTCCTGCTGCCTGCTCAACATCTCAAGTGATTTTTCAAAAAAGGTCAAATCTGTGTGAAAGAATGAAAGCATCAGCGTCACATTTACTGTAAATCAGCACAGCCGTACTGCATCTACCGTGATCCTGTTGCTGCAATAAATCCAGATCCAGACCCTCGTTCTCTTTAAAGAAGAGACGAAAACGCTCCAGAGCGTGTGAGTACGCTCTTGCTGCGTGGAAGGCAGAGTGTAGCGATGCCTGCAGGTAAACACAAATCAGCCGTTTACACCTTTGCAGTAATGATCAAGCAGAATCGTTTCAACGTGGCGTTCAGACAGACCTTAACGCTCTGGAGCAGACTCTGAAGGTGCTCGTCGCTGGACAAGATGCATTCCAAATTAGAGGCATCAGTGTCTTTGTATCTCAGGGTCTGAATACACACACACTCACACATTATCTATAACAGCCACATCACAACGCAGCGCTGTAGAACTGAAATGTCCTACCCTGTCCTCTTTGAGCTCTGTGACTGAGTCAAAGTCTGGGTCTTCGGTGAGCGTACCAACTGCCATCACCGTTTGTTTCATCTGGCCAAAGATCTCTGAAAAGCTCTTCTGTACGCATAACCAACTGATTATACGTATGCAAAACAAGAACGGTTAGAAACTGCTGAATGCTGACCTGGAAGTTGTCCTCAGAAGGGTCATAGGTCAATGCTTTTGTGTCCAGAACGAGCTCGGTGGTGAACACCGACGGATCAGCTGAGGTTTCTGCCACGAGGCACTTAAAGAAAAACACCAAGCACAATTGCACAATTGTTCCAACTCACTTCTGGTGTGTGATGGATACTGATTTCAGCGCGAGCTGCAGTTCTGCTGACCTCTGCGGGGTCAGACTGACTCCGGCCCTGGCTGGGGCTTTGACAAGGCCGCTGCTGGAGCACAGACAGCACCTGGGCCACTGCCTTCACCACCATTTGGTGGAAGGTGCTGGTGACCAGATAGTCCATGAGACGAATGAAGCTAAGGGAGAAAGAAGGGTTGGATTCATTTAAAAATACATATCAATCATTCTCCTTCGAACCTGTAGCCATTCTCACACCCAATATCTGTTAATGATCCATGACAGCTCTTTCCTAAATATCAGTTACACACAGAGCTACTTGTAATTTCATTATTTCTATAACTACTGTGGATCATATTGATATGACGCAGCTGTTAAATAAATAAATATCAACAAAATGATAAAAAAAAAAACCTTACCAGCTCACACGGTTACAATGGAAAGACGTCTTGATTTGTGTTAGACATGGTAGTTTCATCTGTTCAGCTGCCACAAACACAACAGAGCGTCAAACGTAATCTGCCTGTGTGCGTCTGTAAAGACCAGCGTTTCCATGCGGTTACTATGTACACACGTGAGTTTCCTGGTTGGGTCAGTGGTGATAAATAGTTGCGGCAGGCGCAAATTGTCAGCTCTTTCACCAGGTCTTGAAACTTTTTCAGGTCAGTTAGTGTCTGACAACAGTAATAAGAAATGATGAATATATGAATATATTTACATGAAAGCACAACAAAGTGCACTGCATGGCCATGCAAAGGTTCCACACATTTTAGGATGTAATAGCAAACAAACGGTTTGGTTCTCATCGTTTTTTGATCACGTTTTAAGTTCGTATTTGTACCAAAGAGCACCCTAGCAGGCCAGATCTCATTTTTCTATGAGCAGCAATGGGTACCTTTTGGAGTTGTTTGACCTGGGCGTCCTGGAAATCCCACAGGGTGTACGTGTGTTTTTGCTCAATGTGACACAAACCTGTGGCACTGATCTGAGAGCACATTTTCCAGACGTCTGCAAGCGCAGGTCTTAGGCACTGAAATGGTACGGATAAGACCAAAAATAGCATCTCTCCTTAAAGGTCTTATTATTACGATATATTTGTGATACCTGATTGAGAGTAAACAGCTGCGCTTTGATGGAGTTCCTTGCCAAGTTGAACTTCTTGGAACGGACCTTGGAGCGCCACATAGAGAATGACCGCCTCTTCTTGAAGTGGGCAAAGAAAGGAATGCGAATGATCTTTGGCAGGATGCGACACAGCCTTTCCCAGCATTCCAGGCTCATGTACACTGGCTCGTCACACACCAACATCACCATTTCCTCACTGACTATTAAGTATTCGTCTCTACTATGCACCAAATGGTCATCAAAAGGGCCCAGATCATTTCTTCTGCTCCCATCCCAGTCCCTCATAAGGGCAAATAGCCATGTGGAAAAATTAGGAGTGGAAACCAAGTCCTATGAGGAAGTAGAGAAACGTTAGTGAAACAAAAGTTGGAGTTTCAGAATTGCCTTTAGTTCAATTTTGTGATAGATTTTTTTTTCAAAATAGTCTTCTGCGTGTCTGACTTTTTTTAATATAATAAATCACTCTGCAAGTCTTTACACCAATTCTCTTTTCAAACATGTTGGCCACTAACCTGGCTTGTAGAGCGCAGAGGTTGAAGGGACACGGCCCATTGGTTATGACGCCTGTGTGGCTACCAGGGAAGAAGCAGACGTCTCCTAATAAAAATCTTTGCAAACGCCAAACTCTCATATTAAACTCTTTTTTTAGTGCTTTATAAGGTCTTACTTGTGTCTTCATGAATTGAAATGGAGGTTTTGGAATGACAGGAGAGATCTGTGGCTTCAGGCACTTCTGTGATCTTTTGTAATCTTTCAAGAATATAAATATATTAAAACATGTTTCAAGTAAAGGCATCTCATAATTGTGCTAATTAGGAAAATACAGTTCCACAAAAATGTTAGGAAGCTCTTTTAATGCCTGTATCTCAAATCTACTATCTGAGCTGTAATGAAAATACCAGTATGGCTAAAGTAGCCTTTAAAAAAAAAAAACCAAAACAAAACAAAAAAAACAAAACAAAAGAAAAAGAACTGCTGTGACCAAATATTTGTGACCAAATATTATTTCAGGGGTCTAATTTCCAAATAATATTAATAGTGTTGGACCTCTGAGGTGAGAGTCACTGTGTCCATCATTCTTTGGGGAACCGGGGCCTGTGGGACGTCCAGGCGTGGACTCTACATCCTGTGACATCTGTGTAGTGAACCAGGAAACAAAGATATTATTTTATTGTGCCAATCGTCCAAAGTGCAGATAAAAAAAATGCTTTTGCTCCATGGACCTCATTTTTCGCCTGCAGTGGAGGCAGGTTGACAGGCAGTTGTTTGGAGTTCCTCAGTATCCGCTGTTTTTGTGGAATTTTGGGTGACTTGGTGTACCGGCCAGGAAAATAGGCCCGCTCACGTAACCTTAAAAGCGCTGAACTGGGTTTCCATATCATATGCCTCTTAGATTCAGCCTAAAATGGCGCAACATCTTCAGATCTTTCCCTTCGTGATTAAAGTAAAATGTCCGTTTTCGTATTGTGACAAATCTGACCTGAGTGTCTGGATGATGGAGTGGAGGCGTGGGGGTGAGGGCGACTCTCTGAGGATCAGAGGACTTGTGGAGTGGATCTGTACAGAATGTCACCTAAACTTTTAGTTTACTACTCAGAATTAACAAATCTATTACAAAATCCAGTCTTTTGGCTTGAAAAAAAGGGATACAAATTGAGAAATAAGTTAACATTTATGGTAACTAATGACATACCTGTTGTCATATGTTCACACATCTTTGTGGAGGTAGTAGCCATGAGCACTGGGGGGCATTAATGGCAATGTTATAGGCTATAACAACAGAAGTAGGGGCGTCACCAATAACAGAAAACATTCCTCCTACATCCTCTTAGGGGTACTAAACCAAGTTACGCTACATTTCACAAGATTGTTCTCTATTGCCCCCATTCAGCACTGTTACACCTTGACAGGGCTGAGTATTATTCAGGTGCTTCTTCGGAAAAGTGCGCGACATGCTCAAAGATCCGGACAAGTAAAGGAACACGTTCAATTATACGTTTAAATGACGGCTTCGCTTTGACATTTTACCCAACTAATGTTGAAATACACAATTATGTTTTTTCAAAACTGTCTTAGTCTTTAATATTCTCTAAAACAGGTCTAAGAAATGTTTGTATTATTTTTAAGAATCTCCCTTATGAAACTGCTTCAAATTGTAAGCTTTTAACTGATTGATCAAATAGTTATTGATTGGCTTAGCTCACATTTTAAGTATTATATTATCATTAGCAGGCAAAACGACTGGAAATACAAAAATCTACATTTCACCTATGTACGCTGCATAAAATAAAGTACTGAACGACTGACGTCATTTACCATAAACTTAACGGTATTACTTAAACTGCGTCGTACAAATAAAGCGGGTCCTAATATTCCTTCTAAATACACAAAATAATTTTCACTTAACAGTCCCGTAATTTTTATGAAACTAAGTTTAAAGCCCGATCATTTGATAACGTACCAAGTTTTTCGGTCTCCTAGCAACAAAGTTTTCTCCCGGCATGCAACGCGTCGTAACGAAGGAACGGCGTCGTCACGTGCCCCACCTTCCTGCGCGTCGGAGCAAAGCGTATCAATGTATTAAATTCAGAAAATGACAGGTTTAGATGGATTTTTGAAAAAAATGTAATAAAATATATCATTACAAACAGATTTAACAAAACGTGAGCACCTAAAACGGTCTGAAGGGTATTTCCTGTGAGGTTAGAATGTTGTTGCAGCAATATCATATAAAAACAGACAAAGAAGGAAAAGAAAATTATACAACAGCAAAACTATGTAATGTACACATAACTATTTTCATCTATGATTCTTATTGGTGGTTATCCGGCCCAGTGGTTTTCTGTAGCACCATGATAGTCTGTCAGTTTGTTCTCATCATATTCAGCTGTTGAAAGAAACACAACAGAAACAGTGAAGATGTACTAGATCAGAGAATCTGGTTCTGTTTTTCAAAATATCAGTTAAATCTATCCAGTAACAGTAGATACCTTTTCTTCAGTTTCTGTCAGTCGCCTCTGTAGACGATTTGCCTTCTCTCTATATTCTTCAACGTACTGTTTATACTATTAAAAAAAAGAAAATTATTCACATGAAGATTACAGAATCACTGCAATACATGCGTTTATCATTTTAAAGACAATGGAACATGGAATGAGACATTCCAGCGGTTCTCTCTACATTATAAGTACGCTGTAACTGTGAATATGGACATCATTTAATAATATCACCCATTTGTTAGATAAAAAACATGGCTCATCATATCCATCCTTCTTAAACTTACAAGTGAAAGTGTTGACATAACTGTGCAGAATTTTATACTGACATCCTGCTGAAATCATTTAGGTGACTTGTTAAAGGTTTTTCCACCGTCAGGACTTGTGATGTGAGCATTGTTGTTTGTAAATGCTTCTTTGATGAATGTGCATCTACACGTCTTAAACAAACCTCTGCAATGATTTTATAGTCTGATTCAATCTGCATCCCCAACTTCAGTGAATGCTGCTTGTGTCGATTCAGCTCTGCCCTGAAACAGAGTTTAAAATGGAAGAGTTTAAAGGTAACACCACTATTTGAGGTGCAATAAAAATTAGTGCATTCTCACTGTGGTGGAAGCTATGAAAAAAGATAAATATGTCATCATTAGCAAATCACATGTGTTTTTCACATTTTTATTTTGAAAACCTCTCTTTAAATCTAATTTTGGAAGTTTTAGGTTTGAATACAGCCTGGAGTTGTATTTAATATTTATTGTAAATGAACAGTCTTTCCAAATCAGCCTCATCAACTAATATTTAATATAAACTAATATTTAGTATACATAGATATAACACAGAATCATGTCAATAAAAGGAGTTACAGCTATGAGACTGGAGTATAATGACACAAGGGTGGTTAAACGTTTAAAAACTATTGTTTCACATTACAGAAGAACATTAAACATCACGTGTTTTGTAGCCTTGTTTCTTTGGTTAGACTGAAAGCTCTTACTCAAGTTTTGTCACATTTGTCTCGAAACATTGAACTGCGTTCTTGGACTCCTCTTTCAAGTGCTGGATACAGTTTTGCTGAGCTGTCAGCAGCCGCGTCAGATCGTCTTTGGAGCTCCGGCTGTATTCCTCCAACTCTTCTACCCGTGCTTCCAGTAACTTCTCCTTCAGGCTGTACTCTTGCTTTATTTTAGAAACCTGGTGCAGCCAAATGAAATGGTTGTGTACAGAAATGTATTGGATATAAGTTAGTTAGAAAATTATTAATCAGAAAATTATTTCTGAGGAACTTTTTAACCTTGATGAGGTTTTTATGGATCCTCACAGATATATCCTGTAATTATGGTGCACTAGAGGAGGAGAAAAGTTACCCACCTGCAATTCAGCCTTCTTTTGGTCCACCATGGTGACCTTGCGCAGGTGGTCCATCTCCTTGCGGAGCTGTAGGATCTCCTGCTGCAGCTTTAGACGCTCCTCGCTGACACTGCTACATTCGCCCTGGGCTGCAGCCAGAGAGCGTCGCAGCTGCTGGATTTCATCCCGACACCCTGACAGCTCCTCACGGTAGCTACAAATAAGAAAACAAAAGAAAAATGAGTAATGTAATTATTGAATTCTTGGTAAATCATCAATGTCAACATTTTAACAAAGGTGCGGTTATTCTCTTTTGTTTTTATTTTTAATTATTCCCTGCACCACACTGGCTCCGAAACACCTTTTTTTCCCCTTTCAGTAAGGTTACACACACTGCTGATAACTAACACCCTTTCCTGTTTTCATGCAGTCGCCTACGTCACAAAAAAGTGGCCAACCTACAGAAAAGCTCATAGTCACACTCATCACAAGTACAGTCTGTGGAAGCCTGTAAAGACCAGGGACCCAACTCTGTGAAAAAACACTTACTCCAACTCAGTCTTTTTCAGTTTGCTCTGGGCACTCTGCAAAGCAGCACTCACGTCGTCCTTTATTCTCTCTGCATTCAGACACCTCTGGTGAAGTGCCTCAATCTTTCTTAGCTCTGGCTCTGCACTGCGTTCTTTACACACCTAAAACAAAACACCACAGGGAGGATAAAGAGAATGCAGGAACAGGAACTCACGCAGAGCAAAATATGTGGGTAGAAATTGAATCCAGCTTCTTTACTGTGCTTCACAGACACCTTTGCGAGCTCGGCCTCTATAGCGTTTCTCTCTCGCACTGTTCTGTCAATCAGGGACTGTTTTGTTGCACATTCCTACAGAAAAGGTCAGAGACAAGAGTAAAACCATTTAAAAAAAAAAAAAAATTCAAAGTGTGATGGTCCAGTTTAGATTTTTTCTTGATTTTACTTGGATACAATCAACCTTGAGCAGTGTGAACAGCTGATATTTAAACTGCCAGGAATTGCTTTTATTTACATTATGAATATTCAATTCCCATTTGTCCTTAATGGTCTTGATCCTTACCAGCTGCAAAGCACACAGCTCTTCGTTCATACTGCTGATCTTACTGTTGAACTGCTTGTGAATATTTTCCACCTGGTAAGAAACACAGTCAAACATTTTAAAATCAGCAATGACTGCAGAGTTCCATTTAAAGGATTAACATTTGTTTGCTTCCTCTCACAGGTGATCTCACAAAAACAAAAACGCACAATCCAACTGTCCACCAACAGCATCACATAAACCGTTGCCATTAAATGGAAACGGAGGGCTATTCTTAAAATGCTGCTGGGGAAAACTTGTAAAAATTGATTCGTCACAAAGACAAGATAAGAAAAAACAGGAAAAAAAAGTTTATCACCGGTAGAGTAGTAAGCTCTCAGGTACATCTGAGGTCTTGAGTGCAGTTTAGGGATTAACTCTTAATTACATGCTTATCTCAACAAAAAAAACAGGTTTAAGGGAGTACTAGATAAAACATACTGAGGCTTTGAAGTCAACTTCAACCTCTAACATCGGTGAGAAAATTACATGCCAGGTTCAAGATTAGAAAAGGTTTTTTTCTTAAAAAAAAAACTCTCTTTCCTTGAAGGCCAGAGAGAAGTTAAGTTAGCAGCCAGCACCGCAGTAATCCTCAGTTTGATTAAAAGGATTAAAGAGTGAAGGGTTGGGGTGCAAAAGCCTTGATTAACTGACCGATCTAAGCCGGAGGAGGGTTTTGATTAGGTTTACTAACACAATACAGTTAGAAATTGCACTGCCACTCATAAGTCAGCACTCAAGGGCCAAAATGCATATCAAGACATCCGATTGTCCAAAGCAGATCTAAGTAGCTTTGGATCAAAACAAACTCATCACTGGGAGGGTATTTGGTAGAAAACGTTGATATTTCCAGCTCATCGAGTCACCCACCTCCTTTCGGATGCGAACTGGGGTTTCACGGATCAACCGACTGCAGCACTCCTGTGTTTTCTCCAGGACCTCTGCTCCCTGCTTCTCTCTTAACAATGCCTGAGGGAGCAGAATTAGAAGACACACCAATGGGCAAAAAAAAATCAAGAGTATGCGATGGGGCGGAAGGCACTTTTCAACTCCGCTGTTTTAAGAAAACAAAAACTAAACCATCTGTGTGGTGAGCATGTACATTTGGGATCAAGTATGTCAAAACCATTTCAGGCCATCTGAGAGCTGAGGAGTGGTGCTGGGATGACACAACTCTCTGACCAATCAGCGATCTGCAACCATTTTAGGCTGCCTTTTAAGACTTGCAGCTTGTTTAAAGGCTGCACAACAACTTATGGAAGAGAAATTGGAAGAGCTGATGAGGTATCTAAAGAGAGAAACAGAGAAAAACGGGATAACCTGGGTTTTCTGCATTTTTGCGATATTAACCGCCTCGATGCTCTCTTTGAGTTTCTCCAGGGCTTCACATTTCTCCTTCTCCAAACTGCTACACCGTCTCCGGAGTTCCTCCATCAGGTTCTCGGCCACAGCTTTCTCTCTGCGAGCTTCATCTGCATCTTTAGATGCAACTATTACTCTGCAGTAAAGAACAGAAAATGCTGAGGAAAGATGGTAGACTTGAGCCATTATGCTACACTAATGTTTTCAAATAAATAACATAACATTGTTTTGTTATAGATTAATAATGAAGAAAGTAGCGTGTGTTCACCTAGACTCTAACTGGGACACGATATCCTGGAGATGCTGGTGCCGTCTGTCAGCTGTGTCTTTTTGGCCTCGGGCCTCGGCTACGTCTTCTTCCTGAACAATCACAAGTGCAAACAAACCAAACCAGACTGACTAAACACTTTCAAACAGTAAAATGAAAAAGGCAGCTCCAATCTACATTTCTGTTATATTTTACACATTGTCCCATCTCTATCATGTCTCCTACCAGTCTCTTCATCTGGTCTTGGGCTTTCTTTTGCAGTTTTATCATGTCTTCCAACTTGACCATGGCTTTCTTCTGCTCAGCCTTGGAAAACCTACGTATGCCAGACAGACGGCAACAGAACTGACATCAGAAGTTCTGATGTGGACAAAACGATGAATACTAGCAGCCACTTTGATTCCCTGAGGGGCTTACATACCTGAGCTGGTTCTGCAGCATCTCCAACTCTGAACTCTGCTCTGTCACCACCGTCAGTAGCTGCTGGTTGGTCTGTGTATGGCAAGAGAGACAAGACTGCCATTTGAGTGGCATTACCACAAAAAACACCTTCTTTCAAAACATTCTGTGGCGTTCAGAACAAACCTAACAACCATTTAATGGTAAGTACAAGTTGTTACCACATCCAGTGACTTAAAAAGGCTGATGTGTGACAAGTTGGGCTGGGAAAGCTGAGAGCTTGCTTTGTTGTTAATAATGTATTTGAGAAATATAGTGTTACTCTCTCCTCAGTGTAGTTTGTCCCATTTAAGAATCAGTTTCACACCACATATGTGGTTGTTTATGAATAAATATAATCACAATCGATGTGATAGACAGCTTGTGTCAAACAAGACATTAATTAAATTCCTCTTACCATTTCCAGTTTCTGACTGGCCACTTGAAGCTGCTTTACATGCTGTTGGGACTGAACAAGCTGATCCTTCAATTAGGTAAATAAGTAAGCAAATAAATGTATAATAAGAAAACAAGACGGTGAACAGTATGCATTAATGCAGAAAATAAAATTTGAATTATTCTCATTTGTGTCGCAGTGGCTCCATCTAGTGGAGATAAAATTGTCTGCTTTTAACGGTGTAGTTGGAAGGCCTTGACAACCTGGAGCGGCTGCCTATCAGCTTCAGGGACTTTTCCATCAGAAATGTTCTGCTTGAGGCGATCTAACTCTTGGACTGCTAACTGCCACAACTCCATTGCCTGCAGCTTGTCCTGACAACAGAAAAATGTACACATGAAGAGACAGTTACCACCGACAATGAAACTAAAAATGTTACTAAACCTAGTTAACATTAATTGATTATTATTGTCATGGCTCTTTTTAAATACATATGACAACTGTCTTGAGCCCACATTTTTTTTGGACAGCAGATATGATGAACTGTATACCTTAAAACTGTAATGAATCACTGTGCTGCTCAATAAAGTTGCAAAGGTAGAACACATCAAGGAAAAGACATGTGACAGAGTTGGACAAAGCTTTTCCTCTCCCTCCACACTTTTTTATTAAACATGGACTACATGTGTTCAGAATGAATAAAGAACTCTTACAAGTGCAAGAAAGGGGCGCAGAAAACACACTCCAATTACTTCTGTTATAGGATTTTCTAATCTACTGTATGTAGTAGGAAGAAAGCAACCACTTTCATTTAGAATGCTGGTATTTATTATAAAATATGGATTTGTTTAGGTTTTGACAGACCTGTTTGTTCAGCTGGACCTGTTCCTGGAGGTTCCTGATGATGACCTTCTCATCTTCCACTGAGCTTCCCTCCACCCCTGACGCCGCATCTTTGTCATTAAGCTCACTTACAACATACTGCAGCTTTGTATAGAGACTGGAAAAGATTGGGAGTTAAAATATGCAATCACATATGAAACTGATTTAATTAGAAATCCACAGATTGTAATTTTGCAACGAAATATTATCCTATAATTACTCTTAGTGTTTACCAAGGACAACATATACTGTATTTTAACCTTATGTTAACTACAGTAGTGTGTCTACCTTTCGTTCTCCATGACAACCTCTTCCACCTTCTTTTTGAAGGCTGCCATCTGCGTCTGTTGAGTAGAAGCAAACAGATAAAAAAAAAATCATTTTTAGATTCTGATTTTCACATTTGAAAAGTAATATTCCTCCTCAGGACATTTCTCAAATTTAATAAAGCTGAATTTAAGTGTCTCACTCACCTCATATTTCTCCATCTGCTCAGTCATTTGATCCATGTGTCGGTCATACTCTGCTATGAGGGGAGCCATTACGCTGTGAAAGAGCCAAAAGAAAATATGTGGTTTGGGAAAAACGAGCTAATTATTTGCTCTCTGGTCCATCTGAGTCAGCACAAATTTGGTTCTGCCCAGAACACAGACACAAATACAATATGGTGTCAGCTAAAAACCTTTTATAGCACTAACCTCTCTCTGTTCAGGGGTGAGGGAAACATCGGCTTTGCTTCTTCATCCTGATGAGTTAAAGCATGTATGGTGAAGTAAGACCATTTCATACATGTTGCAAAGAAAAAAAAAAACATAAAAATATTGTAGGGTTAAAGAAATTGATAATTAATAGATAAAAGTTCACTTAAGTAACAAAGTAATAACAAGCAAGATGAACTCTAGTAATTGAGTAAACAGTCAGAAAACCTTTGTCTTTGTACCTGGGATAATCTGGAGTTCGTTTGGTGTCCATACTGACCCTGACTGACAGAAGAATCTGAGCTGTAGACTGGGAAAAACATAAATGCACACTGGAATAAAGATTTGTCATTATTTAAAACATACTTTATTAAAATTTACATAATAAATCAATTTGTTATAGTTATAAAATGCAAAAAAAAGAAGAAAAGCACGCAAAAAGAGTAAATTTTGCCAAACATGAAGAGTTAAATTTTAGATATTATATTACTAATTTGGAAGCCATTCAGAAATGTTCTGTGGCGTCTGATAGAGGTCATTAGCTCATTAGAGTTTAGGTATTTACACTCACTGGTTCTAATATAGAAAACCTCCCTAGTTTGAATTAAAAGAGTCAATTTGCTGTTACCTTTATCAGCCAAACGCTCCAGTCCTGCCTCCATCGTTAATTAAGGCTTAATCCAAACACAATTAAGGTCAAATCAATGTTTGAAAATCCACCTCACAAGTCACAATTAGCGTTAGAACAGTAGCTCACCTTAAAAAAAATGGAGCAAATTGTTGAGCAGTCTTAACTGAACAGATTCTTGACAAAAAAAACCAAAACATTCAAGACGAGTAAAGAATGAAAGTATTTCGAATCGGTTAAGTAGCTAGCTTCGGTTATTGTAGTTACATGGTAAAGCTAAGGTTAGCTATAGCTTCAATATTTGTAGAGCTAAGATATGGTAGTAAGCCAAACAATATCGCCAGTGAAAGAAAAACGAAAAACGAAGAACATACTGCTTCTACAAAATGTATTTTTGATCATGTTTTAACGAAGAAAAATCGTATATTTTCTGTACCCCCATGTTCCGCCCTGTGGTTCAAAACAAACAGGGAACAACCAATAGCGATGAAGATGTGCACCACGGATGTGGTTCCGTTCGTACAACAGGGAAGTGTGGAAGGTTCCGGTCTGTACGAAGAGGCTTCAAAATATGGTATTACAGCCCATTACTAATTCGTTTCGGTATAGGTTTTATGCATGTTTTTTTCTGTAGAAATGCATGATGCTAATGATTTAATTTGTCATTTGTCAGATAGTAACTTACCTGTTCGCTCAAACCTGTTGTTTGTGGCGTTAACAATTATTTCACGATGATTAAGGAAGTAGTGTGTTTTTATTGCGGGTCACAGTCACAAAAACCTTACCAAATCTAATTTGATGAAAATATAGTGACCAAAGCCAAAATATAGTTTTTAGAAAACTAAACGAAAAGTTTAAAACATTTTAAATAAAATATGATCTAAAATGTATGTAGCTATAAATAGGAAAAACCGTCCATTATTTAAAAAAAAGAAATACATAGATTTTCTAACCCCCCCAGTGATTATTCCAATTATATAACTATCTGAGTATGTCATAATATATATCAGTATATGAAGCCGTTGCCTCTGTTAAAACTGAATAATGAGTAAACAGCAATTTACATAAATGCTTCCCTGGTGATACGCTCCAAAGAATTTACTCTGCATATCTAGATCTGTCTCTGTATCCGCACACCTATTTCAGTGAATGAGTTTTGTCATTAATTCTTAGCCATTAATCAAAGCAGGTCTGTAATATTCCCATGTTTAAATGGATCTCATAATGTTTTTTTGTTCATAATTATATGAGTTGTGCATAGACCAAGATGACAAGATGCAAATCCTTTCTGTTCTCTGGATCAGAGAAGGATCATAAATCTAATTACAGGCATCTGTCCGCACTTAGCTCACTGTTACCAGCTCTCGAGTTTAAGGTTATGAGCTCAAAATTTGATTGCCGCATTTTGACAGTCAGGCATTTGTGTGCTGTGTAAAATGAAAAACCAGTTTAAGTTATTGCTCTGTTTTGCCTAGCCCAAATGCAGTTTTTGATCAAGCACACGTGGGACAGTGATCCTGTGACTCATGACCCCATCAGGATCAGTTTCTCTCCTGGTAATGGAGGGCTAAAGATGGAGGTTTCCGGGCCCTTCTTTAATAACCCTGCCGCTCCGCCGGGTCCTCCTGGCCAGCCTTTCCCTGGTCTCTGGGATTATGAAGGTGGGCCAGGCTTGTTTGTATGCTGCATTTACAAAAATATGCTTTGTTACATGTTTATCATATTATAGTCATAATCTCTTCAAATAATTGATTCAAAAATATATAAATGGCTTTGCATTCCCCTGGGTTTAAACCCAAATACAAGCACCTATTGTGATGTTTTTATGTCAGCCAGAGGCACCCATTTGGGAGGAAATGAGTTTAGAGCTTTTAGGAGGTATTGTCAGTCATCCAAAGTAGCACCCCAGAAATGCACCAAAGCAATGCACCAAGCAAACTGCTTGCTAATATCCACGTCATCCACATATATGTCCAAGACAGAGTTAAGGAGGGTCTGATTATTGAACATTTCTCAGACTTAGTCTTCCCTTCTGATTCCTTGCATGCTATCATCTGTATGATGCAATACCAGACCACTCCAAATATGAAAGATAAAACTTTCAATATTCCTTAGTTCTATGAGGTTGGCCAGATGAAGGATTAGATCTGTTTATGAGGCCAAATTAGTGATTATATCATCATTATGACTGCGACACAGCAATTAAACCCAAGGACGAGGTTGAGTAATAACAATTCTACCTAATTAACCTTAAGTAAGTTTGATTTCTGGTTAATTAGGCCCACATATTTGGCCTCGTTAACGGTTCCCATTAAATTGGACCCCCTCTCCCGGTTTAATCAAAGGTAGGGATGATAATGAGCCAGCTGCCAGGTTAGGAAGGGTCTGGTTCTTGATTTCAAAGTTTTCTTCCATCATTTTTATATAAATTGACTAAACATAAACTTGAAATGACTTTCTATCAAATATCTTTGAATTGTCCTTTTTCTCTATAATAGGAGTCAGTGAGGTTAATAACAAGTTTTTAACCAGTCAATTAAAGGAAGAGCAAATGTTCTATCTTGATTTTTCTCCTCTCCTTCTCCTCATCAGTTGTGGAGTCCTTTTTCCTTGATAACTCAACAGCAAATTACCTAGAAGTGGAGCTCTGTCCGTAAGTATTAGCCGGTCTGGTGTCCTTTGCTGTCGTCATACTGCAGTCTGAAAAACAGACCGTCTGTGTTGTCTGTCGTTGTAGACATGGACAGCACCTGATACTCTTGCTGTCAGGAGCTGGCCAGGCATTCATGGTAGGAAATCAATCAGTTTTAGAAGTATTGTCTTCTTCTTTCGTTATCCAAAGTAGATCTCTCTGTGTCAACTGGACTGAAAGGTTTCCTTGAAAACGTTTCGCCCTCTCTCCAGAGAGCTTCTTCAGTTCTAAGGAAAGTTTCAAGGAAACCTTTCAGTCCAGTTGACACAGAGAGATCTACTTTGGATAACTATGACCTGGATGAGTGAGAATCTACACAGACTTCTTCTTTCGTTGCACTTATTTGATTGTCTTAATTTGCCCTCCTAAAGCAACAACTGCCCCTGGTGTTTAATGCCACCATGGCAGGGGACCGGTGGATGGGTGAGGCTCTACTGCCTTGGCCGTACTTTCCTCCTAATATTAATAAGATGAACTCCTACGCCATCCACGGCTCAAGAGAGGAGCGCACTTATGAGGCTCTCTATCCCATCCCGAAGCAGGAGATCGTGGAGGGCCAAAAACCCAACTTGTAAGTACGCTCAGGCCAGATTCACGGTTCCAGATTGGCTCTATGCAAAGCACGACACTAGAGGGTCTGTGCACAAATTCCTGTTCTACAAACTTGCAGCCATCTGACAGTAGCTGTAGTGCCACAATCATGCAAACCTTATCATTTACAAACACATTCAATCCTTGTCAACGAAAAATTGACCCATAAGTAACAGGAAGAGTAAATGGGATATAATTCTGAATAATTCTCAGCTCGTGGAGCTCGTGACCGAATGATTACGACATTTTTACATTTGTTGCAGCCACCGTCTGGAATATTTCCAAGATTTCCATCTGCAAAGCATCATGGGAGAAGGCTGGGTGCAACCAGAGTCAGATCTATGGAAGAAAAATCCCTAGGACATTCATTCACTTCCATCTCTCTGTTTATTCCTTTTAGTCCACATCTCCATTCACACAAATTCCACTCAGAACAAAAGACACAACTATCACTGTCAAAGTGTGCATGGATAGGATATGTACAAAGAGTTGAGCTCACACACTCCTGTGATTGCCACCCACACACACACACACACACACACACACACACACACACACACACACACACACTGGGGACTCACAAATGTGTACTCTCCGCGCCTCCTCTGTTGCTCCTTCCAAGGCACTTTGTAGAAGCTGTGTGTTCATCAGAGATTCATCTTGAAGCGCTTTCCTGACCAGGAGACGAGAGAGGTGTGGCTGATTTTCATGGTGGATGTGTTTCTCTTTGCTGTGGCAGCCCAAAAGCCCATATAGAGCCCTCTCACTTTTAATTGGTGCTCTTGCCTTTGAAATGCCCACAGTGATTAGACCTAGAGCCTGTGCTTAAGCCCCCTTCTTATCATTGACTGTGGTGATTTCCAGCCACACATATTTGGAGCGTTATAGTCACCCTAAGAAAACACCAGCATACAATTCTTTTGCTACCAAACCTGTATCATCATTAAATATAAATACATATGATTATTTATTCTTTCTGTCATGAACAGATGAGCAGGGAGCCGGTACCTGCTGCCCCTCTGTGCCACCAGGGTCCAAGCAGACATGAGAGCCTTCTTATCCTCCTCCTCACAATACTTAAACCATCTGGTTCTAAAACATTCAGCACCGGCTTAAGGGCTACTCTGCTTGTCAGAAAGTTTTTGGGAGATCACCCTCTAGACCTAGTTCACTTCCCATTTTTTCCAAGAAATGCACGGCTCATTTCTGCAAGTTTAAAGAGTGTTTGAGGGTATGAATGAGGATAAAGTTATGATGGAAAATGCAGCGCTGGGGATAAAGACATGATCTGGGAACATGAAAAGAGAGCAAGGGATTCAGAAGTGAAAACTGTAATGACTTTGCCTACTTCCAGCCGTTCTCTGATAGAGAGACCCAAATGAAAGATTCATTCTGGAGCTAATAAGATAGCGGGACTGTAGAGAACTACATCAGATCGTGCAGAGCAATAAACCTTATCAACGTGGTGCAGTACACAATTCAGGGCTGGCTCCTCGTGTAAACACGAGAATTTTCATCATGTGGGACTTCACATTACCTAATTGCTAAAGTGATTCAGTAAAAGATATGTCATTCAAGACAAGCTGTGTGAAACTCTGGTGCTGATGCACTGTTAGCATTCTGTTGGTCAGAGGTCGGTAGCCTTTTGACTTGTTTATTTTGCTAATTCAGTCTAAAATTTGTCACGTTGCTCATTGTTCCTTAAAATAATACTTGTTACAGCATCAGAAGAGGTTCAGAAAAGCTTTGAATTTAGTAATTCATTTGAAACATTTGACACAGACATCAAAAACAAGACTAAACTGCGACATCTGTGTAAGAATAGGCTTGGATATTTAAAGAACAATCGCAGATTCCTTGACTGAACGTCTAGATTGGTCTATGATACGCATTTGAGATTAGCATCTAGATAATCTTATGTGTATTGAGCAGTATTAAGGTATTGTTTTGCCTAACAGGCATTTCCAAATGTGGCTGAGAATGTGGTGCTTATTTTCATGGTGTGGCTTGCTGATCATGGCGCATGTCCCCAGGGTCTGCTGCAGATTAAGTCTGAGCGCCCACTGGTACAGCTGTGCTGGGCCAAGTAAAGGAAACGCGAGCAGGCATGCACACTAATGAAGCATCCCGACTGGACCCAGTGAGCAACTCAATACCGATTAACTGGCTTTAATTATTGTCCAACTGGTCCATCATTAGTGAGCGGGATGAAGGGTTAGAAAAGCTGTGCTGGGTTTTAAAAAGAGCCCAGACGTACTGAACATGCACCTGCAGAGTGAACGTGTGACAACATGGCTGCTAATTGCAGCTGAAGTCTGCTTGCGCATGGTGCCCGTGAGGATGACGTGGGTACCATGCAGAATGAAGCTGGAAGACGTTGGAGAAACGAGGTTGCCAAGCCAATACCAGGAGCATTAACGAGGGCCAGACAAGCTCTACTTCTCAATAATGCTGCAACGAGTAACGGAATGAGGGGAATAGCAAAAAGTACCAGGAACACAGGGGAATTCTGTGGGGCTATTTGCAAACTAACACAAGAGCGGGACTGTTTCCCCCACACCTGCTCATCCATAGATATGCACACATGAAGACAAATTACACACAACCTGCATGAAAGACAAAGACGCGTGCACACATTGCCGCACACATGCATTAACATTTTAGTTGGAATTAATGATGAAAGTTATTCTATAGCACATGCACGCAGGAGTATCAGGCTCAATTCCTCTGTGCTCTGTGAATAAACAGAAACAAATGGTATCAGTATGAGGACGGAAAGAAACAAATTAAGTTTTCCTTTTATCAGCCCAGAGTATAAATCATGAGTGTTTGCCTAATTGATTCCATTACGTTCCCACCTGCCTGCCAACGCTCTCCCTTGCATCCATATATTGTTTCTCTTCATTCAAAGCTTGAAGCCAGTGGGAGTTTCATTGGATTTGCGGGATTCCATCCCGCAACGTTTTTAAGCACACGTTAAGATGGTGGCAGACCATGATGAGCGGGCATTTGTGTCTGTGTTGGAAACTCGCACAGTGAACAGCGAGAGGCCCAAATCTGCATGTTTGGGGAGATACTAATTAGCGATGCTTCTTTGTTTGGCATAGCAAATAGACCACATTATTCTCAAAGGGAATTCATGCAAGATAAGATATTACTGGTTGTAAACGAGTGAGCTCGCTAACTCTTAATTGAGAAATAAATTAGATTGTTACCATAGCAACGCTCACTTAAAAGTGGTAATGGTAAAATGAGACCACGATGATTGCGTCTTAGCACACTGTTTTGTGTGTGTGGGTGTGTGAGTTAGTATAACTACTGACATATTCTGTACATGTTGTTTCGCTCCATTTGCTCATGTTTCCTGCGTTTTGCTCGTACAGGAGCTGCAGCTTCGTAAAACCCAAACTCAAGTTGAGCTAACAACGTTGCTCGCAGATGCTAACCTAATACATCGCTAGCCCGTGATGTTACGCTGAAGTCCCCTCGTTTTTTCTTCTTCCTGTTTGAACACATCTGTTATTGAGATTCGAGAAGGCCTCCAGTCTCGGGTTCTCCCCATCGCTTTCTTTTCTCTTGCTCGTCTGTGCTCCTCTCCAGTCTCCGGCGCTCCTCAGCAGAAAGGTCATTAGCTGAGATGAATGGAGAGACTGACATAACTCAATCTGGTCCACTAGAGGACACTTTACTACGGACTTGCCCACAGTTGGGTTCTGCAGCCAGACCGCTGCGCTAAATCTCACTTTGACTTCACGATGAAAGCTGACACATCAAGCACCTCTGCGCATGCACGTGTGATGGATATGACAGTCAATCGACAGGCGGCTGAGCTGTGAGAGGCAAAGGTGATAATTATGGTATTTATCTGGGTGAGGTGTCACAACTGCCTCTGCTGCATTATGAATAGAAAAAGGACTAAAATGTCTTTCCACTCTATCCCATCGGTTCAGTAGCAGACCACTGCAAAAAGGAAAAGCGCATGGAATTAACCACAAATACACAAACAGTGATTTGTAAAACAATCACATTCAGTTCGACACACAGGATCCGTAAAACTGAAGGTTTTCTACACCCTGAAAGCTTCACAGCCACACATCAAATGTGCTTATTTCAGCAAGACAATTGCAAACCACATCCTGCTAAAACCGGACAGACTGCAGTCCTAAACTTGATGCTGAAAGTCTTTCGGCAACATTAGGAAACAGAAAAACAAAAGAAGCGGTAATTCTTTATTGCTGAGCCGATGAAATCTTGAGTCAGGCAGAATGAGAAAACATTCCAGATATAGAATAAAAAGTCTGGCAGAGTGGGAGGAAAATGAAAAACAAAACTGATATTTGATTACAATTTGATTTTACCCACAGGTGTGCCACATTTCTAATTATTTTCAACATTTCAGACTGTTGTAGGTGAATTCCCGAGGCCCTAAAACTGATCTGTTTTTAATACCACTGATGGATTTTATAATAATAATAATAATAATAATAATAATAATAATAATAATAATAATAATAATAATTACATTGATTTGGCAGCTTTCATCCAACCCAGGGACGCTTCACAAACTGCCTGAGCAGGTAAACGACCACATTCACACTGAAGTTCAGAAAAGCAAATCCTTTACGATAAAATGCACCGACAGAAAGGTGTTTGCTAATTAGAATATTAAGGTTAAATTGGCTGCAGCTGAAGGAACAAGTAGTTGTAATTGGCCAATTCTGAATAATTACTGCCAACCTGTCCTCTATTAACAGATTCTTATAGGCCTACCTGCACAAATCAATTGTTTGAAGTCACTGAAAGAGTCCGTTATTTGTCTCCACTAATCCCTTAATTCTCCCACCATCACTGAGCAGATCAATCAGTCTAAGGGAGTGTGTCTAAGCTAACTTACAGTCACGCTTTTACTGGCTCTTATTATCAAAATAATCAACGTTACTTTGAATATTACAAAACCAGGAATCCAGGATGCAAGTGGGTAGGTTTGTGACTATTTGCAGAAGTTTAACATGCAGCACGTGAATGTGAGCTGCAAAAGATTTACATCCTGCAAGGAGGAAAGCTGGAGAATACTGATTTAACTGTTTTAACAGAGAAATGGAGCTGCACATTATATACCAAATTGAGAAAGTCGCTGCTCATAGCTGCGAATACAAAAGTCAGATTTTCCAGGAGCCATTAGGGGCAGACAGAGGGAAGCGTGTTACTGAGTCTGTTCAGAAAACAAACTTCCAGCACTGAGTGAGCAGCCTCGCAGCCCTGCACCTTTACTGACTTAGACTTTTACCCCACAACTGATTGTGTGTCTGCTCTTTGGTTATTTAAATTCTAAGTGAATATTGTCTGAAAAAAGGACCAGAGGTTTCCATTTGTCTTCTACTACCTCAGTCTCAGGTTCCTGCAGCCAGGCAGCAGCAGTTAAAACTACAATGCATTATAATATAATAAAGAACTATAATTTATAATACATTTGTAGGCAAGCAGTACCCGTTGACACAGCTGTCGTGGTCTGCATGGCAATGAAAAGAGCACGCCAGGTTGTAAAGTAGGTAAATGCAACAGTGTTTTTCCACAAGGCTTATTTTCACTGTTCATGTAATAATTGTGACTTTCTAATGATTTTATTCTATCGCAGTGACTCTATTGTCGTCTCTGAACTCTACAAATGTCGACTTCGAAGGGAATCGTGGTTAAGCAGAGCCAAATTCATCCAAATGAAACAAAACTAGGAGCAGGAGAAGGCGAAGTTAGTGGCATACCTTTTAAAGAGAAGCAGTTGTTCGTCGTGCAGGCAGCTGAAGTGATTTCTGCTTTTGCAGAGTTTCTGTGCTAATGCAGATTGAAAGAGATAGAAAAGTTAGCACAAACCTTTACGTAATAGTTTAAACTCTACATTAGTAAGAAGCTTTAAAAACAACCAACCTCTGTCAGATATAAACCAACCAACCTCTGTCACATATCAACCAACCAACCTCTGACAGATATAAACCAACCAACCTCTGACACATATCAACCAACCAACCTCTGTCACATATCAACCAACCAACCTCTGACAGATATAAACCAACCAACCTCTGTCACATATCAACCAACCAACCTCTGTCAGATATAAACCAACCAACCTCTGTCACATATCAACCAACCAACCTCTGACAGATATAAACCAACCAACCTCTGTCAGATATAAGCCAACCAACCTCTGTCACATATAAACCAACCAACCTCTGTCACATATAAACCAACCAACCTCTGTCAGATATAAACCAACCAACCTCTGTCACATATAAGCCAACCAACCTCTGTCACATATAAACCAACCAACCTCTGTCAGATATAAACCAACCAACCTCTGTCAGATATAACCTGTTGGTTTTGCAGCGTTTAAATCAGGTCACTGAGTTCACAGAGGAAAGGATTTACACATCGCCTTAAATCTATTGATCTCCACATCATCGCCCTGGCATCAAGACCTTTTCGCTTCAGTAACTGTTGACCTTGTGTGTAAATGTTAAGCACTTTTTTTTTTTTGCTTCGCAGCTTTGAGTCAAAGCTCTGACCATGCTAAATGTTTTCAGAGTGAGAGAACTGACAAAGAAGTGTTGTGCAGAAGGTCAATAATGCGGAGCGTTAATATTCTGGCCGTGCTTGAAGCATTTTTCATCATGAAAGTGGCGGCGGTGGCTCTGTGAGGGCGGGCACGTTTGATAGGAAGATGTGATTAGAATTTGATTGGAGGAGCACATGTGGAAAGTAAGAGAAGGTAGAGAGTACAACAAAGGAAAAGAAGGTAAAGAAAGTGTGTGCGTGTGTGATTAGACAGGAAACGAGGCTAGTGCTGTTTCTATATTTGCTGTACCTGCTCTGGTGATTAGGAGCACCGAGGTAACATGAGGCAGACCAATTTATTTAACCCTCTAAAAAAAATCCCTCCTCTTTCTTCCCATTAAGCTCCATTTCTTCTCCTCCCTTGCTCTCTCTGTCTGCCCTCTTCTCATTTCTGTATCCTTGTCTCACTTTTTCTCTGCGGCCGATAAGGGCTTTATCTAGCTGCCACTCAAAACTGAAGCCCAGCAGACAGTGATAATGTTCTGACGTCTTCAGCAACTGCAATTAACTCACGTCCTCCCCCGTCTCTGACGGAAAGAAGCGTTCCTGTCTGCTCTTCCTTCCCCTGTCCTTTCCTTTCATTCTGAGCCACCTTGTGAATATTTGATCATAGCGCTGACACACACGGAACGTTTAAGGCTAACGGCACGTACAGGTGAGGCCGCCGCCACTCTCACTGTTTGCTTCGCAGATTCAGAAAGTAGGTGCATTTTAATTTGTTACCGATATGTGTGAGCCCCGTGGCTCCGAGACTGACTGAATGAGGATAAACTGTCGCAGCTGCTCTGCTGGTCTCCGACATGATACGTCTAATGTGTCAGCGACAGCTAATAGCTCATTCACCGCTTCAAATTAAAACAGAATCGGCTAATAGGAGGGAGGGAGGTGGGATCCAACAGGCTTTATGAGGAAATAAAGAGTGATTGAATGTGAAGTTAGAATTACAGGAAAGTAGTCCCGCGTCAGAATCTATGAAGGTGACTGACCAACGTGGTGAACGACCTACCCGCCTTCACACGAGCCACTTATTAATGCCAGGCCAAAGAAGAACCAGAACAAAGTGCTTGACATTTCAAGGAAGCTCGAGTGCACAAGTCCACTTCTTTTACCTTTTCTGCTCAACGTTTTGTCTCGAGTCTTTTTTCCATACGTTTCTGATGGCAGACGGTCAGCCCCAAACGCTCACAAACATCGGCGCTGGAACTTTGCTTCTCTCAGTCCTTGTTTGGCTCTGGACATCTCTTCTCCTATCCTGTCTCTCCAAAAACTATCTGACCCGTGTGATCCTAATGTGCTTTTGTTCCCGTCTCAGTGCCTTAGTGCCAGCGTAATCACTACGGTAGGAAAGAGAGGGGATGTATTAAAGAGGAGGAAGGGGATAGGACAAAGCAGAGGAGGAATGAAGAGGATGTTAGAAAGAGAAATAAGTGGAGAAAGCAGAGGGGTAATGTAATCCTCCTGTGGTAAGAGCGCTAATATATCACCTGCCACAGTTAATAAAATGTCAGGACGCCATGGCTTTAGAAGGAAGAGAAAGGTTAACCGGCGCTTCATATAAATGCACTTCACCGAGCACAAGTGGAGGAGATTAAGACTCCACAAGCACACGTCTGCACATAGGCATGTGCGCGCACGCACGCACGCACGTCACGTGAGCAGCATAAAGGTACAAAGGCTGAAGACAAAAGAGCTCATAAACGACTGGAGCAAACGTATATGCGAGAATATAGGCCAAAGACTGTAGATGTGCACGAGGAAACGTGCACGCTTGGCGAGTTCACACTCAGCCACTGTCTCCCTTTGATGATAGTTGTAATCACCCTCAGTGGAAAATCTCATTTTCATAAAGTGACTTTTCTCCCTCAGTGTCACTCTCTTTCAATCCTAGCTACATCCTAGCTCTTCTATTTTTCTCCTCCTTCTTTTTCTGTTGTGTCCCTCTGCTCCTCTCCTTTATTCTTCCTCCTCTCATATGCATGTCTCCATCTCTCTTCATTCTCTTCGCTCCCTTTTGCCCTCACCTTCCACCTATCCCCTGTGATCTGCTCATCCCTCTCTCCTCCTCCTTCTTTTGCCCCTAGCATATTTTCCCTCCTACACGGCCTCGCCTCATCCCTCTATCTCTCTCCATTTATTTATATCAATGAGCAAAAGTCATCCTTTCATCTTCCTCCAGATGAACAGACTCTGCATGTGGAAGAGGACAGGAGAAAAGAGGAGCAGAGGAACAGGGTTTCTGTTACTTTATCATTTTAACTCGATCTCGTGGTGGGAATACAACATCATATAAACTCTCCGTTGTAAGAGGAGGTCATTTAACATGCTTTGGCTGGCTGCTAAAGGGACTGGTTTAACCCTAGAATCACATTAAAATATGGAAGAAATCAAACAGTTTGTAAAAAAATTTAAAAATAAAAATAAAAAACCAAAACTTTAGAAACATGACATTTACCTCGGGCTTACTGCCCTTGAATCCAGCAACAAAATGTCTTTCATATGCACAAGAATATGAAAGCTCTAGGAGCAGTTATGGAAAGTTTAACCCAGAATCAGCCTGTAAATTACAGCATGATTAAATTGCAATTATGAAGCACTTCGTGCGCTAATCAGATCTGGATATACGTGCAGGATTTCTGGGAATAAAAAGGAAATATTTATGTGTGTTGATGCACACAAGGCTGCTAATTCATGTTGCTATTTGCAAAACAGCATGAAATGTGCAGAGCTTCGGAGCTGGAAGCAGGAAACACGCCGTGAGAGTGGGCAGATCGGTGCTACAACCGGCTCGTGGATGAACTCATCAGTGGAGAAAACGATCCAGATCCTGCCTCTTGTCTTGTGTGTATTGGGTGTCATTGTCAGAGCATCTGAATTTTATAATGGAGCTGGAGACAGATGGTCTTTGGATCGCTATGGTAACGATATCAGGCACACGCTGTTTTACTGAAAGGTGTCATGCGGCTGCCGTGTTTTGGCTCACACAGGTAACAGTAACGTGTTGCAGTGGATGACGTGTGTGTCCTGTGATGGGCTGTGAATCTCTCTGAAAGCTGCAAGTCAAGGAAAGACGCACATGAATATCCAATAAACAGCCACTTTCCTTTTGTTTTGAAAAATGTGATTTAAACCCTAAAAGATGAAATATTGAATGAGTGTTTGGGGTGAGGACAGTTTGTTTTCGCTTCAAGTTTCATCCTTCATTAAATATAGTTGTTTGTTTTGTATTGTTTATTGTCTGAATAAGCTTGCACCAATATAAAGAGAAAGGTTTTCTCTGCTGCTGCTGACAGCCGACTGCACACTGTGCTGACACAACAGTTGCGGCTGAGCTGGGTGTCTCCAGGAGAGCTGCTTAATCTTAAACTAAACTGCACCATGTGCAGGTTAGATTTGCCCTCGAAGCACTCAGCACATCAGTATATAGAAACTCTATGACTTTGTGTTACATTGCACTGATGGAATATCAGTAATTCTCAAAGAAATGAAAAAGGTTCTCTCTGACTGAAATGTCAAAAGGATAAAACTGATTTTAAGGTCACGACCTCATACTGAGGACGAGTGGACTGTGTTGCAAATTTGATACTGTGAGAAGTGTAAGAATTAATGTGAATTAATGCTGCAATTAAAATGGATGAGGCGACATCGCAGCTCTAACTACACGATGACCAATTTGGAGCAGGCGGCGGGCGAATGGCTGCAGTGTAACATTTGCTTTTCCCCACTGGAGTATGCTAATGAAATCCTTAAATTCCATGAGTTCTGTTATAAACAAGTCAGTGCAAAGGCATTTCAGTCAGACTCCTTAAGAATCCAAAACTGCTACCAAGGTGAGGACCTTCGCTGCACTTGAGCACACATCCCACTGATTGTATAAAGAAAGAAACCTTCGCATTTGCCGTCTGTTTTTAGTGCCAGTAAAAACGTCTGTTTTGAAGCCAACTGTCTTCAACAAATACGTCTTTTTTTCAGCATTCTGAGGGGTTTGCCTGAGGGTCCGGTTATTAGAGACCGACTCGGGCAGACCGACGGATGTCTGACACGAGTCTTTCCAACCGCATCTTCTGCCGTGTCGAGGAGATCATTCACGCTGCGAGCCAGGCGGCGAGGCACTCACACATCCGATGGTTCTGCCGGGACTCTTTCAGTAATCACACAGGCTCCGGCAATAATGGAATAACAAGCCCAGCTCGGAGATTTAGCGTGTTAGACGCAGGTGAACGTAGATGGAGGTGGAACGCCTTCAGTTTTCCATTAAGGAGGCAGCAGTTGGAGGATGATGATGTTATTGTGGCTGGAATTACATCATCACCGAGACACAACTGCATCCATTTCTCCTGTTTTTTTACCTGTCTGAACACAAAGGTTCATAATTTGTTCAGGTATATGTTCGTATTACATTTCGTGATCGTAACTAACATCTTCAGTCCATGTTTAACATCTCAGTTTACTATTAAATATGCAGGAAATTGTCTAGTTTCAGCACGTTTCTTTCCCACACTATCCCAAAATAGAGAATTTATTTAAAAATTCTTTTTTAAATTGTGTTTTAATGCTGCTAATGAATTCCCGAGGTAACAATACTACGGTTTTCCACAATCTATTTGTCCTTGATTGCTTTATGAAGGAAATAATAGCTCTTAGGATGCACGACATTTCACTGCTGCTCATATGAAATCCTGCGCCTTTGGTCTCTTCTCTCATAACATGTCACCATTGAGGCAGCATAGCTAAAATATATAGCCAAATCAAAATAAATGGACGCCATAAATCCCTACAACAAGACCTCCAATTGTTTTTGTTTTTTTTAAAAAGCCCTGTCAGACTGAGAAAATCCGTTATCAGGGTGCATATCATTAACACCTGTGCAGCCAGCACAAATGTGTGTTTAAATTTGAAACTCTGAGAAATGAGTTTGGAAAGAGCAAATTATTCATAGCACTGGATGGAATAAAGGATTTCAAAACGTCCCTCAAATGTGTCAGTTTCTAAATAAATGGGGAAAGCCAAGGGAGCCGCACCCGTCCTATTACT
This sequence comes from Pao palembangensis, assembly GCA_015343265.1. Classification (NCBI taxonomy): domain Eukaryota; kingdom Metazoa; phylum Chordata; class Actinopteri; order Tetraodontiformes; family Tetraodontidae; genus Pao; species Pao palembangensis. The sequence goes on along the minus strand of CM027089.1, from coordinate 14,857,219 downwards.
GACTGTACCGAAGTCTCCTGAATGGAAGTTTCACTTAGTAACTATTTTTTCCAAACATTTTTCACTCTCTCGCTGTTGACTTTCCTTCCTACTTTCTTCACACAGCTTGTCATCTGTTCTTCTAAAACCATCCCACTCCTTTTGGATTTCTTTTGATTTCTCCAACCTAAACAAAAAAGACCAACTAGTCTGTGTGACGGACACACACAGGCATGAAGCTGACATGTTGGACTTTTCGTCTCTTCCAAGTGTCAGTTGAAAAAAATAAGCCTGCTGATTATAGGATAGTTTGCATATATTACTGTATTTGAAACCTCTAGTTAGTTTCACAGACCAATGCCTGCTTTTTGACTCTCACCACCTACAGCATAACCCGGGTGTCATCAGATCCCTGAAATGTTCCTGCCTGAAATGTACATCTTTGACGGCGACAAAGAAAAGGAGAAACAGCACATCAGGAGTTCCCTCGAAACATATGTCTGTCCAAACTGGGTCTCCATTAAAAACACAGAAAAAAGAATCAAGCAGACCAAGAAAAGGAAGAACAACGCCACAACATCAATGTCTCCCATGCTGCTGGTGTTTCTGAAAAAGGACAAACAGCCAGGCGGACGCGGAGCGGTGCTGTGTCGCTGTCCATCGTGGGAAGAATGCACAGACCTGTACATGACAGAAACCAATTAAGCGCTCTACGAGCGCACGACTCAACACATGCACCGTGAGCCAACTCCTTTGGACAGGGATCAGCTGTTTACCTGCGCCTCAAGGACAAAGACCACTCATTTAAGGACGGCGACATAAAGTTTTAGCCAGAGGAAACTGATGGTTTGAAAGAGGAAAAAAAAGAAGCCATCTTTCTCACGTGAGAACAACCATCCCTCGAGGCACGAGGCATGACCTTCCTTCCACCTACAACACAGTGCAGAGTTCCTTACCCAAAACCCTGGGGTAAACGCGCTGCTCTCTCTTTCTCTGGGTCTTTGTCTAGCCAGCGACGCTAACGACAGCCATTCAAGAAAGCAGCTACACACAGTGTTACCACGAGTTTCAACTCCCACCAAACTGGCTCTGGGTTGAACGGCCCAGTTCCCATTTTACTAGACCTTTATGGATGAATAAACTGTTGTACTCTCAGACCATTTTATGACTCATGCCTGAAAGCTACAAGATGAAACAAATACTCCAAACATTCAACCTGCTGCAGCTGTAAGTATAAGGAGAGGGAAAAAAGTAAATCACAAGAACCACTGAAGGCATTTATTGATTTCTCATGACATTTGACACTACATTCAGCATCGAGTTGCTGCCCAGTTTCTGCTGTACCCACACGGGCACACTGACACGCAAGTGCCCATCTACGCACACACACGTGTCCATGTCATCATTAACTAACTAATAATGTCCCAATGGCTCGTAGAAGTTACCCTGGAACATTTGCCACGTAGGCGACCTTTTCGTGGAGCTGAAAATATAATAAGGTAAAGTCACTGCAAATGATGGAAAGAGAGAGTTAAAAGAAGTAAAGCTGTGCCAGGAAAGAACTGAATGGATGCTTTGCTGTTGGTTTTCAGGGCTCTGAGCTGGTTGGAGGAACCATTCTGCACCTTCTGATAAGGATGGAGAGAAGGTGAGAAAGAAGGAACGAGGAGGTGTGAGAAGGCACTGGTCCACAAATGGACCAGTGAAAAAGAAAAAGAAAACTTGTTCCCAATATCCTCACAAACACACACACACACACACACACGAGCGCGCGCACACACACACACGCAAAGTCTCAATATTAAAAATTGTCTAACCTTTCAGCATATTTTCTCAGCTTATTAATATGCCTCATTGCTAAGAGGCGAGAAAGGAAAATGTCTCATTTAAATTTAGAGCGGTGATGAGATGGATGTGAGTTCCATTAAAGGTACTGCTCTCTGTGCAGGACATGTTGTGCAAGTACACACTTTTACATGATGCACATTGGCAGTGTAACACACAGCATTGAGTGAATGGGTGATTAAAAGAACAACTGCGAATCTCAATCTGAGCACGTTCTCGGGGAGCCTGACATTTCAACTGCTTGCTGCTCTCTAATCTTGCATCTACCATGCAGTGTTAAGTGGCGAGGGGAATAGTTTATGTTCCTTTCTTCTCAAATCCTATCTTATAACACTGAGAATATGGTCTAAAAACTTTTTTTTTAGTTTTCTTCTAACTTCCTTTGCTGACATCCGCCTACTTCATCTAACCTACATATTTAGCAACTTTCTAATTTCCTGCTGTGCCCCTAGAAGCAGCTGCCCTCATAAATCTCTCCTATATTATTTTACTCTACCTGAGACGTTTGTGTATGTAAAGGATTGATGGGTTTCTACTTACATAAAAGTTCATGTGTTTGCTGCCTTAATGCTTTAATCTAAAGATCCGTGCTAATGTTCTAGATTGGTTTCTGGACATGAAACACACAGGCACCTGCTGTCACCTCAGACACACCTCTCACATGCGTTGCCCTGTTTACACACACACACACACACCTGATGACACACCTGTTTTTCTGCTGCTTTTTCTCACCTCAACCTGGCATTCTGCAAACACGCTGTTGTCTGTGACATCCTATTTCTGGAAGTGTCAGCTCCAGCAACACATTTGTCTGCTTAAAACACCCAGCATACACCAATTTCACTTTCACTTATGTTAGTAATAACAACAAAACTGCAGAATGAATGTTAAACTTAAGTCAACTGTGCTCCACAGAAGGCATGAAACACCTCATCAAGTCTTTCTTGATGAGGAGAAAGTGGGTCTTAAACCATGATAACCAGCAGGTTAATCAGGCTTAATCAGCCTTTAATCCGTTAACCAGGAGATTGTTTGATTTTTCTCGCGTAAATTTCTTTGAGTGACTGCACGTCGAAGCTGAGGACGCTGTTTTAGTGTTAGTTTTTTTTTTTTTTTGACTTGCTATTCTCAAGAGCGCTGTTGTGACAGTCCTAGTGGGTTCCACAGAAATACGTTACACTTAACTATGCATTAAATTTAGATTTATAGCTCAGTTGTGGGAATAATTTGGCTCGGCTGAATCGTGCCTTCATATTTCACATAACACAAAGTTTAGACAAGCAGAGAGCAGATCATAAGATCCACTGCATCACTGCTCAGAAGGAATGAGATCTAATAGATTTAAAAAAAAAAAAAAAAAAACTTTTCCACCTCAAAAGCTGGGTGCAGACAACATCTTCATTAAGTGCAATGGAGACATTATTACGCAGCTTGGAACAGAAGCCGTGTGCACAGCTGGAATTGGTGATAAAAGTATTGTTGTGATTTTGTTAGAATACATTCAGACACTTCAATACATATTTTTGTTCAAATACAACGCGTAGAATGTACTGCCCTTGAGCTGTTTTTGAATAATCACATAAAATAGATGTAATTAGTATTTTAGGATCTGAGCTAATGCGGTATTATCATAATTATTATAGTTATAAAAGTGATTCGTAGTAATAAAGCTGATATTTCTTCCTCACGGTCAAACCACAGAATTCAAAAAATAGATCTTAAAATGATATGAATATAGCTTATTTCTGAGTTTAGCATATGTGCACATAAAAGTAGTGATGACTGGTTCAAGCTCTAGACTCTGACAGTGACTGCTGGAAGTTACACAACCTTGAAAGTCTTCCGGAGGTCAGAGAGAGACAGTGAGGGCCGTTTAACAACATGCGATGCTCTTAATTTAGATATGCATCTCTTCTTGCATTAGAGTTTGATTTGTGGAAACTATTTTTGAATCTTCAGACGACATCACAGTTCAAACTTTGGTCAGCTGTTGAAGTTTTAGCAGATTTGTCACTGTTGCAGTCAAGGATGTGTCTGCAGGTCTGACAGCAGCTGTCTTCATTTAGGAAACGGGTTTATTTCTGACTAAGAGAGGAGGACAGAGAGGAAGACAGAGGAGGACAGAGAGGAGGACAGAGGTTCGAGGCTGGTTGAAATTCTCACACGACCAGGTGATAATCTAACGGAATCCACAGTCCAAAGGTTGCAGCTCCTGATGGTTAGAGACGGTAACGACTGTATCAGGGTTTGTCTTTTGGTTTTGAATGATCATCAAGGTCCAGTATCAATGTACTAGAATAAACGTGCGTGTTTTAAGAGAAAAATGTGTAATAAAAGCAGAAGTTATATTGAAAACAAGAACAGATTAAGAAGGTTCCTTAGAACGTCCTCCAGGCAAAGTGAAGCGAGGCGATAATAGGCGCCTCCACCCATGTGCTACGCTGTGCACCAATGCTAAAACATCTGCTGAGTAATTAGGACTGACCACCTAAATTCCCGCTTGAGTGAAAAGGTCAAAGGTGACATTTTTGCGGCGGGGCTGAGGAATTCCTGTAAATTTACTGGTTGAAATCTGTTTACATCAGCGACAAGCTCAACATCACCATGTTTATGATGTTATTATCAAGCAAATGAAGTATTGATTTTTCTCAAAGATGTAGGCTGAACAGTTGAACCTGCAGAACAACGGAAGCATGAAAGATATGAAGCCCTAATCTTTAAAAACAGCAAGAACCTTGAGAGCTGGGTGAAGGCTGGGATGGAGGAGGCTCTGACGTGCAACGTTCACGCAGGAGGCCAAATTCTGAGCCAAGCTTGACCTTGGCCTTAATCTGCTCACTTCTCTCCTTGAAATTCTGAACACCAGCACTCTCCTGCACAGCGCTTACTGCTTTATTTTCCTCTGCCTGTTTCCCTGTCAATCACATCGCTGGTCTCTGTCCAAACTGATTAAGGTATTGATCTGTCTTTCACTCACTTTGTCAGTCAGTACCTCGGTGCTTCCTTCCATCTGCTCCCTTATAACACCTCCTTGACCGCCTCCTTCTCACTTTTGCCTTTCTTCTCTGAGTACAAATGTGAGACCAAGCTTTTTTTTTCCCAGCTGGTTCTATCTGTTGTACGTGGAGAAGGTTGTTAATCAGATGCATGAATTTCTTTCAAATAACTTTCCCAAACGCCCAAGTAAGCGTTTGAATGGAAGCCTGCTCCTGTAAAGTTTTTCACGTCTCGTCTTTTCGCCTGTGTCTGAATCCGTACACACGCAGCATGGTGTTTGTTTTCACACAGACACAACCACAGACCCGTGACCCGAACCGCAGCATCACTCACGCTGCCTCAAAAACCAGTCTGGGCTTTCGTGTGGCCCCAGTCAAGAGGGCCCGAGCTTGATTTAATTGCACACCTTTAAGACTAGACGAAAAAACGACCGGAGATCGTCATTATGTAGCAGTTTTTGCTGTTCTTGTTGTGGGAAGTGAATATTTTTGTTGTCCGTGTGTGCAGACGTGGCAGCTAGGCTACGTTCACGAGATCGGATAAAAAGCGAAGCAGAAACTGTTTTCTAGAGGAGAAAATGAGCAGTGTGTGTAGAACATGTGTTGGATCAGGAGTATGGTTGAGGTTAGGCTGTGCAAGTGAACGGAAAGTGAACGAGCCATCACGTTTTCTGGGCGATCTGATCATTTTCCTGGACTTTAATATTCATTTTCAAAGATAAACAAGGTTGGAATGCAGGAAATGATGGTATGGAATTAGTCAGAAGTCCGTGGAAAGACCATGCAAAGACATCTACACAAGCTCAGGTGTGTGTGTGTGTGTGTGTTTCTGAAATTTACCAGAATTATCTGATTACTTGAATTTAAAACTAAAGAACAACCTGAAAACAGTGATTATTTTCTCTAGTTATGCTCTGTAACCTGCAGCATGTATGGAATCCTAACTGCTAGCCGACTCCTCACACACACCTGCTCACAGGATCACATCGCCCTTGACGACTGGAGCCTGTTGGCCAGCTCCACACACCCTCCCATGGCCTCCGACTGTCTGATATCAACCTCCATGCACCCAACCTGGGCGGGGGCGGAAGAGCCTTTCCTGTTGCTGCCGCCCCCCACCCGGGCTGAGGCTCTTTGTCCATAAACATGGAGCTGCTTTCCTTTATCAACAGTCAAAACCCTCTTGAAAACTCTCCCCTTTAAATCTGCTTTCATTACCTGATTGTCTGTATATGATCTTATATATTAACTTCGTTTTTATGATCTTCTGTGATTGTTTTCAACAGCACTTGAGAAGTAGAATGCATTAAAATGTATTTATATTGTACTTTGCAAGGAAAAACACAGGGACACGTCTTTAGTTTATGATAGAATCAGCACAATATAAGGATGAAGACGATTATCTCTGGCTTTCAGGGGCCTTTATTAAATTCTGCTCCTTTGAGAACATTCCTTTTTTATCCCACTTACGGGCACCACTGAAGCAGCATTGCATCCACTAACATCACCATATGTCATATTATCAAAGCTCACAATATGTGCTGATAACAAGATGAAACATTACTGTCACAGCAAAAGCAGAACATTTATTGTATATACAGTATATAATCTCATCACTATGTCTATAGCTTTGCTTTCGCTTCTTCTTTAAGATGATATTCTGTGAACTTTTACGTCTGATCTGAGAGACCAGAGTCAATTGTAATGGCTGATTTGACCAAAACTTAAAATAAGCATACTGAAAAGATCACAATGACCCGGTAAATGAATGTGACTTACAAAAGAAACAAGTAAATAGATGGGGAGCTGGCTAATCAGCTGAGAGAATGAGCAGGTAAGCGAGTTTGTATCAGACTGATGAAGTCCCCAGTAGCACCCAAGTCTGCAGGTGTTCTATATGTTAATGTCTGAGAGGAACGTTCGGAAAGAATGTGCTGTGGAAAGAAATTAAAAGATAGAAGCAAGATGGAGCAGGGATGGAAGGAGGGGGAGGGCGGAGAGAGCGAAGGAGAGAGAACCACTGGAGTGTGAAGGAGGGATGGAGAAATGGAGTGAAGGTGGCTGTGGAAGCTGGTTTTAATCAGAGGGCAGTGATGGGCAGTGAAACTTGTGTGTGTGTGTGTGTGTGTGCGTGTGTTATATGTTGGGTCTCAGCTTCTGGAATTCAGTCACATAGTGTGCGGTCTGTCTTTGTAACACCAACGTTTAGCTTTAATAACTGTGCAAATGTGTGTGTGTGTGTGTGTGTGTGCGTGTGTGTGTGTGTGTGTGTGCGTGTGTGTGTGTGCGTGTGTGTGTGTGTGTGCGTGTGTGTGTGTGTGTGTGTGTGTGTGCGCTCTTTGACAGACCTACATGGGTGTTGGTCTCACTGTGCACAGCTGTGTGTAAGGTGTATTTAAAGGTGTCTGGATGCTTCTCAGGTGTCTTCTCTTCTTCTCTGCTGCTATTCTGCTGCTGGTCTTGCTGGACTTCCTGCCCCTACCTGCTAAGCAGAGATATGAGGTGTGCATCCAAATTCATTTTTAGATACATCTCTTTCTTCAGTGTACTGCCAACGGTGCTGCCAAACACTGAGGTAAATGTTATATATGCGCCTGGATATTCACACGTGTCAAAAAACCCCGTCACAGTTTAAGTTATAGATTCACGACAGATTCACAGCAGAAGCTCCTCAGTTGGCTAAACTAATCAATTAAATCAAAATAGCTACTACCTCTTTGTACACAGACTCCATTGCATTGATGGCTCCACCCACTCAGTGCTGACATTGGGTATAAAAGTCCTACAGCTCGATACCCTATCATCATTTTTGGAACCTGGAGGATAAAACTGCCTAAAACAAACACTGAGGCCACGAGTAACATTGCTGACGGACAGGTTCTGGCAGTGTAGTGAGAATCTTCTGCTCTGGCTTCTGCTCTGAAACCTGAGGGGTCTGTCTGTCCCACCTGGTTCATGAAGAACTGGAGCTGCTGCTGAAGCGTAACAGTCAGGGGGAGGCAACAGTTGCTCGGCTGCACCACCACTTCTGCCTTTTACTGCGGGTTTCTGGCCCATGTAAAGTGTGTTTCTCATCTTTTATGCATGCATATTAGAATGTGTGCGGGAGGTGTGTGTGTGTGTGTGTGTTGCTCATGTAATTCATGTAGCTGCTCAGACTTAAATCTTGTTAAAGTCCCCAGATGAAGGCCATGTAGTGTGCTATATTTACATTCTGCTCTGCATGTTTAACGTGTTTAGGGCCACACATGTCTGTTTATATTCTTAAACGGTGGTTACTATCACATAAAAAACAATTTGCATATGTTGTCTGCCATTTTAAGTCGCTCTGATCATGAGGCGAAACCAAGTGTTAATTATTCTCATTTGTGAGCTTCTGTTTGCTTCAATGATGGCAGTAAAATTTTTAAAATATTATGAACGACAGCTTAGGCCTGTATAAAATTTGTCAGGTGGCTGTCAAAGCGTCCACTTGATCACCAGTCAAATTACTATCAGGAGTTTTATCTTATTATCCTGCAGTTTAACAGTTTATACGAGTGAAGAAGTGATAATGTCACTTATGTCTTAATTACATGGAGTCACCGTACTTCTGATTGTATAGAACACAACCAGTATGCTTGTGGTTTTATGTCTGATGGACACTATCAACGGTGTGTTGCTGACGTTTTCCTAAAAAAAAATAAAAGTAGAAGGCTCAAACAATACGATCACCTTTCTGTGAACACTGTATTTACTCCATGGTTGAGAAAGGTTGAGCGAGAGCGATGGAGGGGGGAGGGAGCGTATTTGCTCGTGTGTGTTTCCCTGTCTTCTTTCATCTGCTGCTTTGCTTTGATTTCTCCCTCTTTTCGGTCCTGTTCTGTGTTTCCTTGCAGAACCTGCACTGATAAAGACACAGAAAACTACAAACAGCTGCGCGAGTGTGCGTTGGTGTGTGTTGTCGACTAGCCTGTCACTCCAGGAAGCTGCAGTTTTGCACTCGCAACCTCTAGCTCAGGAGTGGGCAATTATTTAGCCTGAAGGGCCACACTGGGTTTTAGATCTTGATGAACGGGCTGGCCAGGTGGTGCAGGAAGCTAACCCCCCAAATGAGGATCGGAGGTTAACTAAAAATCCTGCTTGATGGACTATTGACTGAGAAAACACGTTGAAGAGCCTGTAAATTGGTCCAAATAGAGATGGATGATGAAGCTCCATAGGATGTTTGGCCCCACCTTCTTGAGAGGACATGTTAGCATGCTAGCTGAAGGGGGGGGTTCTTACCAATCAAACTGACAACCCTCTTCATTTGGCTTTTGGAGAAATGATTGTGAAGGTTCTGCGGGCCAGATTAAATAGTTCATTGGGCCACATGTGGCCCCCGGGCCTTAGTTTGCCCACCTCTGCTCTAACTGATGTTTTATTCCATCTAAAGAGCATTTGCTGATGTGTTAAACGAAAATTGTGATTAACTGTTTGTGCAAGTGTGGAATATTATGGAACAGAAACAAAAGTTATTGCTCAACCAGTAGTTTTCTACCTACCCAGGAGACCCCGGAGGGACTGACTGGCACACATGCTTCTCGGCAGGGACCGACACCAACATAAATGAAGCTCAGAGTGATCCTGGTCATAGGTCACCAGTAATCCCACAGTGGATCAATACCCCTGAGTCTGATTGTGCAGACAAATGTGTGTGTTTCCATTTCTGTGTAGCTTTGCTTGAAGAAACACGAGTGGTATCTTCCACCTCTCTTGTTGGTATTTTGCTCTAAAATGTCTTCAGGAATGTACAGTTTTACGATCACAACAGCGCAAAATGAAAACACAAAATCTTCAATGCCACTAATTATTTTGGGGTCTCGTCTCAGATCATCAGACATTACAATAATAATCACAATAATGACAATAATAACGCTGCGACTCAGTCCCGGATAAACAGTTGGAAGACGACACAATCATAATAGTAATGACAATAATGATAATAATAATAATAATAATAATAGCAACTTTGGAATCGCAAACAATTATCAACAGTCATACTGTTTTTTAGAGAATAATCCAAGTAAATAATAAAAAAAGTCAACAAAATCCTTAAGGGAATTAAAAAAAGCCAAGATAAACACATCCAACCAACAACCCCCCCATGCGCTCACACACACACACACACACACACACGAGCCATCACTCCCCCTCTTTACATTCGCACACCTTGGCTGTGTTTGTGATTAAATTCCCTGACTCTGAGGAGAGCAGATGCTATTGTTTCTTTCCTTTTGGCTGCCACGAAGGGAATGAGACTTGAGATTCCCATTTTGACTCAAACAGCTTGCAGTTCCACCGCATCTATGAGGCCCGACGTGTGGTGGAATGAAACTACAGGGTAATATATGGTTGCCATTACCCCGAGGCCCCGCGACGTAACCTCCCTCATAGATCTCCCAGCAGAATCTCCTCTGTGTAGCGCTCAGAGTTAAAGCTTGTTCTACCCAAGTTGACTTTTAAGGTTGCATGCTCCCTGCTGTTCAGCTGTTCCAGTCTTACTCACATATGTATGAGCTTGTGGATGTTTCCTGTCTTGTGTCATAAGTAAAACAATTATTTTCATCCCGCTCCTGTGTGCAGAGCCAAGTGTGGCCAACAGGTGGCAGGGCAGCTCTTTGCGTAGCGCCAGGAGGAGCTGTCCGTGGTACTGAGGTAATCTGCCTGATGTGGCTGTGGAGGAAAAGGAGAAAAAGAATGGGAGATGAAAAGAATGGTAGGATGTCAAAATGGGACAAGGAAGGAAGGAGGAGTCAGGGATAAGTAAGTGCTGACAAACATGGTGGCAGAGGGGAGCATGACGGGAACGAGGAGACAAGTTTTAAATTGAAAATGATGATCACAAAACAAAGTAAAAGAGGAATAAATGCACAAAAATAAAGGCAGGGGAAAAACACATCAGAAAACACTCATTCCACTAAATATTTCAGTGTTGATCAGTTTAGAAGCAGCATAAAAAGACATTGATTGACAAAAATAAGAAAAGCGATTTAAAGACGAGGCTGTTTGATGAGGTGAAAAAAGAGACGAGACTAAAGGAAAAAGTAAAGCAAAGACATGAAAGTGAAAATCTTGAATGCGATGACGGCTTGTTACGTTTGTGACTGTGTGGTTGTTTGTTCCTGTCAGTGACAAGGGTGTTTATTTATGAGCAGAGAGAGCAGAGCAACACACAAACACACACAGATAAACACGTACACACACAAACACACACACGTATACTTCTGTCTCTGTGAGGACTTTGATAAGTATATTGTATTACCGAGTGCCTTACGCTAACCCTAACCATCCCAACTAACCTCCTGACTCTAACCTAAAAGTAATTCTAACCAGACCAAACCAAACCAAACCAACCAACCACACTCCACCAGAATTAGGTCATACAATTAGATTTTTCAGCTCCTTCCAAAAGAAAAAAAAAAAAATCTGTTTGGCTAAGGTTAAATGACCCACAGTGGAGTTTGGATCCACTGTGTTTTTGTCTCAGCGAAGTACATCAAATAAATGTTGATAACAGCATTTTGACTCTCCTCTCAGACAAAGAAGTCTTCTATAAAGAGACAAAAAGAAATTTAACCCTGATCTGAACCTCTGTTATAAATCCATACTTACAGGGATGCACGATGTACCATCAGCCCACGTGGGTCAGTTTTTTCACACTTGCGTCGGTCTGATGAGCAAAACCGAGGCAACGTAAAGGACCAGTGATTGTTTCCCGGCGCAGCTGTGTGTTCTTGCTTTGTTCATGCTGAGCGGAGCAGGCAGCAGAGGATTGTGTTTCTGTAAATGGAGAAAGGGGAGCAATCGTACATTTGAGGCTACAGTTGTGAATGTCACAGTACTGCTGACACGATGACGTACAACGTATGAGTGTAATGTGAGTGGGGGAGCGGTGCAGCATTTGTACACGTGTTTGTGAGCGATACAGACCTGTGTTAACTAGAAAAGTGCTCAGAGACACATATTGTGACTTCCACCTGTGGTACCTGAGTACATACAGGCCATAGTAGCGCAAGGTTACATAACATAGTCGCCCCTTGGCCTATGAACTTTGTCCTTGATCTTTGGAAAATCAAAGGTCAAAGTCCCTTTGGAACCAGGAAACATCAACAAAATTAAATCTTTCGTTCTTTGCCCCATCATGTGAACTCTTCCTGAAAACTTCACAAAATCTGTTCAGAACTTTTCGAGTTATTTTGCTAAGAAACAAACTGACAGAACCACCGGCTGTAACTTCCTTGGCGGAGGTAACAAATGGCCAGTTGTGCTTGCTAACTGATAAAGACCACAGCTGGAGAGGAGTACGTCCAGAGAGTTTCTCCAACTCCATTTGCTCTGATGTTGCAGCTGCGGCTTCAACCCTGAAGGTTGATAAATCTCTGCGCTTGCTAAAATCATCAAAATAAAACTCACCACACAGGTTGTTGCTGTGAAGACTTAGTGTGCTGAGAGTGTACACGTGCATGTGTGAATGTGTGACCTGATAAGGCCCCTGATCACTGCTGACAATATTAATTATTTGCACAACCAGAAAAGAGCATCAGAGTTTTAGTTTTAGTTTTAAAAGTGTTTTAGGGGACTTTTATTAGAACACATGACCATGTTGTCATGATTACACAGAGAATGATGTGAAAGCATGATGATTAATCAGTGTTTTGTCCATCAGCGCTCCTCAACCACAGTCTGGGCCCAGAGCATCACCTGCATTAATACCTTAAAAATGTTTGAATAACTTCTAATTACTGATCTAATTTCAGTCAGATGTGTAAATATCAGGGGTAAACGTGCCTTCAAACTTTTGATTTATTCTATTATTTAGAAGAGGACTTTATAGTTCTTAAACTCTCACCGATAACACTGTTCATCTTATAGCTGGGGCCAGAAAAACCAGGATCCAAACCCAAATCTGTCAGTTCAGAATTTATTCTAAAAACCAAAGGTAACAAAAGCACTGGAGCAGAGGCCAACAGGATTCAAAATAAGGAAGCAAAGGTGTCTGCGGCTGAGCCAGCAGGAAAACGGACCCACACAGGAGATGCAAAAAACCCCAAACAGGCAGAAAAACACAGAGGCAGGCTGCAGCAGCAGGCAGGAACAGCTGGAGCTGACAGTCATGGCAGAAAAGCTGAAGAACTGACACCAACCGACAGCTGGCAGCAGTCTAAATACAGGTCGGGGACGAGGTAAGGAGCTGCAGGTGTGATGGGTGGAGCCGGTGACTCAGTCAGCGCAGACCAGCCCTGCCGCTACAGAGGAGTCCTCGGAGTGCCTGAAAGAAAAGAGCAAAGACAACCCCAAGCGCGCCCCCTGCTGGCCGACTGGCCAAACTCCAACAGTTCATTACAGAAATTGCTGTTAGAGTCCAGTGAAGGACCGGTGTGGTTGGTAGTACTTTTAATCTTAAATGAATTAATTCCAGTAATATTTTCCATCCCTGACCCCCACTTCAGACAGGTTTGGTTGCGTGACAGGAATCTGTGCTCTGTCACACAGTCTGACATCTGTCTGTGTGCCTGCATGTAAACAGAGCCACTGGTCAGCTAATCGGATTTCTTGGAAAGTTCCACAAACTTCTGGATTTAGCTCTCCTGCTGCTGCTGCCCACAGTAATGGGATTTTAGAGACTGTTAGATGATCCAACAAACACATTTACAGCCTACCAACTCCCCTGCAGCATCTTTGCAAAGACAGACTGATTCATTTTTCTCCCAGGATGGCAATTTAAGGTGTATTGAACTCTAATACTGACCAACAGCGTAGGTTCTGCCAATATCTGCTGCACGTGTGAGCCGCCAACCAGCAGCACGACCGATACTGCAACAGCAACTGTCAGTTGCTGCTGGATTCCATCCATATAGCGACACCTAGTGACTGATGAAGGTATTTGAGGTACATGGCGGACTTGGGCTCAGATGTGAAAATGGTGACGTCAAGAGAAATTATGAGCTAATGCTAACATAATTCATGTAATTATGCATGCGTCGATAAACTGATCTTGCGATCACATAACGTGCACGTGACAGTTGTTAAACATATTCAATTGGTTGTCAGTTTGCATTTGATTAAAATGAGTAGCTGAAAACACGTGTGTTTTATGAAATCACAAATTTCACAGTGTCAACATCAAGGTTGATTATGCTTTTGTACACGCAAACACTGAATTAATCAGGCATACATTCAAGCACTGTCTGTCTACACAGTCTATTAGCTATTATAATGTTGTCTTGCCAACTGATTAAGGAGTAAAGCTGTGAATGTTAAGTGTAACAGATTGAAGTCCCCCACTTACACTCTACGACTAATTCAAGAAGTTGAAATTGGCCAATACCGGGGAGCAGCTGGGAAAATTATCTTCCATATGTCTTGGGCTGTCAGCAATAATATGGAGAATAAGATGTAGGAAAACTTCCTTTCAAGCATGCAGATATTATACTGGGACCTCAGCACAATAATGGCACTGTTGCCGCTTCAGTATCTTTGACTTTACTTTGCACTTGAGTGCAAGCAGTCAAAACAAGCTCGGGTAGGTGGCTGCAAAAACAACTTTGCAATATATCTGACAATACACAGGGAAAAAAGTGCCAAATATCTCATATCCACTGCACTCCGTTGGATAGGAGCAGCTGCCATTGGGTCATCACTTCAGGATATCAAGTGCCAGCCAGAACATATACAAGAAATCTTTTATTCCCAATGCATCACAGGCACTATGCTCTTTAAAGCTAGACAGCGCAATGCGTACTGTATAGAATCTGTTGTTATTTACTTTGGAAGAAGCCAAAAGAACATTTCCTCTGTGACGGGCAGTAAAGTTAATCAAATCTAATCTGCCTCACAGGACTCGTCCACAGATCACCTGGAGATGGTCCCTGCAAAGTCATCATGGAGGCCAAACCAGGAGCAGTAGAACAAATCCAGCCAGCCAGCCAGCCAGCCAGCCAGCCAGCCAGCCACTTTAAGCTCCAACAGTTTCTGTGTTCTAGTTACGGGCAGAAGTGTAATTAGGATATTTAGTATATTGTAAATTTGGCTGGATCTGGACTGATGACAGCTTAGTGGGCGAGAGGCAAGGAGAAACCCTTTATTGCTGCCATCGCCCAGAGAGGAATGAGAGGAGGAGGGCATTATGGCCATCAATGCACCGCTTTAAAGCTTTGGAGAGTTTGCTAAATTGGAGGGGAGAACCGGTGTTCACTACCAAGGGCATTCCCTCATCATGTGATTATCGGCTGGAAACGCTGTCCTGGATTTTGGTCCTGGGAACCAGACCTGTCTGGTAACGTTGCTCGCTCGCTCGCTCGCACGCCAGTATTTTATCAACATTTTAAATGTTCTCTGCAGAATATATTGGTATGTGTGGTGCAATTATCAAAGAAAGAGCCACGGCTGTCCCGTGAAGGCAGCCTTTTAAAGCAACTGCCAAATGAAGAGCCACATTCAGGCCTAATTAGATCTGGTCCAATCCCAGTTTAAAGTCTCTCCCAGTGATCTTATACCAGTATGCATCATTTGGGGTTTAAACTGAAAATGACAAATAAAACCAGCTAAGAAATATCCTGTAATATCTGGTAGGATGACATTTTTGGGCTGTTTTTTTGATTCTCTTCTGTCTCTTCCTGCCTGTTTTGGTTGGTTTTTCTGTTGGTTTTGCAAAGAGAAGAGCCTCTCTTCCTCACCTTACCATTTACCCCCACCCCCGCACACACACTCGTTATATTTTTTTGCTTTTTAGAATCTGTGGTTGACAGATCAATGCCTCCCCCAGGTATGCTGAGTCTGAGTTATTCTACAACTATGTGGGAGAGTTAAAAGGAAGACCTGTGGCATATTGAGTGCAGTTTTATGCGCGTGTCAAGTTTTTCCTTTTTTTCTGTTAGCATCTTTTCAGCATTTAAAAGAAACTTAATGAGAATTATCATGGAGCTTTGGGGAGGACTCGCATTCACATCTAGGTCCTACATCTTACATTCTCGGACGACGAGGATCCTAGATAGACCGAAGTCTTTGTAAATATGATGCTTTATCGGTTGTCATGGCAGTAGGATTCCTGAGGATGTGCAGAATCCTCCACGGCCCGGGTCCCCACAGTGCTACGATTCTTTTCTCAGTTTGTGTATGGTTGTCGCTTGCGCATGTTACTGTCCTGGAAGACTGCTGCAGGGAAAACTCCACTTACTACATCAGAACCGCTGCCATGTCTCAGCGAAACAGATGAGGCAGCGTTCCTGGAACTCTCCGTGGCTCCTCATTAGAGCTCCGAGCTCGCTGCTTCGTACACGGGGGACCTTACGTTTTCAGTCATGATGGAAAGAGGAAAGAGTTTGTTTTCATCATCCACTCTCTCCAGAAACTTGCCCAGCATCTTCTGTACTTTTGGTGCAGCTCATCACAGATAAGGACGTTCACTTCCAGGAGTAATGAGGCTTAAATGGCGCCATCAGCTGGTTGAGATATCAATTTGTAGGCTTCGCCCGGTGGATACAGCGCAGTTAAAAGTCCCAGAGTTGCTGCCGTGTCTTTGTCCGTCTGATCCTGGGACCGCGCCACTTCTTCTTTGTCATCCGGCTAACATTCAGGAGCAACTTCATCTCCTTCCAGCTGGTCTGTAGTTTCTTATGTGGTAACCTCCGAAATATTTTGTACTTTTCAGCACAGTTGCATCCTCTCCAGCTGTTGTTAATCTGCTGGTCTGAAAACTTCTGCACACAAAAGCTCTCGAGAAAATCGATAAAGAGCACACATTCTGGCAGATGCGTGTTTCCAGTTCACCTCTGACTGGAAATATGCTTTTCTTGTTTCGATAATTCTTTCCTTGGGCCTCTGATGGCTGGTAATTTTCCGTGAAATGATTTCTAACTCAGTCACAAACCCAAGTCTGCACAGGTTTTGTTTTATTCTTGTAAACTGACCAGATTCTTGATTTTCTTACTGCGTCTGACTTCTCGTCCAACTGAATCAACCTGAGCTTCAGTCAAGAACAGACAGACGGAGCGTGTATTCTCAGAGGAGTCTGGAAGAGCCGCATTTAGAACATGAACTGGAATCACAAGCGTGGTGCTGAAGGTCAGTGATCAGCTCCGGCTGCCCCAGGGCGGCTGGATCGTGTGCTTTGATGGAATACGAAGGTGAGGTTTTCCCATAAACAACACCCACAGCTATTATATCATTGGGAATACTTGAGATCAGAGGTCATATCATAGATATTTGATTGTGGAGTTTTACCACTGCTCACAAGGTAGCGAGCACTGAATACTGATGCTGCTATGGCGTGTTTAATCTCAGACAGGCAACAACAAATTAATATAGTCACTTAAAATATACTAATGAGATTCGTATATAATTTGCAGACATCTGTAGACACTGAGGTATTATCTCAGTGTTCCATCAGCACAGCACAGAACCTTTATCAGTTGCATTTCACACCCACACACACTCGCACTGGCTAGGTTATCTTTCTCTCTGCTAATGCCTCGTGTGGATGTGTCTATTCATACCCACATATTGGCAATATTGTTTTATCATCAGCAAGGCGAGGTTCATAATTTCCCTTCAACAAGGTTATATCCTGTGTGTTGTGAAAACAGGAAGCAGAGGCCATGCTCATCACGAGGTGACCTGCATCCCACTGCTGCACATCACACGTCGTGCCAGCTCAGCCTTCTGCTGTTCAGCATATCTCCAACGCATAAAGAAGCCAGATCCGACTCGCAGTCAGGCTGTTCTGTCCTCTCAGTCGCAGAAAGGTGCATACTGGGTTTTTATGTGCCTGCGTGTGAGCGACACCCTCGGCATCTGTCAGTCACCGTGGTCCTTTCTGAATGAGGTTCTGCGGGAGATGAGGGTCTATTTGGTTTGATCGCTGAGGGGGAGCATACGGTCTGTATCCCCCATCACACACATGGAGGGAACAAAAGTTACTATTCCTGTGATACCGCCGTTCCGTCTGAACACACTCACACACACACACACACACAGACGCATCCTGTACTTCTATCGTTGCGAGGACTTTCATAGCCTTAATATATTAATCAAACAGTTCTCTGAAGGTGTGAGGACCAGCCAAAATGTCCTCACTTCCAAAAAAATAGAAAGGTAAAGTACAAGAAGAGGAACACGTGTGTACACACACACACACACACACACACACACACACACACACACACACACAAGGCAGATGCTGTTGCATACACATGTAAATGAGCAAAGCTCCATCAATGTGCTCTTAATTTTGGTGAACGGAGCACCAATCTGCAGCTGCTGAATTACACACTGTAAAAAAACAGATAATGACACAAACGTGAGGCTAAAGTATCTCGAGCACTGCCGAGCTGTATTCAGTGGATTCAGTTTGGTTTTATCAGTCTGAATAACCTAAAGATCATCTTTTCCTACTTTAATTTTTGATGATGTAATAACATTGTTATGGAACAGTTATGAATAACCACAAATTTCTGTTTTGTAGTCGTGTAGGAGACCATATGAGCTCAGTGCAACAGCTGATGTTCTCCCCGTGTCTGCATGGCTTCTTTATAGGTACTCTGGCTTCTTCCCAAGGTCCAACGACATGCATTTGGGGACAGGCTAATTGATGACTCTAAGATGACCTTAGGTGTGAATGGTTGCTCATTTCTATGTTAGCCCTGCAGGGAGCTTGCGGCTCGTGCAGGGCGTCCCCCGCCTCTTGCCCAAAGGCAGCTGGGTTCGGCTCCAGTCCCCTCCAAAGGATAAAGTGGGAGATGATAGATGGAATTCAAATTCAAATGCAAAAATTCCATTTTTATGCAGCAAAAAAGTGACACCGAGAGATGTGGCAGCGAGCTGTTGTAGTATTGAAAGTGCAGACAGTGTCGAGGTTAGCATGGCCTGCTAACCTTGTAACACTGGTAAATGGCACTTGGTATTAAGCCGCCCTCTTTCCCTGTGAGATAATAAGAAAGAAAAAAGATGGAACTGGATGAGTTTAGCGACTAAAATGTGTCGGTCTCACATGCAAATATCAGCGACAGATAATTATTTCCCAGAAAATATGCTGAACTCTACAAAGAAGATATGGTTTATGACAATATAATTTCACATAGATGGATGAAAATCACTAAGGTGAAAAAGATGATTGTAGTCACAAAGTGATGCTAATAAGTCAGGTGTGAAGTGATAAATTTTGCAGCATTTCGATTGTATCCCATTGGAAAACACTTGATATTCTAAAAGCTATTCTTAGTTATCTGGGACAAGACTGTAGCTTGTTGTGTACTCAGGACTCAGCTGCACCACAATGGCACACTGTAAATTCCTGCTTTCTCTGCGGCCGCATTTGTAATCAGACCCGCGAATCATTACCATGTGTGTCATATTAAATTTCTGCCAAACCCTAATTAAGGTGGGATTACCTATGCATGGCCGGTTTTATCCTCCAAAATAACAGTGGGCTTTTGCGGCCCACTGTTATTTTGGACTGGAGTCTAATGGGCATCTGTATTTGCTTTTAGTGGGCCTGGCATGGCTCACACAGACTGCATATTTACTGTAAAAAAAAAATAAAAAATCCCCGCTCTACTTATGACCAATAAAAACTTTCTATTCTCAGACAGCAATTAGCTTAAAACTTCCCTTCATTGCATTCTCAGCACAGCCCATAATTGATTCCCATTAATTGCAGGTGCTGCAGCAAGTGAGTTATGCATAAAATTAGCATAGCATCAGGATATTCATCTGTGTGAGAGACACTGAAGGTTGAATTAGGATTTTTAAGAAAGCTTCTCTACAAAACTCATTAAAAATAGCTAATCACTGACATTACTTTATTAAACATACAGTAATTCACACACGCGCACACACACACACACACACACACACACACAAACACACAAACACACCCACGCACACCCTCCGAGTCACATCCATGTAGCATGGCTCCAGGGACTTAATTATTGCCACATTCGGTAAAAGAACACAGAAGATATCTTATATTATTAACATGTTTTCATTTTCTTTTTAAGATTAAAGATTAAAGAAAATCTTATTAAGGAAAAAAAATGATTTAGCTGAAAACAGAAAGGAGATTCAATACCACAAGAGCCAGGTACTATAAATTCCCAGTAATGATATGTAGTTTATGTTATATTTATGTAATCCTGCATGATTCATTACTCCTGAAATTTATTTTCTCTCTGATCTCTTTCTCTGACAGACACCTCTGACACCTGCTTATCTGGCAGAATCTTCTGGATGAGATTCCTCATTTTACCTCAACGGCTGGATCATTTTTCAGGGCCCAGATAGGTGACCTGTCTCCCAGTCAGATATTTCATGGCGATCTCACTACGGCTCTATTTTATTGCCATTCCCTTTTACGACGTTAAATTTTCCATCTCAATAACCTGTTATGCTTCTAAACCCCAGTTTCAGAACTGGAACTAGCTAAAATGACCACATTAGGCCTCTTATTTGTACAAAACATTTGAAACGATAATCACACTCATGCATGAAGACAAATTCTCAAGGTACATAAGGGTTATTAATGGTATTTCAATGTCATAAACTGATGGGCGAGTTTGTTAGCTTCATCAAGGAAACCAAACTTGCAGCCTGGGCTGAAACTGGCTAACAAGCTCAGACTGGAAGGTCTGGTCCAAACAAACCAAATGACAGCACCCACATTGCAAAATGAACCCGTCTTTGTGTGGATAAAGGGTCCACCAGGTCTGGTACTGCAGGAGATTCGTTGGCCCAAGTAGCAGATTTGTCTGAATTTTAGTTGATAAACTGAAGGTGATGACATTACCAAGGACTTTTCACCCTTTACATTGTAGAGTAATAGTTTGATCTTGAAGCTAATTCCTCTTTTTATTGAACCTATGATGTTACGACTTACTGGGGCGTCAGGCCCGGAGACAATCTTGAGTGTATCTGATGCTTTACAACAAGAGTTGAGCTGAAGAGATTTAATGACAAAATTCATGGTTTATCTTGTGAATCCATAATGAAAATGCACCTAATCACAAATCAAAATGTAAGAAATATGTTTTGTAAAAACAAAGTTAGCAGCTTTAAAGCCTGTTTGTTAAAATGCACAAAATGACGAGAGCCAGAAAAGATAAAATACCACTTCAAGCACATTTTCAGACTTTAAATTCTGAGAGATTTTTGTATAAATTATGCGTAGATTAATGGAATCACTGACACTTAAGACTTATTAATGATGGGAGCCATGTTTAATAAAAAACATCTTTGTTCTTTGCCTGTTGAAGTCAAAGAACAAGGGAGAGGCGGAGGAATAATGAGCCCAGCAGTTTGAGCCTTTGAAGAAAAGTAATATCAGTATTGACAGCACTCACCCTAATGCTGACCTCTTTTTTTTAACACTTTTTCTTTTTCATTTCATCTTTTCTTCCACCAAACCACTTTTGCATTCATGTCACTGGACAAGAATATAAAGTGCTTCTTTTATATTATGGGATACAGCAGGCCTTTCAAAAAAGGAGATGCTTTTTTGTTCGATTTCATTGCGTTTCAGTTTTAACCGCTTGAAATGCCGACACAGTCCAAAAACGAAGAACTCTGCATGAAAACTGAGTTTTATGCATTATTTATAAGATGAATTGTTCGTGAAATTATGCTGCTTTTATGTAAGATGCCTTATTTCATAAAGCACATTAAAAGACAAAGTGTGCACGCTTTCAACTAACTCTATGTCCTCTTAAAGCATTGATACCAAAGAGACTTCCTGTTCACGTGTATTATGTTCCTCCCATCTCAACTCTCCCATCACTCCCATCATACTCTGTGTGGCATTAATGGATGGAAACAGATAGTTTTTATTGTTTCGCTGATTTATGTTAGTTAACTTAAAGGTAAACGTTCTCATATTTGATTGGACTCCAAGGGAGCAGGTGCTGGAGCTGAGAGAACATCCGCTTCCTCTAAAAATCTGCTGTCGAAGTCTCCCAATCTGTAGAAGAAGAAAACAAACAGACGTTCTTTTCTCTCACAGTTGTTGGTTTATCAAAGTTCTCTTCGCTTCAGACTTGAAAAAGTCCTGGAAGTCTTCTCAGTTCAGTGTCTCTCTTTATAATTGCCGAAACTGAAAAAAAAGATTTGTACTGATCCTCTGGGGAGTCCAATATGTGCAAGTGTTTTTTTTTTTTTTCTCCCCCTCACATCGAGGATCTGTCTGCTCAAGTAAAGGGAATCCAAAGTAGAGGTGGAGTGGAGGAAAAAGCAAGAGAAAGAAAGATATGGCATAATCCAGAGAGAGATAGGTTCCTGTCTGCTATCTTGATTCATGGGTCCAAACTTAAGGGGACATGAAACACTAGAACAAATGCTAACCATAAGATAGATGTACATATTTTAAAGCATAACGCTGAAATAAAACATCTGATTAATCAGCCGTTTTAAAGAAAATCCACTTTTTATATGTAATTATCCATTTATTAATTAAATTAATGAATTAGTTCAACTGGATGAGGACCTGAGTCAGCTGAGTAGTTCTCGGTGCCGTCTCGGCTCTGTCCAGAGCCGCTGCACCTCACTGGATTTAACGTCCAACAATGTTCACGTTCTGCCTCGCCCTTCGACATTTCCTCGTTCGTAACCTACGTGGTCTTCTATGAGACCGAAACCCGAAACCAATACAGTAATGTAGGCAGTGCCGTAAAATAAAGATGGCGGCAACTATGCCCCCAGAACGTCCCGTAAAAGTGGTTTTTCTTTAAAACGGCTAATTAATCAGATGTTTTATTTCAGCGTTATGCTTTAAAATATGTACAGTACATCTATCTTATGGTTACCTTTGCTCTAGTGTGTCATGTCCCCTATAATCAGTAGTTGCTGCCAGCGAGAAGAAGGGAATCTCTCATTCTCTCTCTCTCTTGCTCACCAACACACTCATAAACATGTTGAGAGAGTTTTAAAACATCGTCGTCGTCTTCTTGTTGAACACTTGGTCACCAGTCTGCCCATTGCTCTGTTCAACAGAGCAAAACATCAGTGAGATGTACGTCATGATCTGACTCGGCAGCTGTTAAGGTTCTTTGGTCTTCTTTTGGTTTTTATTTAATTTGCGCAGATGCACACCTCAGCGTTGACATGAATTACCCATCCCACAGATGGCTTTCACCAAACTCTGATGGTCTGAGCATGTGTGGAAAGGAATGTGGCAGGGAGGGTTAACAAGTTCCCACAAACATATAAACATAAAAAAGTGGATGAAAACCGTAAGCTGTGACTCTCTGGCAGGATAAAGATGATTTATTTCTAGTTGATAATAATGTAATGATGTGTCCCATTCAGCATCAGCACAAACACGAGGAGAACATCTCACCCAAGTGGATCTTCAACACGTTTGAAATGAAAAATTGCTTGATCTGCCCACAAAGTGAAACTTTTATCCATAAACCCTGAATTAGAGTCGGCCTCATTGACCTTGAACATTGCCCTTATTTAAGGCGTCAGTGATGCTTTCAGTGCACTCGCTCTCCGTTCTCCATCTGTACTGTTTCTGTTGACGATCGACCTTCGTACGCACTCAAACGTGCTCGGTACAGCCTTTAATGTTCTATTTAACCTCTCAAGAAGTGATTGCCCTGTAAGAACCTTTTCCTTTTTCCATAGACGCAAATAGAGTTTATAGATATAATTCAGTCTTTGCATCTCGGAGTCATGTGATATGTTCCCATGTGTGCCGTATGTGTGCGTACGTTTGACCAGGGTCACTTTAATCAGCAGGAAGAGTGGAAAAGCAGAGGGGTGAGATAAGTCAAACACAGACTTACACACCTGGACGGGGTTTCTTTCTTCCTCTTCACGCCGAGGCTAACTGCAAACGGTGGGCCGTGACGCTGCCCGACAGTCCAGAGGATGTTCTGTGAGTGCATGTAAACACTGCAGGGAGCCTCGCCAGCCTCACTGCAGGGGAGATAAATAGAGCAGTGACAACCCAATTACCTGCAGCCGCGACCACAGCGGCCTGCCAGATGCACAAAACACCATTCTCATCTGTCCAATATGGGGTTTCTGGAGGAATATATAATACACAATCATTCAATATAACATTTATTTTTTTCTTTTTGCGTTTTCTTTTTTTTTTTATCTGGAAGTAAATCTGGATGGTTCTCCATCCTGCACCGTGAGCACATCAAAGCTGCCAGATTTTTCAAGGGCAGCAGATGCTTCTAATTGGCGCTGAACCAGAGTGAGTTTGTTTTGTAATTAATTATTTAATTAATTAACTTTGTAATTAAGTATCCTGGAGGAAGCCGAGGCAGAGCTGTGGAGTCAAAGTAGCACTGCAGAGTTCATGTTTCAAAACCTTTAGCAACTCATTAAAATTAGAAAAAAGAGATGAACTTAAATGGGTGTTCACAGGTCACGAGGAGCCTGGAACCACGCACGTATCTGCCTCATCCCTGCTTTTCTCACTAAAGGCCAACTTTGCACATCAGAGGTGTGATGATGGAGCCGCCGCTTCGGCGGCTGCTTCAAGTTCCGCGCCCGGCGGCGGTTTCGCAGTCGTCCAGACAACCTTTTGTGTACCATTTGATAACCTCATCTAGTAGTATTGGCATTTTGCCCTGCCTGCACGTACGCGAAGGACAGCCTGAGTGGTTCTCAGGGGGGTTTCTTCCTGCTGTTCGGCACCAAACCTCAAAGACGTCAACATTTCGCACCTTCAACATAAATCACATTTCTTTCCTTCTGTCTCTCCAGACGGAGCTGGCTTTACCTTGAAAGAGTTCTTCGCGCCTCCTAATCCACGTTGAAGCGGGTGACAAGCCTCGGGTGAAGAGGTGTTGGGAACGGTGACGCCACAGTCAGAAACACTCTTCTGATCCACAGATAGACCCAACGGCGCCAACATGGTGTCAGTGGAAATGAAACACACAGAGACTTGTGGATGGCAGGAAAACGAGCATTTGTTACACTCACATCATCACACTGTCCTCCTCGCATTCCGACACACACACACACACACACACACACACGGACACAGACACAAGATAAGTATCTTGATGTTCTGTTGTTGCATTTGCAACTGGACACGGTGTCAACATCATTCCCCTCTGGCAGATTAGCCCACTAATACACACTCCTGATACTCTCTCTCTCTCTCTTTCTCCCTCTTTTGCAAAACAAGCTAAGCGATCAGAACATGTAATTGCTGGCAATGTCACCTGAATGTAAAGTAGCTACGGGGTTATAAACTGGTCCGATCAGCACTGTTTTGTTGTCTTAAACAGTCTGTAAAGTCTCGGAACGTACGGGTGCTGTGAGCTTGAACTGCAGACATGAAGGTGTATTTTGCGCCCCACTGTCTTGAAGGTAACCGTGAAGGCTCTCCCTGATGCTGCCTTGAATTTAACACTCTTTCAACACCACCAACTCCGCGAGCATCGGCAGAATCGAGGTTTGGTAAACGCCAAAGCAAGCTCAAACCGATCAATAAAAGAATAAAGCTTAATTTCCCTGAAAACGCATGGTGCAGCTGCGACCTTCTGGGAAAAAGAGCGAAAAAAAGAGAAAAATACAGGTTGCTAACTTTTACATTTCAAAAGTCCTTTAACTTCTGATGATCTTCTGGTCCATTGGGACCAGACTGACATGTTTTTCTCTCCTCTGTCAACACGCTGCATCTCTGTCACCAGTTTTCGGCTGCCTGCTCCCGTTTGCCCTCACACCTGCTGCAGTTGGTAAAATCTCCCAGTTCCTAACTCCAGTTCTAAAATAGCAGCACATTAAGCAGCATTAAGTGGTAACAGGCATCACATTTATGGCGTGACCGGCCACACTACATGTTTCAGATCCAAACGATCAAGCAAGGATGAAAAGGACACAGATGTAGTATTTTTTAGTGTTTTTCTTGATGATGTAGCCATGTTACACGTCATTATTTTAGGAGCTGGGACTGAGGTTAACACACACACACATACACACTTATCTTGATGTGATATTCGTGCAAATATAACTAAGAGGACGAACTAATATGAGATCAGGTCCGTTTTTATCTTGTGTGCTGAAAAAACGTATTAATACAGCGTAATTTTTAACTGTTGGTTAAAGTATAAACTCAAGTTAAAGTCAAATAGTGTATTTTAGTTCATACATTAATGATATAAAATGATTTTTAACTTATAAATAAATAGAAGAACAAAGAAAAGACAAAAATGTCACTTTTTTGCCATTTCCTCGGGCACCACACACAATAGTTGAGGGCCTGGAAATCGAATCTCTAAGATCCCAGTATGTCGCTGCACACCAAGAACGTACATGTCAACCTGATTATTGTGAAGCAATTTATTCATTTTATTTGGGGTATGTTTTTATGTTTTACATAGTGTTTTTTCAAAATTGTGTTTTTGTCTTTGTATACCTCTGAGGAAGGAGCTTTCCTTTCATCCCTTATCCCACCTCCTGTCCTCCTCCACCTTTGCTGTTTGATTTAGTCCTCTATTCTGTACTGCTTGAGTGCAGGCGCAATTCTCAAGGCAGAAACCATTAATCTTCCGGAAAAAATAAAATAAAAGCAGCTTGTGCATTTTTATCCTTCATACACAAAGTATAAAGCGCTAAAATAGTACTCGAGATAGTCAATGTGGGGGTCAAGGCCTCCGCACAGTATGTGTGTATGGTATATGTGCGCACAGTATCTTTGCCGGTCCAGCTCTGCATGCTGCAGGCAGAGGACCTGCTGGATCCACTCCTCCAGCTCGGGAGTCTAAGCCCCGAGTGGTCCGACCACGTCTTTGTCCATTATTGGCCCCTGGCCCTCGGAGCAGATGTTCCTGCACACGCTTCACGTGTGTTCACTTTACCTGCTGCTGGATCGTCTTTGCACAATGTACCTTGGATCTTCCCCGGAGTCGTCCATCCTTCTGCTGCTTTTGTGCTCACAGCCTCTTCTTGTGCTGCCATGATCAGGTCTCTGTGCCGTCTTCCAGTCCAGCCTTTTCCAGGACTTTCCCATCCACGGCATGCAGGGGCGTGTCCTGCGCTGACGCTCCAGCTCTTCTTCCCCACTGGATTTCTGCTAAAAAAACACGGTATAGGATAAGGAAAGTGACAAAAATCACTCTGACGGAAGGTTCAGATTAGCTTTTGTGTAAATTAAAAAGAGAACCCTTACAACCTTGAGCAATTTATCATTAACTGGTTACAGGCGTGTCTGATCTAGGTTCCTTGTTCTAGGTTCAGTCATTTCCCTGTGTGAGGAGGCAAAAGGGATGCAACACATGCAGAAAGGGAAGGAGGCTCATCTTATCTGCTTACCGGTAATCACTGGAGACATCACACAGACACACACACATCAGTGATGGAGTACTTCATAAGGTGTGATGGATGGATGGATATATGGATGACAGAGCTGGCAAACACAGACTGAGCTGAGACTGATGTGCAGCGTTGTAGATTTCCATGTAGCCACCAGCTCTGATCGCTATCAGGCCAGCCGCCTTTGATGTACAAGTTTGTATTCCGTGTGACTCTCTCGCCACTTTGTCTCACAATCTAGATGTCTACCGTTCCAGGAGATCTGCTTCAGCTGTGATCCAGGGGCTGTTTGTGCTAATGTGTTTGGACTTTAGATGTTAACACTTTAGCTAGTTTTCCCTATAAATGGACGTTTTCGTGTGTATCGCGAAGGCCGTGAGATGAAACCTAGAAGGGTCTTTACATCAATGCTTTACCTATATTAATCACTTCAGATTGTGTGTGTGTGTATATTTGTGTGTGTGTTGACTGATGTGCAACACAGTACGGAGCCAAATATATCTTTGATGTTTCTTATCACATACAGTGTGCACAACGTTACTAAATCTGCTTGAACATGGCTCTTTTGGAGTCTAGTCCATGGAGTGGGATCAGCAAATGGGTACAGATTTATCAGCCTTTGTCTAGTTCTAAAACGCTCACGCATTTGCTCTTCAAAGTAGGCAGATAATAATAACGCCCACTAAAGTAACCCATAAACAGATTATAAAGTTCTGTTGCAATTAATCTCTAATTTGATGCAGCCTTTGTTGCTATAATGCACCTTAATTTAATTTCCTGCTCCTCCTGAACAGACTTGCCTGAACAAGCTCATGTAAATAGATTATTTTAGACTTACAGGAACCACTTGTGCAGCGTCTCAGTTAGGTTCCGGGTACTTTTCTGACTTTACCGGCTCGTCCCAACTTTCTTCTCTTCCTTGTCCATCAGTTTCCGGGGCAACCAGTGAACCGCCTGGATGACTGGAGGGTTTGGTCTGGAAGGCTTCATGGAGTTTCTGTGCACGTTGTGATGATGAACTGACTTTAGACTGAAGCACTGAAGCGAGACAAGTTTTAAATAAAGTACACAGTTACTGCTAATCTTGTCTTACTTCAGTGCTTCACTTTGCCTACCTACACATTTACATACAATAAACAAACAAATAAATAAATAAATACAGGCATAAATCATGATAGAAACGAAACTTCAGCTCAGCAAAGACACCCGTCGAACCTGAATGACATGAAATTACAAATGAAAGTTTGAGCTTTTTTGGCTTTGATTAAACTTAGACTTGATTCTTGCACCACAGGAGCTTTTCTGACTTTTACCTCCATAAATTTAATTCATATCTAGTCTTCCATTTCACTTAGTTTTAATCCTTTTGATTAAATCATCTTTCTAAATTGCTTTCTGTTCCTTTTCAGTGTAGTCTCAGAGAAGTGTTTTTCTTTCAGTAAACTTGTTTTCATCAAATTGTGTCAGATTCTTTTGTTTAACTGCAAACACACATTAAAACGGTGCACTTAATGTGCAACATACAGTAATGTTTGAATTCAGGTAAATTCTCTTCTGTGTTGATGTTCTCTACTGTCACTTTGACCACAGCAGTTTGATACTCGTGCATGAACGCATGATGCCATGAGCCCACACGTGAACGGTGGACTGTATTTGGAAACAAAGTAATCTGATTACAGCAGATCAGTATCTGAGGTAATGCATCTACAGCGAGGGTCAATAAAGCTGCAGCAGCCACTGCTTCGCCTCAGATTTCCCTGCACTGGTAAATGCATTTTTCATTCATCTCAGGTCACTTTCCACATATATTACAGTAAAATGAACAGACGCGTCCATCGCCTCCAGGTCAGCAGCTCCATTTAAAAATGGATTCAAAGTTTCGCTGGTCATATTTAAAGCACTTATGGGTCTGGCCCCGAGTTGCGTAGCAGAAAAGCTGACCCTGTTTGAGGCGGCCTGAAGCCATGGATCCTCTGGTGGAGGATGCCCTGGTTGCACCTGGAAAGCAAACATTTTATTAACATAATCATAGACATAATAATGATCACGCAGACTTTTGCTGAAAAGATCCCAGGCGGGAATGTTAATGTTTAATGGAAGAAGTCTGATATTTGATTAAAAAAAAAAAAAACAAAAAGCACACACACAAAGAAATATGATGAAACCGGTCTTTCTGCAGCGTCCTCAAACAGCCTGTGCCAGGTTCTGCAGATGGAAAATTTCTCATCTTGGAGTGAAAACTCAACAGCATAACGCCACCGTGAATGCCAAGGAAATCGCCTCCCAATGGGA
The DNA here is from genome assembly GCA_015343265.1 of Pao palembangensis. Taxonomy (NCBI): domain Eukaryota; kingdom Metazoa; phylum Chordata; class Actinopteri; order Tetraodontiformes; family Tetraodontidae; genus Pao; species Pao palembangensis. The sequence goes on along the minus strand of CM027089.1, from coordinate 14,827,820 downwards.
ACACTAGGAGGTTATTTAAAAATCTGCTTTCACGCTGTACCAATATTATTTTTGATCAGTGAAACAATTGATGCACCTATGCAAACCCTGTTTATTATTATCATGTATCACATCCAATTTATTTCTACTAATAGCATCTTTGAAAAAGATGAGAGGCCTTGCACAGAGCAATTATGATGAGAGCGCAGCGTGCGGCATTGATGTTTATTTCATTCAAAAGCGCCGTGGCGTTATATTTGAGTATTCTCCGATGTAAACCAAAACCCTGCAGAAAGATAAACAGAGATTGCACTTCAAAAAGACAGCAGTGGCAGGAAACGTCTGTGTATTCTCAGATTCCTTCAGAAACAATAAACACCATCTTTTAACTTTCAGGCTCACCACGGTGGCGTGGCAGCGACTCGCTCAGCTTGGGTGAAGCGAGGAACTTTGAAAGAGAGCAGGAGGAAACGAACGAGACGGCTTCTGAAAATAAACATTTCTCCCGAGATGAACAGCGTTTTTGTGTCTGTGTACCATTTTGATGACAATAGCTCTTTGACTCTGTGTGTGTGTGCGTGCGTGTGTGTGCTTCAGCACATTATTCCTCATCACCTTTTAAACCATCCAACAGCAAACTTCTACAAGTGCGAGTGTGCATTTGTGTGGTATAAAAATAACACCTTTAGCTCGATTTACCCCAGCGTATCCATGCAAGTGGATGTAATATGAGACTTTAATGGTTTGCGTCAGAAAAACAAAACATACACACTTTACTTCCACAAGCGTCTGGCAGTGCAATAATGGCTCAAGGCTTTCTTTCGCCAAGCGCTGCACTTGTTAACTGATGCGCCATCACTCATTGTCACTCTCATGTCATGTCGCAGTATTATTAAATCACACATTTTTAGACTGCAGCTCAGCTCATCTTGTTAGCAGTGGAAACTCTTGTCAGCACCAGCGTGCTGCTACGTTCCCATCTACTGCAAATTAAAATAATGATAATTAGGGAAGAACATTTGGAGACTTCTTGCAGCTGTTTACATTTGACAATATCACACACAGTGCAGCAGGCATTCTTCCTTTCTGATAAAGATTAGTCATTTTGGTCATATTTCTCTCTCTTTCTTTCTCTCGTTCTCTGTCAACCAAACCTGCTACAGCAGCTAACTCCGCCCACCTGGAGCTTGGGTCTACCCAAGGCTTCTGCCTTGTATCTGTCTTAATTATACTTTTTAATGATTAACTGACAGGTGGGAATGCGTTTATTGTTAATATAATGAGTTTGGGTTGGTTGCAAGGCATTTTCCGGCGTATCTTCCTACGTACAAGTCACATCCTGGAGCAGTGGTCTAGCAGGAACATACAGCTCGACAGCGTGTAACAGTTCATCAGTCAGGGTAAATTAGTTCAGCTTCCCTCGTTTGCTATAAGCTTGAGACACTGGGTACTGTCACTGTTAGCCTGGCGTGATACCGAGCAGGTACAGCGGTTTTCATGTCAAATAGGCCGAGTACAGTTGTCTGCAGCAGACTCGGTTTAAATTGAGTAATGATGTACTGTCTTGAGGTTTGACAATCTCATTATTTTACCGCTGATCACTATTTGCTCAGTCTTCAGCAACAGCACAGAATCTATTAACGAGCGATATTAGTCTTCCACCCGTAGACTGTCCAGGTGTCTCACTGCCCGCCCCCATCATCATAACATGCTTTTTCATTCATTTTTTTAAGTTTTCCCTCTACTGTTGACCAGGCGCTTTGAATCATCTTGGCTTTCTCATCTGAGCCTTTTTAAAGCTCAGATAAGTAAGCCAAATAATAAGGCTGTTGAAAGGTGGGTATAAATACAAAAATAAATAAATATAAATAAGGTTGGTATAAAAAGCTGGAGCAGAGGTGGAGATAATACAAGCTAATGAATATGAAAGGACCGACATCCATTACTCTTCTTGTTTTTAATAAAGAGCAGCAACGCAGTCTCCTGCTGGCAGGGAATTAAGGTGACAAAGCAAACAGCTTATTTTTCATCTTTGCGCACATGTGATCTGGACCGTTTGAAGCGTCTCCACCGCCTTAGTCCTGCCGAAATGCAGAAGGTCCACCAATCATTTTCAAGCTGCTTAATGCTCCATGAAAGTGTGCTTTTTGTCTTAGGGCTCACCACCAAAGCCTGTTTCTTTTCTTGTCTGTCCTTGACAGCATGCAAATGTCAGAACTGCGGCAGAGACACACTTAGAGATAAGCATGAACAACACACTGCTGTGAGGTAGAAAATGGAGGGAGGGAGGAAGTGTGAATGGCTGATGGAGAGCCGCCACTTCAGTAACCCCAGCAGCACTGACAACGCAACATCGCCTCTGTCACAACACCAACACCAAGAGAAAAAGCCAGAGATGGAACTTTTTCAAGTCGATGACCATGGAAGTAAAACAAAACCAAGCACAAGGGCATGCGGCTCTTTAAGAGAGCGTTCTTTATTGCTGCAAAAAGTTATTCAACGGAGCTAAAGTGGCATTTGGTGGCCCCATATTTCACTTTCTTTTCGATACTTGCAATATGCTATTCATCATCCTGGGTGGCCCTGTCATCAAGAAGGAACAGGCATGCTAGTGGAGAGGAAATTCATTCCCAAGTGGATGTGACAGTCACCATAGCAACAGGTGTTAACTATGAGTGCTTTTGAAATGGCTTGAAACGCTCGGTGAGTAAACCCGAACACAACCGGTGTTGAACGAACCGGTATCTGATCTTACAAACACTCTGTGGTCCAAAATCAGCCTTTCACACACAAAGGAATGACGTTTGTCTTCTAACTGAGCACTTGTGTTTAGACACAGAGAATTTGACACACAGCGGAACACCCGCAGCACCCCCCTGGAAATCAGCTCATCTGTGCCATTCTTTCATCACAATTACTCCCAGAGGAACTTTCACTTCACCCACATATGTGAAATACACTAAACATACTTTACATTATATTTTAACAATTTCCCACTGCGTGGAAAAAATAGTCCAAAGAGCTTTATTTGATAGAACTTGATCTTCCCTGTAGCACACAACAACAGAGAATACAGACGGGACCTTTTCTGACTGCAGGTGTGCAGCCATTTGGCATAGCAACAGAGGGTGGAAACAAACACTGGAGGGCAGAAAACATTACTTCCATGTTCACGCAAGACCTCAGTGCAGAAACAAGGAAGCATTTTCAGCAGTATTATAGTAAGCATTGAAATAACTCTTGTTCCACACATTGATATTTTAGTTGGGGTTCTGGTACCCCTGAATTCCCAGAGGAATTATTAATGGCACGTGACTGCTGCACCATGGTAACTTTAGAAGAGCGACTCCTTTCGCTTCACCATCTCCATCGTGGTGCATGTAAAGAGGGTCGCAGACGCAGGTTGAGCTGTCGGAAAAATGGGGAAATATCTAAACAAGAGCCAACAGACACACTGTAAAGTTCTGGGTAATCAAAGACCAAAGGAAACCAAACGAGAATGATCAAATCATCCGCACGACAACTGGAAGTAGACCAGTAGGTGGTCTTTAATGCCACTACCAAAAGCATGATCACCAGCTGCATCTCTGCAAGACTGGGAGGAAAAACAAACACTATCGTGGGAATCAAAGGCTGCCTGCATCCGGATACAAATGCAACTCATCAATTCAGGCAATGTAAGAAAGTTAAAAGAGGAAGAGCAGCGATGTGGGGATACGGGTGGAACTAGAGCCAACATAAGTGCTGCATGACAATGTCTTCACACCACACAGCTGGAACCTGTGACGGCAGGAATACAACAGCTCCAAAAGCTGTTGGCTGCATATATAATGGTGTTCTGCACGTGCATGTTTACCTTCTGTTCATCTGTAAATGCTACCTGTGATGTGCAAAAAAAAAAATACATGGCCCCATGATTGGGCGTTGTATTGTATTTCTGTAAATCATTGACTTATCCAACAGCTTGCTCCTGTTTGAAACCCAGCTGTCTCAATCAACACATATGCCCACACACACAGACACACACACACACACGTTTTCATATGTCAATAACAGCCTGATATTCTTTCAACTGCTGCTTCTGTCATTGCTGGGTTTGGCCTTCAGCCAGTGTGTGTGTGTGTGTGTGTGTGTGTGTGTGTGTGTGTGTGTGCTCTGTTAATTGTTAATGTCTCCAGGCGATCATGTCTACTTCCGCTGACTGTGTTTGTGGCTACACGAACACACGCAGACTCGACGACGGGCTCTGCTCATGGCTGCGTCGATGGCGACACCCTGAGCTGAACTCTGCTGACATTTTAACTGCTGCCACAGTTTCTCAGCCTTCCAAAGCTCTGACTGAGCTTTTGAACATTTTGAAATTTGCATTTGGCCTTCAGATCCATTCATAAAGGTTTTTATTGAGGCCCGAGCATTTGCAGAACCCCCCGATTTCTTTCACCCACAAATAATCTGCGATTAGCAGATATGACGAAGCATTATCCTGGTAAATATGGAGGCCTCCGGCGGCGTCAACCTACGGAGACATACTCGTTTCCATATTTAGATGCCAGGTTAGAGTTCTAATCGTATTATGAGGACGCGAGATCGTCAGGGTTGTTTAATTATACATTCTCCCTTCTTTCATTTGTTCTTTCATCTTTTTTCCCTCTCTTCACTTCTCCACCGACAGATTATGCTGCTTCCTTCTATTCTCTGCGGAGAGGCAGAATTCACGTTTGAACATGAAAACAAGTCAGATAAACAAGGATAACAGATCACTGCTTGTGTCTCAGCGTGCATCTATGTGGTTTTGGAATGTTCCTTACAAACCTGTCCGTGTATGCCCTTTTGGACACGTGTACGGGGTTGTCACACTGTGTGTTTCTACACTGACGTGGACATTAATGCTTTTGTGTGTTTGTGGATGAAAGAAAAACCTCTTACACGATCTCAGACTGCCTCTCGACTGCCGTACGACACCTTCATGTGTTCAAACTTTTGGATATACATTCCAGTCAAGTCCTTCAAAAGTTCACATCCAGAAGTTCAGAGTAAGTCCAAAGAGTTTGAGACGCTCGCAATGTATAGTCAAAACACTGACTTCACTGCTTTAATGTATTCTGCTCAGGGCTTTGGCAACTCAGGCAGACCTAACAGGAGATAAAGCAGTGTGTGTGGAAATGATTTTAGGGTAGGCTGGAGGTACGATGCTCACCATATAATTTTGACAGTTTTAGTGTACAAAGGAGCAAACCAGCAAGGCGTGGAGGAGAAAAAAGCTCGCCGTCAAACGACACTCAGAGGGACTGTCAGTTAAAATGAGCCATCGGATGAAAGAGACGCAGATACAGAAAGCGTGCACCTGGCAAGTGTAGGTAAAACCAAGCTCTTCTTTCATAGTGACTCTGACATGCTAAAAAAAAAAAACGCCACCAGCTGCCAGTGTGAGACTAAATTTATGAAAAAGAGGTGAAACCGCAAAGTGTCTCAGCTGAATGAAACCCTCTGACTGCACAAAGTCTGCAAAGAGGAGCTATCCTTCTATGGGAGTAGCAAAACATTGAAAAATACATAGAATAATTCTGCTATAATGTAGCATGACCAGCCTTTGGCTGACCCCAGTTTTAAGGGAAAGAATCGTGTCTGAAAAGTTCTTCCTCTGTTCTGTTTGCTGTGGGCCAGTTTCTTGAAAAATACTGACTTTTGAAATGAAAAATCAACTCATTTAGTGGTTTCATCATGCCCTGGTTAGCAGAATATCATCAGCTCTTTTTTTATTCAAAGCCTGCCACTCCAGCTTTCCCTTTAGCAGGATTTTCTCTCATTTTCACCACTCTTTTAGATATGGCTCTCATCTTATAATGCAGGATAAAACTCTTGTGGTGGGAAGAAAAGAAGCGCGAGCGAGGAGGAGAGAGGATTTATTGGTATTGGGGCGCGTCCCGCTGTCATCTCTGGACAAGTTGTTGTCGTTGGGCATAATAGATTATAGTGTTCAGGCGGGGCCACTTTTAGTTTTACATGTAAGCCTAAACATCAATCATGGGCACCGCCTTCAGAGTTTTGCATGCTAGCAATACACACACATGCACGTGAAAACAAAAAAACAGCTATCCATCAGGCTGACGACACAGCAACAGAGGCAGCACTGAGCCGAAATGTATAAAACCTGCAATATCCTCAATCCCTCTGAGTGCACAGACAATCAGCAGTCACTGGCAGCACACTTTCTGCAGCTTCACAACGAGTCTGTTCCACTGTTGTAGAGAGCTTTAGGGTCCCATACTGGGATTTTAGTGCAGATTGCTGCTTTATTGTGAAACTTTCAGGCACATTATGCTGCCTGTTGTATCCCATTTTGTTTAGCTCTGGCAAAATTGTCCTCAAGTGCCATCACAACAGGCACCATTTGCAGTCGAGTTTGAGTTCTTCAGTGACAGTTGCAGCTTTTTACACGAGGCTCTGGAGTCTCCACTGTCAGTGTGGATGCTGGATGGTATTGACATGTATACATCTGGAAATTATTAGGACCCTATCTTATTTTTCCAAACGTCAAAGCCAGAGTCACGCTTTCCTTCCTCTCCAGAGTTGGGTCATAGAGGGAGAAGCCCAAGACTTCCCTCTCCCAGGCCACCTTGTCCAGTTTTGGAGGGGGGATCAGCCAGGAGACCAATTAATCTAAAACTAAACTAATTAATTGACTAAAATATCCAAATTCCTGCTTGCTGGGGTGTATTGGCATTGAGGAATATCCTCAGTCACAATCATGCATAGAAAATACAACTCAAAATATAGTTTTTGAAGGATCAGTCTAAGAAAAAGAGGAATCCAAGGACCCAGGCGGCCACACACTCACCACCCGGTATGTATAATAACTCTGCTGCCCTCAAATTCCATTATATATCCAGTTAAATAATAGGACAACACATCAAAACGTGTTTTTATCTCCCAATGCTAACAGAAACTCTATCCATATAAGGATCTCTACCAGAACATAATGTGATCGTACGATTGTTCTGTGGTCTGCAGACTCTCCTCTGTATAGAACCACACACCTCACGGCTCAGCCAGCATTTTTCACTCCACTTAATAATCTCCTCCTTTATGAGTTTTCTATTGTTTAAATATTTAATTGTTTCCACTGTTTCCCGGGTCTTTCCCAAGGTCTCCCAACTTGTCTCGGTGAGTAATACAATCTGATGAAATAGAAATTCATCAGACGTCCACAGCCATCACAGCTTAGTTATTTGGAAGCAAAATGGATAAAAAGTGAAGAGAGCTTTTGTGGTTCTGCAGAATAATGTGACATCCTCAGGCTGGACGTGAAGATTATTCTGGAATGACAAACGTCTGGCCAGTCCTGGCTGCGGCGCAGAGTCTCGGTGTCCAGGACACAGTCGTGTCATCGCGCTCTGACAGGTCAAAGCGGTTGTGACGGCACCAGAGGCACCTGTGTTCTAATCCCATTTCTGCTCCTGTTAACATGTCTGTACACCTGCCATTAAACTGGGAAAAAGGGAAATTTTTCATAGATTTGACCATAGGTGAAACGTCTCTGGATTTGGTTGCAGCAGAGGCCATGATGGGTCTCGTGTGAATTTTCTCGTATTAGCGGACTTTGAGCTCGTCAGGCAAGAGTGAAAATGACAACTGAAGCACAGACCACTGTGGCCCAGCATCACTTCCATTGTGTGTCTAAAAGTACACCCCAGACCGAAACTGTTACACACTCCGTTTCACAGCACTCCTTTTCCTTTTGTCTCCACGTGCTTCCTCTCCCCTCTTCCCTCATGTCTGACTCTACGTTTGGGCTCCGCCTGGTCAATCGCCTGCTTTCCGTCGTCCTGTGTGTGTGTGTTTGCTGGTTATCTGTGTGTGATTTGCGCTCGCGTCTTTCTCTTTGTGGCTCGTAGTGATGTCCTCGCTTGCTCCATGTCCATGCCTGCCTGTCTCGACTACTCCCATTTGGTTCTCCGCTCCACGCTACCTCATCTCCTGCCCTCCGACAAACTCCATTCATTTCTCCACTACCTGTGCAAACTACAATAAATCATCCTCACCTTATCACTACCACTCTGTGTCATGCGCCTGGGTTTTTTCCTGACTTCCCCAACAGAAGAACCTTCCATAATCAGCCATTTAGCTGTTGACTGCACATCATTCTCCTAGGCGTAACCTTTCAGTCTGACCAACTTAAAGTCTCACGAGCTGTGTCAGAGAGACTTTAAAATAGTTTGGAAGCATCACTTAATTCTGTACTTGAGATACAGTGGAGTTAAGAATACGTGAACATGAACTAATGAGAGCTGACTGTGTGAGCTGGCTAATACCCCTTTAGCTGATCAGTAATCACCCTTAGTACCCTTCCCTTAAAAAAATAACAGGATCCTGACAATCCCATCCTGGCATAAAGAGTCATGAGGTTAAAAACTCAAGTGAAAGTGAAATTCTGCACTCCAACACGTACTGTTCATTCTTTCTTTTCTTCTTGGGAATCTGTGTCTTCAAACGTTCTGACTGAGTCACGCACAGGCCGGTGTGAAGGAAATACGACTGCTGCTACAGCTGTGGGAGAAACGCATGCCTATCATAAATTAAACACAGGTCACAGATAATGCGCATTCAAGTCATAATAAGACACCCAGGATCTTTTTATTTAGAAATTTATCAGTCGAAAGCGGCACAGAGCAGCCTAGTGCTGCAGGCACTTGTAGACCTTTATATTTTGCATTTTTAAATGTTTTTCTGTCCTCCACAAATCAATGTATGTCTAATACACCAGGAAAGAATAAAACAGTTGGTAGGAATAAACGTGATTAATGCATTTTAGTGAGTCCACGTCTTTTGCCCACGTTTCTCCTTAATCAATATTAAGTTGACATCAGATTTAACGGCGAACTTTGCACTGACTTGATGCAGTTTGTACAAATTTATTTCACATACTGTGTCTTCCACACAGAAGTCGTGCAGAGGCCTAATATGCAAACGGACGGTGAGTAGCACAAATTCATTATGTTCACTTGTCACCAAAAGGTGATTTTGTTTGCTATCTTGTATAATGGACATCCCGTCTAACTGAAAAGGATTTGTATTATGCAAAAGTGAGTTAAGATAGTTTGTAATTTCACGTAATAGATGCACTTCAGATGGTATTTAGCAGACGTTGATTCTCTGTGCTGCTAAATAGCTTTAACGCATTAAGACAAATTGGTGACTCTAAGCTGACCTTCAGTGTGAATGGTTGTTCATTCTCATAATAGCCCTGTGATGAGCTGGGGACTTGTTCAGAGTGTCCTGACTGGTCCAGGACCAGTCGCTGCAGGCTTTATGAAGCTACAGTCTGACCAGGCCCGACATGGAAGTTCCTTCTAAAGCACGTCCAATCACGACGTTGCTCCACGTGCCTACTGGCAAGGCACGCTGACGGTGACTTTCTCTCCGACTGCTGTTGTCGACGCTGAAAGCTTATTTTCCATATTAATTCCCATCTCAAAATCAAGCCTCATATTCAGGCTGAGAAAACCACCTGTCAACACTTTCAGAAGACGGTCATGACATGAATGTGGGAACTTCCTTCATCAAAGCGCTGCACTCTGGGAGTTTTACCTGCACATTTCACCAGGTTGCATTTCTCCAGTCAGCGATGTGAAGGGACGCTCCTTCCTGACTGGAAAACAAACTAGCTGTATAACCTTTAAAAAGTGTTGCTTTGTCTTTGGTCTCCATGAGAAACAGAATTCATTCATTTGAACTTGAGTGAATCTCGACTGACGTGATGCACCGACAGCTCAGATTTCACAAAAAGTTGTGTTTTCCTGGTTACTTTTCTGCAACTTTTGAACTTTTTTGCTGTTAGTCAAAAGGTTGAAGACATTCCCTTCAGTCTCCATATTTCACGTCATATTTCATTCTGTCTTTGTTATAATTTCCTCCAACTTCTCTTCTTTTTACTACAATTTAAAGTGAATTTTGACTCAAAACTATATTGTAATGACAAATGTGTATTTTGATGAAAAAAGTTGTGTCGGAATATGAGGACATTTGCATCTGTCAGTACTAGCCAAACAGACGCACATCATACATGCAAGAGAATGATTTATATTGATCAATACTCAGCACATAACTGGAGAAAACATCCTTGACAGTGATAGCTGGTCTGCTCACATTAATCATTTATCTGGAAACGTTTTCAACTGGGATGAAATCCCGCATCGGTGAGTGGAGGACTGTGTTTGGATGGTGGATAGATTCATATTTCAACAGTCTAATTTAATATTGCCTGTTTGACTGAGTATGTGTTTTGACATCTGTCCTTTTACTCACCTGAAAAAAGAGTTGTGGTGAGCTGCTGATTGGCAATTTTCTCCTTTGACATTAGTCTGGAAGTAATTGGACGGCATAAATTCACTGCTGACTAATTTGATTCAATTGTGTTTTGTGTCTGTCAATATGTCCGCCCTTCATTTGCTTCACTAGCTAATTTTGATCTTGTTAGCCTGGTATCTGTCTTTCTCCATAGGTCATGTGACTGATGGAGACGAACAGAAGAAAGTAAGTTGAATGTGAGATAAAATCCAGAATTCTTTACACATCTTCTGTAGCAGAACACAGCCAGACCAGGTGTGCGCACGGGAATCCATAAATACACGCGCAATCAAACTCAGCCGTGCAGAAATTAGCTCCAATTAGCTTCATACTCGTCTCCCTTCTCCGCTCATCAATGCAGGAGTGAGAGTTCCATCATTAAGAAAGCGCGTCTAATGATAGATAGCCTGACTCTTTCTGATGCATTCCAGAGTTAATCTGAAATGCTTTCACTGCCCTGATACCCACTTTTACCTTTATTCCTCATTATTTTACTCGCTGTTTCTTCAATACATGTACCTAAGACTTATGGTAACACAACCATGAAAAGGACTCAAGTTCCTTTTTTGAGTGTTTTTTGAGTGCCACCTGGATGGCAGAGCTGTGATAAAACCAGTGCTTATTGCAGCCTTTTGGAAACGAATGCTTGAAGAGATTTAGTATTATTTTTTTCAAAATGTGGCAATTAATATCAAACAAATCACAAAGAATTTCAGCAACAGTGTGGAGGCTGCTGAGGAACAACAACAATAATGGCAACATTTCCTTCTTTTTCCTCACAGGATTACAGAGTCAAAGTGAGAAGGACACTGAGATCTGAGCTGATCTGGGTGCACGATGCCAACACGATCAGACCAGTGAAGAGATTTATGTTGAGCTGCACTCTTGTGAACAAGACTTCATTAGATGAAGCCATTACTTTTTTCAGGGATGTGTTTTAAAACGTCCAGTGTAATATTCGGATACTGTGAGGGAAATGAGAGCAGCTTGCATTGATTAACCTTTGGTCCAGTAACGTGGCCAAGCACTTTCAGACACCCCGCATTTATCACTGACATTTCTTAAAGCTGGAAACAGGTTGAATTTTGCTCATTTCAGCAGACAGCAGTGCACATCAGAACTGGGCCCTCCGTCCCCAGCTCCGTCTGCTGCTCACACCAACGAGCAAAGCCGTGGAAACGTTTTGACATGTGAACGTATACAGATGTCTCCTGCAATAGTCCATAATTTTGTTATTTGCTGTTTTTTGCTTTTGAATAATCTTTAAGTCATAGACTTGGTCATATGGAGTGTTTTTTAATCGTTATTTTATGCAAAACAAATACGTTTTTTCATTCTGAAGTCAAAACTCAGGCCCCCCCGTCACAGAGGTGCCTGGCCCAGATTGTAATGTAATTTGTTTTGCTGCAGAAATGGCAGACAATTCACCAACTATTCATTATATTTTCCTTTTTTTAGTATTTCTTTTGTAAGGGAACACGTTTGTGACCCGATGCACTTCTGAAAGCTTTCCTTTTTGACAGGATATAAGAACGAGGATGCAACACACGGGGTGGCACGCGCGGCTCCTCTTGACCTGCCATTATGTTATTTTTCATGTCTTTGTAACTACGGTCTAATTTGAACACTCCTGCAATTTCCTCCTCCTTTTATATGTCATATAATTACATCCAATTATTGTTAATAACTTTGGGCAAAAGCCTTTGTGCGCAAGGTCAGTGTGGTCTGACAGAGCGGCGCCATCCTCATCTGACTCCCAGCAGCAGTTAATTATGCCCAACAAGCACAGCTCTGTTTCTCCCATTGTCTTCTAGTCCTTTTCCTCCTGCTCTACATCTCTATTTTCTCTTCCCAGCTTGCTATCTCCCTCATGCATGCATGTACAAACAGCGAAACAAACAGCGTAGCATCACAGAACACGCACGTCTCTCAGCCTGTCTTTAAGCTTTCTGGGCTTCATTTGACATTCATGCTTAATAAACTGAGTTTAATAATATGTATATATAAGTATGGTGTGAAATTGCCTTTCCCTCTTGTTTTTGTTCTGAAGGATAGCGAATTGTAAAATATATAAATATATATCATTCACTGGCGGTGAAAGAGCGCCCTGCATTCTCTCTTTGCTGCATTCTGACGAACAGTGAATCAAAAATGTTTTTGGTCAGATATATGAGGATCAGATATACGTCAGCTAATCAAATATTCTAAGAAGTAGCATGATGTTTGCATGGGTGGAAGAACCTTTTTTTTTTTGGATTTATGCACTTGTCTCCCAGCGAAAAGATTTTGATGTAAGGCTTGATTAATTTCAATTCATCTTTATTTATACAGCATCTGTTAAAGTCAAAATACAGTGGTCCCTCGCCATATTGTGGTTCACCTTCTGCGGTCTCGCTGTTTCGCAGATTTTATTTTATTTTGTATAAAGTCCAGCGTATCTAAATTCTATGTCTATGATTTAATGTCTGAATTCTACTGTATGAATCAGCCCAGTGTGTTTGTATCCTGATTGGGTCAGTAAACATCAAAGCGCTGTGCTTTGTGTCTTGGTTGCCCAAGGGATCTGGTCCAGAATCACCCCGAAAATACACTGAATGCGTTCACGTTGCGGCCGCGGCTTCCGCCTTCAGTCTACTTCGTAGGCTATATTCTTAAACTGTAGTTTTCATATCGATGCTTGATCGCGTTCGCTACTACAGCAGGCCTATACGGTAGTGTCGCTTCATGGTAAAGTGTGTCGGCAATTTTTTTCGTTCAAAAAGTTGGATTTATTTCAAGCCTCATATCGTCTAAACGTTCAATGCCTTCGGCACCTACTGTCACACAGTTTGGGAAAGATTTATAGAGTGTGAGGAGGGATGAGGCTGTAACGTAGTTGAATAGTGAAAAATTAAAAGGTCTCGGATTTCGTTTATCGCGGGGGGTTTTCAGAATGTAACCCCCGCGATAAACGAGGGACCACTGTAGTCTCTATATGCTCAACCTAAACCCAAGGTCTGACACCCCACAGGTAACGCTTCCTTTTAACAGGAAGAAACCTTGAGCAGGACCAGACTCATATGGGAGTTGACCTTCCTGCTGATGGACAGATGGGTAAAGAAAGAGAGGACAAACAGACACATACACCCCACATGCAAATACAGTAATTATAGAGAGAAAACAGAATAAAATTGAGTGGGTCAGTTGGGTCAGGGGGCAGCTATGGGTTGGCGATACCTGTAGATAGATACAGCCAGAGAAAGAGGGGAGACTTGATGAACAGTCCAGTCTCACTTTTGTCTCATATCCACAATTAAAACGATATTACAAGTTTAATCATGTAAAGCAGTTGTCGCAGGGATCTTGCAGAATCAGCAGCACTGTTTTCCGTTTCTGTTCGTTTTGGAGGATTGGAGCTTCTAACAGTGGGATGCTGCAAGGATGATTAAGAGCTATGGAGATGGTGAAGGGGACTTACACAAGGATACACACGGGCTCCTTGCTATGGATCAGGACTGGATTGCTGAAATGTTCTTAAGGGATTTACATCCCATAATTGCAAGAGCAGCACGGAGTTGGTGGCATACATGACAGCAGAAACGGCAGATTCATGCAGAACAATGTAAAAACGGGGAGCTTCTTTTAAATGAGGCTGTCTCGACAAAGCAGAAAGCCGACAAAAGGAAAGAAAACCTCCTGATCAGCGGCGCCGTTAGAGCCACTTTTGCGCCATTTCTGACATTAATAATTGTAATTAATAAAGATAACTTTCTGCTAGGAACACCATTTTAATCCAGCTCCTATAAAAGTAGCTGGTTTTCAAAAAAAAGCAGGGCTGGACAAAAGGGCAGCTCTCTTTATCCATACGTGATAGTTTGTGGGTGAGAAAGGAGCCAGACAGCAGAGCTGCTAATGTTATATCAGGCTTGAGTAATACTGGAGCCATCTGAGCCTGAAGGCTCAGTGGTATTATGAAATGACAAAGCCATGTGTTTGCCATTCAGCTATTGCAATTAACTGGTTTTGTCATGCTGGTGTGACTGAAACTATTATATAAATGCAAATGTTTCCACTGTGCTGACACAACAGAGTGGATAGTTTCTACAGGTGTCATCACTCGTTCTACAGTATTTGACCTTAAATCATTTCACTGATTGGCAAGTGTGAAAAGTCATCCGCTGATTTGGATCTGTCGAGGCTTTGCTGAACCAGTTCAGATTTTCTACCGACCAATCACTGTAAGCAAAACTCCCCAGAAATATAACGTTCCGTTGAGTAGCACTGGTAGTCTAACATATATCTCATGAGCCAACACTGAGGTAGGTGTAGTTTGGCATGACACAACAAAGACGGAAGAGGGACTGTTTTTACAAACCGGCTGGTGCTGGCAGGTGGGCAAGGCCGCTGAAAACAGGCAACAGGACAAATGAGAGAACAGCTAATGCTAATGGTGATAGCCATGCCAGGACACAATGTTTCGAGAAGCTTCCTTTCATTCACACATTGAGTTCATTTGCAGGTACTAGCACCTGCACGACACACTGTAAAAAGGTCAAATTAGAACCAATTGGCTGAATAAACAATTCAAGGTCTGTGTTTGGAGTGAAAAGGTGGCAAATGTCTGCCGTTGAAGCATTTTAATGTGTCCGAACAATAAATTATGATAAAAAAGGTTATTTTTTTAAGAGACTTAAATGGTTTCAACAATAAAACGTGTCAATATTTAGACAAAGCGAGTTTTGAAAACATTAAAAACAGAATCCCTGTATTTGTTTTCTCTTTTGACACTTGTGTGGATGATTC